>CM060956.1:164745623-165345623 GCA_030765055.1 Mantis religiosa
TAATTATCTTTTGTTCTGGTGTTATGTTTATGGATGTCACTATTTTTGTTTTGATCATAACTTTTTAATGTAAGTTTGATACATATATATATATATATATATATATATATATATATATATATATATAATGAAGGTAATGTTAAAATATTTAGTTTTTTTAAATGCATTTCTACATGTGTCTCTTTTCTGTATTCCTGCCATCAAACGTATTGCTCTTTTTTGCAATCTAAATAGTCTTAAAGCTAAAGTTTTTCATAATACAGTCCCATAGCTCAAGTGAGAGTAAATGAATGCATAGTATGTTTGTTTAATACATTTTTTATCTATTATTTGTATTGTTTGTTTTAAGATATATACCTGAATTAACTGTTTTTATTACTTTTTGAACATGTCCATTCCATTTCAATCTGTTGTCTATTACTAATCCTAAGAATTTTGTTTCATTTACCTGTTGATTTTCTTTGTTTCCTATTGTTAACTTTATATTTGTCTGTTATTTTGTTATTAAGACTGATTTGTATCCACTCTGTTTTGTTTGTGTTTAATATCATGCTTAGGTTTTCTACATATCTGTTTACTTTTACTAGTAGAGTATTTGCCCTATTTTGTACTTCTATTTCTGTTTTTCCTGTTACTAAAATCGTGGTGTCATCTGCATAGCCTATTGCTATTCCCCCTGCTTCTTTTATTACTTGAAATAAGCTGTTTGTATACAGTAGGAATAAATATGGTCCTAATTTTGAGCCTTGGGGCACTCCATGTGTTACTCTTTTGAATGATGATCGAAATTTCATTAACTTCCATTTAAATCATGTATTATTTCCATGCATTGTTCTCTATTTTGTAGATAGGAGCCAAGCCATAGTAGTGGTATGCCTCTGATTCCATAGTTTTCCAATTTTGACATTAAGATTTCTATGTTATCGCAGTCGAAGGCCTTGGAAAGATCAAGGAAAATAGCGACTACATATAATAAAAAGGGAAGTCATGGTCATTACATGGGCAGTTGTCACCTTGTACACCGTGACTCGGCGTTCGCCCGAAAGCGATGTTTGCTGCTTTGTTATGTATATCTGAGCCAGTAGCCGCGTCTCCCTGTAGCTTCGGACCTACTGTGTGAAAGGAGTGAACGAAATTTTCGAATAGAATAGTGTTGTAATAAATATCTTGCATGATAATGAAATTGCAAGTTGTATTTCATTGTTTTAAAACTAATATAGTCCTGTGTTTTCATTCTAAAAATAATTTTGAGGATATGTTTTCATTGCTCGTTACTGTATGTTGGTACTATTAACCTTCCCCCTCCATCTCTTGCAGTCACAAAACGTCAGAGCCGGAGATACAACGGCCAGATTGTAGAACGATAACCGCAGGAATAGTTTTTCCCGCCGTTTAACACTTGTTAAACAGGCGAAGAATTGAAATTGTGCTTGTTTTTTTGTTGTTATTTCGGATGTGAAATAACTTCGAACGAAATTTGTTTTACTTAACAAGAGACAGATACTCATGTCTAATATACATCGTGCAAGGAGGTGATACAACGCATTTAGTTCTTTTCAATCCTTAGATTTGAGGTTATGTCGTGAAGGATTTAAGACAGGTAAGTTATTCATTTTCCATGTTGTTAAAATAAATGTGTTCTGTGTTTAATGTCTTTTGAGGTTTCCATATTAATATTTCTTGGAAACAGTAAAAAGATATTCTAGGATTAAAAAAGTGGCAAATATGCAAATGGGCGGCGTACAGTTATTTTGGTACGGAATGACGTCACTGAAACAAGTTACTGCCAAGTGTGGCGCTCCGATATACGCGAATACAGCGGAACGTTGCCAACTTATTTTCTTTCCTTTTTCTTATTATACACTAGTGATACTGTAATGGGAATAGTGCGTAAGTGCGTAGATATATCAGGACTTTGACGTCATAGCTTACGTTGGCAACTTCCAGAGCATGCTACCGCGGAAAGTACCAACATTACGCAAGCAAACTAGCCATGCTGTAATACGCGACGTAGATCTAGTGGATCATTTCCAGAGTTATTATTATCATATACTATTGTATTCTTACTATTATCATCATAATTATTTAAAAACTCAAACGAATTTAGCACAAAGTTTTGGAATAGCCAACATTACGTAAGCAAACCAGCGGTGCAATAACACCCGAATAAACTGACGTAAAGATCAGTGGAACATTGCCAGAGTTATTATCGTCATCGTTATTATTATTCTATTTATATTATTATTTAGGTAGTCATGGAAAGTAATAGAATAATAGAAAGTAATAATAGTAAGTAATATAATGAAATTCGGATCATTGTTTAAATCCAACAGACTGTTAATAAACACAGATAAAACAGTTGTTATGAGGTTTCATAGTAGCCAAAATAGGAATTATATAACAAATCCATAAATAGAATTAGATGCGGAAATTATATAGTATCAAGGGGAAACACAATTTCTGGAAGTACAGATAAGTGAAGATTTAAAATGGGGATCACACATAAATGTATTAATCAAAAAGCTCAGTATGGGATGCTATATGTTACATTAAAAATGGTCACTAGCACACAGGTTCTCAGAAATGCATATTTTGCTCAAGTCTACAGTCATATTCGGTATGGAATAATACTTTGAGGTGTAGCAACTGGCTGAGAAGAGGTATTTAAAATGCAAAAGCAAGTAATAAGAATAATGATGGGTAAGACCAATAGAACACCATGTAGGTAGTTATTTAAAACCTTAAAGATTATGTCTGTGGCCTGTATGTACGTGCTAGAACTAATATACTACATTTGATCACATAAATATAAACTTTCTGAAAATTCACAGATACATGACTGTTGTACACGGCAGAGAGATAATTTACATATTCAACACTGCAGGACTAACCTAGCCAAAAAATGCACACCACATTGGTGTAATTCTGTATGACAAACTGTCAACCTTGATTAAAAACATAAAAGATCTAAATGTATTCAAAAAAGCTTAGGTCATTCCTATTATTTCATTCATTCATTTTATACAGTTGCAGAGTTCCTGGAAATGTGATTATGTTAATACTCTCTAACCATGAAAATAATTTTATGTTGTATAGTTTTAGTTAGGAATAGGATTTTACTGTATGTGTTCATATTTGTTTTTTCTTGACAAAGCCATGCAAATGTAATCTTTTTAAGCGCTAAATAAATACTATTACTACATGCAGATGTGTGGCATTCGGATATCATGGCTCTGACGTCATGGCTCGAGCGTTGCCAACTAATACCAACATTATGTAAGCAAACCAGCAATACTTTAATATGCAAATAAACCACGTAAAGATCAGTGGATCATTGTCAGAGTTTATCCTCATCACCACCATCATTATCATCATCATTATTGTTGTTACTACTAGTGGTATTATTATTATCATGATCACCATCATCATCATTATTATTATTATTATTATTATTATTGTTATCATTATTATTATCATTATCATCATTATTATTATCATTATTACTATATTACTAATCATCATCATTATCATTATTGTTGTTGTTACTACTACTAGTGTTATTATCATTATTATCATCATCATTATTACACTGGTCAACAAAATTTAAGTTGTTTAATGTTAAAAGAAGTATAAAGACTGATTCTTACTGAATTTTGTATACTGATTACAAATTTTTTGTAGAACTTAACCATCACCCATAGCTTTTGAGTAATTGCATTAACAAGATTTCTTGTAATTATACAGTTAATATGTATAACATCTTAGCTTGAGTATCTTTTACATACCTAAAATGTATGTGAATTAGACTTTTGACTGTAGTTCGCTTGAGGAATCTCTCTCTTGAGTGTCCAGCAGTAGTCTGCCAACATATTAGCAGTCCATTTTCTCTGGTAGTCTTTCCATTTTAGCGACATCCTGATAGAAATGCTCACCATGATCATCGCTGACAGTGCCGAGGTTCTCAAGAAAGAAGTCAAGATGGGAGTCCAACGTGTGTATTTTCAAGGACATATTACTTCCCATGACCTTGTAGTTCTCAATCAGCTCACTGACAAGTTCTGCACTGTGGTTTCCAAGAATATTTATGACATCGTTTTTGAAAGAGAACCATGCAGCGCATTCTTGCAGATTTAAAAGGCTTTAAAACTACAAATCGTTCATAAGTTGTTTAATTTGAGGACCAACAAATATTCCCTCTTTTGATAAAGTCAACATTAAAAATTCAATGCCAAAGCCGCAATTTGAACCACAGAACTCCTGGTTTCCGTCCAGTCGCTCTAACCCATTGAGGTACCATGGCCAACGTGCCGGTAGCAAAAATGGCATTGAATTTTTCATGTTGACTCTATCAAAAACCTTAGCCTATATACGGCTATGTGAAGAAATGATTAATTTCCATAAATTAACTAAAATTCCCTCGTTTATTTTTACTTCACTGATCTTTGGAAACTTAGTTTTCAGGAACAGAAATGCACTCCCATTACGATCCATTGCTTTCACAGAGTTCATAAACCTAGTTTGATGTGTAATGGAGGTAATAGGATTTTGTCAGCAACATGAATCTCTCTTTGGCCAGCGTTTCTTAGCATAATGATTGCTTTTGTCTCTACTACCAATGTCATTGTATTGACTTAACGGATGAATAAAACTACATACATACATACATACATACTATCCCACATGTACAAGAAAGAGCCACATTTTATATAACCAAGTTATAATCCAAGTAAGATAGCTATCATAGTGTCAACAAAAAAAAATTCAATGTCATGGCGGGATCTGAACCATGGAACTCCTGGTTTCCATCCAGTCATTCTAACCCATTGAGCTACCATGGCCAACTTGCCGTCCTGACATTAAATTCTCCATTTGACTCCTATCTTGGATGCGAGAGCCCGTAGTGGTCTACTGGGGAAATATACGAATTGAATTTTTCATGTTGACTCTATCCATCCATAAAAACTACTTTCTTTTAATCAGCACATTTACCGCCCTATGCTAATAATCATGATAAGTTTTTTTTATATTACAAAAAATTGGTGGATGATGGAGCATTTCTAACTTGATTCTTGGATTTGGCACATACAAATATGTAAGATTCAGCAGAAGTTATTTATGTAAAATTTTCATTGTTGACCAGTGTTATTATTATCTGATTTTACAGTATCGCTGGTTTGCTTACATAATGTTGGTAGTTTCCACGTTAGCATGCTGTGGAAATTGGCAACGCTCGAGCTATGACGTCAGAGCCAGGATATCCATAAGCTGCCCATCTGCATCTTTACCAGTAAGGTAACGGTATTATAGTATCGCTGGTTTTCTTACATAATGTTGCTATCTCTCGCATTAGCATGCTGTGGAAGTTGGCAACGCTCGAGATATGACGTCAGAGCCACGATATCTGTAAGCTGCCCATCTGCATCTTTACCAATAAGGTAACGGTATTACAGTATTCCTGGTTTTCTTACATAATGTTGGAATCTCCCGCATTAGCATGCTGTGAAGTTGGCAACGCTCGAGCTATGACGTCAGAGCCACGATATCTGTAAGCTGCCCATCTGCATCTTTACCAATAAGGTAACGGTATTACAGTATTCCTGGTTTTCTTACATAATGTTGGAATCTCCCGCATTAGCATGCTGTGGAGTTGGCAATGCTCGAGCTATGACGTCAGAGCCACGATATCCGTAAGCTGCCCATTTGCATCTTTACCAGTAAGGTAACACTATTAGAGCATCGCTCGTTTTCTTACATAATGTTGGTATCTCCCGCATTAGCATGCTGTGGAAGTTGGCAATGCTCGAGCTATGACGTTAGAGCCACGATATCCGTAAGCTGCCCATCTGCATCTTTACCAATAAAGTAACAGTATTACAGTATCGCTGGTTTGCTTACGTAATGTTGGTATCTCCCGCGTTAGCATGCTGTGGAAGTTGGCAACGCTTGAACTATGACGTCAGAACCACGATATCCGTAAGCTGCCCATCTGCATCTTTAGCAATAAGATAACAGTATTACAGTATCGCTGGTTTGCTTACGTAATGTTGGTAGTTTCCATGTTATCATGCTGTGGAGTTGGCAATGCTCGAGCTATGACGTCAGAACCACGATATCCATAAGCTGCCCATCTGCATCTTTTCCAATAAGGTAATGTATTACAGTATCGCTGGTTTTCTTACATAATGTTGGAATCTCCCGCGTTAGTATGCTGTGGAGTTGGCAATGCTCGAGCTATGACGTCAGAACCACGATATCCATAAGCTGCCCATCTGCATCTTTACCAATAAGGTAATGTATTACAGTATCGCTGGTTTTCTTACATAATGTTGGAATCTCCCGCGTTAGTATGCTGTGGAGTTGGCAATGCTCGAGCTATGACGTCAGAACCACGATATCCATAAGCTGCCCATCTGCATCTTTACCAATAAGGTAATGTATTACAGTATCGCTGGTTTTCTTACATAATGTTGGAATCTCCCGCGTTAGTATGCTGTGGAGTTGGCAATGCTCGAGCTATGACGTCAGAACCACGATATCCATAAGCTGCCCATCTGCATCTTTACCAATAAGGTAATGTATTACAGTATCGCTGGTTTTCTTACATAATGTTGGAATCTCCCGCGTTAGCATGCTGTGGAGTTGGCAATGCTCGAGCTATGACGTCAGAACCACGATATCCATAAGCTGCCCATCTGCATCTTTACCAATAAGGTAATGTATTACAGTATCGCTGGTTTTCTTACATAATGTTGGAATCTCCCGCGTTAGTATGCTGTGGAGTTGGCAATGCTCGAGCTGTGACGTCAGAACCACGATATCCGTAAGCTGCCCATCTGCATCTTTACCAGTAAGGTAACGGTATTATAGTATCGCTGGTTTTCTTACATAATGTTGGAATCTCCCGCGTTAGCATGCTGTGGAGTTGGCAATGCTCGAGCTGTGACGCTGTGACGTCAGAACCACGATATCCGTAAGCTGCCCATCTGCATCTTTACCAATAAAGTAACAGTATTACAGTATCGCTGGTTTTCTTACATAATGTTGGAATCTCCCGCGTTAGTATGCTATGGAGTTGGCAATGCTCGAGCTGTGACGTCAGAACCACGATATCCGTAAGCTGCCCATCTGCATCTTTACCAGTAAGGTAACGGTATTATAGTATCGCTGGTTTTCTTACATAATGTTGGTATCTCCCGCATTAGCATGCTATGGAGTTGGCAATGCTCGAGCTGTGACGTCAGAACCACGATATCCATAAGCTGCCCATCTGCATCTTTACCAGTAAGGTAACGGTATTACAGTATCGCTGGTTTTCTTACATAATGTTGAAATCTCCCGCATTAGCATGCTGTGGAGTTGGTAATGCTCTAGCTATGACGTCAGAGCCACGATATCCGTAAGCTGCCCATCTGCATCTTTAGCACATAAGTAGCTTATTTAAAAGCCAAGTTGGAATTTGTTGTTGGTGCAGAGCTGTAATAGCTACCTCTTAGTTTGTGTTTCAAAAGCCATTGGTTTAGTCCAAGAACATCAAAGTTAACATACATGTTTTAGAAGTGAATTTTCACATTAAATAGGAAGGAAGACTTTTAGAAATTTCAACTTTTCATACCTCTTCCTGAACATGACATATTTTAGATCTTATTACGGAACTATAAAGTGTAGAAATTATTCAAAGCAATCATAACATGTAACAGTCGCTGCAGCTCTCTCTAGTCACAAGCTGGGAAACCAAATATCCCTCGTAACTATTGAGTGCTGGTTATTTTGATGAAAGTCTTATGTGTAGTTGGTATATATGCAACTCAGAATTGCCTGTAATCTTAGAAACTACAAGAAGGGCAAAAACCAATAGAACTTAACAATACAATGAGTTTCTAGCAAATTACTGTAAAATGTTTTCTACCAAGTCGATGCTTATATATTTTTTTTAACACAATTAAATTATTTTGAATTCATATGCAAAAAGTTGGAGTTTTTATTACTTAAGTTTTGTACACCAAACTTACAGGAACATGTGTCATCATCAATGTTATTTCTCTCTGTGATTTGTAGACCAGCATCTTGCAAAGATGTGAAAATCTGCCCACCTCAGACTACAGTTTACGTGGAAAAGTTTTTGAAAAGATTTTCCAGGAAGTTGCTCCAACAATTTTAATTAAAATACCGGCGCTTCTTTCTAATATGTGAAACCGGCAATTTTTTCCAACTCCTTTGCACTTTCATTCAACTATGACGTTTAATATGATTTCTTTACTTTTTGGTGCAATTTCTCTTTTTGCACCGGTGTTGCACAGATGTCTGGGGCATTTTTGCAGAGGTTGGCTACAAGTGTTACACATCTTTCTCATTTTGGCTACAACGCGAGGACCTGCAGGTTTTCTGCTTGTGCATGCATATACCTGCACCTCAGGATTTAGAGCATATTCTCGCATCACAAAAAAGAAAGTTTCTCCAAAATACCATATGTAAAATATACATGACAAATGAAACGTTCATACAGAACCTTGTTTATTTTTTTATTTTTATTTATTTATTTATTTATTTATTTATTTATTTATTTATTTTTGTAATTTATGTCCTCCAACGTTAAGTCATATCAGACGATGAATGGGATGGGTGAAATGATGCTCAAATGAGCCCAGGATCCATAGAGCTTAGAGTTACCCAACACTCGTCTTTCAAGATAAGGGGAAACCCCAGAAAATATCTTATCCAGGTAACTTACCCTGACCGAGATTCGAACTCGGGACCTCTTAAATGCGAGGCAGACACAGTACCACCACGCTACTGAGGCTGGCCAAAAAAAACCTTGTTTACCCGGATCATCTGGGACCAGGGCTGATGCAACTTACCCAGAGAGTGACAGAAAAATTTCAGTGTAAATTACTATCAGTGCACTTTCACCTAAAAACACATAGACTGTATGTGCTATAGTAGCCCATGTATTTGTACTGTACATAATATAGCCACAAACTAGTCGGTAGTAAAGAAGTCAGTGAGCTTTTAGTGTATTGCTTATGAGCAGTGCGATCTCACATCTCCTTTAACATTAGAAGTTCATTTGGCAATGTTTTGACTTGAGTCTTGAAATAAAGCATCAATTTCTCTATGTTTGTTACTGCTTGTTTGTGGGTCATAACCACAGGTGGTTCATCAACATTGTCTCAGTCTGAATACTCTGTATTTTCAGTGACACTACTTGATGCAATAATGCCTTCCTCTGTAATAGGTTTATAACCTCCATTATTGTCAATGTCTTCTTCCTCAACATAGGAACAACCATCAATATTTTTAAAAATATCTAGAAGATCTTCTTCACTTAAGTCTTCTTCACTTTCTTCTTCTTCAGTCTTGTTTTCTGGAAGTCACACACACAGGCCATAACTTATTAAACTTTCTCTTCCAACCTGGTACCAAGCAGATGGTGTGAATGCAATGAATTTGTCCACTAGCAACAGAATTTGAGAATAGCAATTTATTGTCTGTAAAACAATTCTTGATTTACTACTCTAAACAACGTTTTCTTTTTTTCCTCCAAAACTAGTCTGGGTTAACGAGGTTTTACTGTATCTCTGGATTGAGTGAATGATGTCTTCTCTGTCAGCAAACATTTGTGGTCCCCTCATATTAGATCTGTGTTAAACATGAACAGCTTATATTGATGTTTGTACATCTCTTAGAAATGTGCTCTTAATAGTAAGTTCATTTCAGCTCTTTGTGTCTGTATTTTCTTGTACTTATGCCCATTCTGTATCTTATAGTTTGAAGATGTTAATGTTATCTATAATTAGTTTAGTTTGTCATTTGTTATCTGTAGTGCAGATAAGCATATTGTACCATGGCTAGGTAAGCAGACTACAGGCAGCAAGTAGTGAATAACAATTGCTGGAATTGTTCCTGGTACAAATTAATTATGAAGAAGAGATTGGCAGCGCAGTAATTGCCCGCTGCCAAGAAGAGCATCCACTTAGTCATGTTCACATTTTGATGATATCCGAGAATGGTTTGTTACAGACAGTTATGCGTTGTGGTGCTTGCTTCTGTGCTTAACCAAGCAGGATGGCTCTGGACCATATTGATTACCATGACTGACCTACCTGACCCACTGGTTTTTCGGCAGTTTTTCTGGGTCACCAGACAAATGCTGGGTAGGTTAATTACATCTCTCCATTACACATCATCTCTCATCTGGTGGTCTCTTTCAGGGTAGAAGTGTCGGTGGGAGTCTAGGTGCCACATGGCAGGATCGTCTGACACGTGGATCGTCTGGCCCGTTATGATAGTGCTGTTCAGGATGACCAGCCTTAAGGAGGGAGCAGTGTCGCCAGGCCGTCTCTTTGATCTTGTTGCCCGCGCCGCCTCCAATCAACAATGGCCTGGTGACACTGCTCCCTCCTCAAGGCTGGTCTTCCCTAACAGCACTATCGTAACCGGCCAGACGATCCAGGTGTACCACCATCTTCCCTCGGGGCACCTTCTGGATGCGGTAGACCACATCGTTAATCCTCTTCACCACCCGGTATGGTCCTTGCCATGGTTGCTGGAGATTCGGGCATCGTCCCTTGGTCCGGGTAGGGCGATACAACCAGACCAGGTCACCTTGCTGGAACCCTTGGCTGTTGGTTTGCCTGTCGCATCGGGTCTTCATGCGGTCGCTCGCCTTCTGGATGTTTTGACGAGCCATCTCATGCATGTCATGGAGATGGTCCACCAGGTTCTCCACATACTCGGTTGCTGGCTGTTTTGCGTCCGGGGGCTTCCAAAAGCCAGATCACAAGGGAGGCATAACTTTCGGCCGAATATTAAGCTGGCTGGCATCATCCCAGTGGTGTCGTCTGTAGACGAGTGGTACGCCAGCAAGAACAGTGGCACCTTGACGTCCCAGTTTCGTTGATGGCGGGCCACGACCTTCCTCAGGTGCTCTTCTAAGGTCTTGATGTATCTCTCCACCATGCCATCTGTCTGGGGATGTAGGGGTGTTGTGCGGATCTTGTTCACCCCAAGCCTTTCTAGTGCCTCCTTCATCAGGTTGGACTCAAAATTGGTGCTCTGGTCACTGTGGAGCTCTAGCGGCACCCCAAATCGGCAGAACACTTTGTTTGCGCCATGATCGTCATTTGTTTGTCTGGCGCATGAATATTTTACTTGGCGCCGGTTATGCGGCAAACTGGTCATGTGACTCGCCAGCGTGCAAGAAAGTAGTCTTTTTCCGGTTAGTTAGTCAGACATGTTTGAGACATGTAGAAGATAGGTGTTGTGTTTCGTGGTGTGGCTGAGTGCAACGTTGTTGCAATGAAAAGACGTTTTTTAGTTTATCTAAATGTTAAATGTATTGTCTTCTTTATGATTATTCATATAAGAAATGTAGCGGGTGCAATAAATTTATCTAGAGATATGAATACAGCTCTATCAAGTACAGTCCACAAAATCAGTTTCCTTGATTTCTGCTAAAATCAAGGTGGTCCTCCGAATTAAATTAATCACGACATGAACATTGGTCATCCGGGCCGGATATTATTGTGCATCGCAACAGTTTCTTCTGCATGGATTCAGTGGGCCCCAGGACGCCAGGCATCGGGATCTACACAGCAGATTATCAGTATTTCATTCGCAACGACGCAGTAGCCTGCATCGCAACACATTTCAGGTCAGAACATTCCTTTTCTTTCTTTCTCTCCTTTAAGCAAGTCTCATAACCATTGAATATGGAGCAGGATTTGAAAGCTCTTGTCAAAAGAAGGGGTATAATTAAAAGAAAATTTACCTTTGTTCGAAAATTTCTTGATGAATTACCAGAACAGGTGAACATTTTCATATTGAGAGCTAATTTCGATAACTTAAGTGAAATTTGGGACAAATATGAAGCTATTCAGACCCAAATTGAATCTCTTGTGGAAGCGGAAACTGAATTAGATATGCATGCAGAACACAAGGAGGAAACAAGAAACAGTTACATCGAATTGAAGGCTAGGTTAGCTGAATTAATACAGGATCATGAACAGTAAGAAAATGGTTCTGGACATTCGCAGCACACAGTGCAGTCGCAATCGTCACAAGCAGCTAAAGCTATCAAACTGCCTGTGATACAATTACCTAAATTTGAGGGTGATGTCACTCATTTCAAACATTTCTATGACACATTTACAAGCTTAGTGGTAAACAACCAAGCTTTAGATGCTATTCAGAAATATCACTACTTACTTTCCTCTCTCAAGGGACAAGCTCATTCACTAATACAGAACATACCTGTCACTAGTGAAAATTTTGATGTAGCATGGGAGCTCATATACTCACGCTATAACAATACAAGATTAATAGCTACAGCTCATATAAAAAATTTATTAGCACTACCAGTAATGCATAAGGAAACAGTAAATGAACTACGTACCTTGCTCAACCATTTTCAAAATAACTTGAATGCCATTGAAGCATTAAAACTTGAAGTGCCTTTGCATGAAATCATTTTAATGCAACTTCTCCTAGAACATTTGTCTGACACCACACGCAGAGAATGGGAGAGTAAAATAGATTCTCAAAACTTCCCTTCTTTGAAGGATCTTATGCAATTTTTAGAAGCAAGAGCACACTCTTTTGAATTGCTTGCTAACACTGCATGTAACAAGACGGTAGTTAAGCCTAAGACTGACTTGCACTTTGCTAAGCCCAACAGCAGAGACAGTAAACACTCTTACCTATCCACGAGTGATCGTGTATGTCCATTTTGTCAGTGCAATCACATGCTACATAATTGTGATGACTTCAAAAACCTTAATGTGCATAAGCGTTGGACTTTCATTAAATCCAAGCGCCTTTGTGCCAATTGCTTTGCTCCTAATCACATATCAAGTAGATGTAATCGTGCCTCACACTGCAATTGTGGCTCATCCACTCACAGCAAGTTGCTTCATGATACTAACAGAGAAAATGCTTCACGTGCAACTTCATCTAGTCCTGTAAATGATTCTACTAGAACAATTGACGCGCCATCTAGCTACTGTTCTTTTAAATCAAAATCTACACAGCAGGTTTTGCTTGCCACCGCACTAGTGCAAGTGGAAGACAGATATGGCAATCTCATACAATGTAGAGCACTCCTCGACTCTGCCAGTCAATCCAATTTCATAACTGCAGATTTTGCGAAGCGCTTACAGCTTAACAAGGTGACAGCTGATATGCCTATCAATGATATAAATGGCACCATTTTTATGGCCACTCACCATGTTCAGGTCAATCTGAAATCTATGGTACATGATTTTAAGACTAAAATTGAATGTCTAGTACTTCCTCGTATAACAGGAAAACTACCTTCCACACATATCAATTTGTGCAACTGGAATATTCCTTCTAGCATTCCATTAGCAGATCCTAGGTTCAACATTCCTGATGAGGGCGCCGGGGTAGCGCGGTGGTTTCGTTCGCGGCTCCCGTTCTAAGGGTCCCGAGTTCGATTCCCGGCTCTGGGGTTGGCGATTTTAAGTCGGCCCTATCCACGCCTTCACCTCTGTCTAGCACACGTGAAGTATCCCCTATGCCCAACGTGGTTCGGAGTCCACGGTAAAAACTGTAGGTCCTCTCACCTCACCGCCATCTTCACTATCACCCTATCATCGGAGGTAATGGACACCGCCCTCTGGGTGCCTCCACCTGAGAAATGGGTCCGGTCATCACTTGGTGGGGTGAGGTTACCCCGAAGGCCAAGGTTGCCATGTGGGGAGTGTTAGTAACTAACTAACTAACATTCCTGATGAAGTGTGTGTTTGGAGGAATTTAGTAACAGTGACGTCAAAATTAATATAAAAATTATTTGTGGTTGGTTTATTGACACTCGTCACTTACTTTTTCATATATTTATGAGAGACTAGTTTCAAAGGCCCTGGCCTCCATTTTCAATCTCTTCCCAACTGGCAAATGTTGTTATCTGCTCTCTCTGGTGGTGGAACTATGAACTTTTTTGTCAAATTATCTGCTGGCGGGATTTCAAAGTTCATTACGCGATCCTTATTTTTCCAGATGAATATGTTCTCCCATGTTGTCAATCTATTTTGGTTTATCACTGCTTTTAATAATTTTGGATTTGGATCAATGTCATGGTTTTCATTCCAAAAATGAAATGCTACTGCTGACTTGTCTTCTTGTTTCAATCTGATGTTTCTAAAGTGTTCTTTGACTCTGGTTTTTAAATTTCTTTTTGTTTGACCTATGTAGCATTTTTCACAATTCTTGCAATTTATTTGGTATATTCCAGATTTGTTACCTGAAGGAATTTCATCTTTTGTTTTTGAATTTAGTAATTTTAAAATTGAGTATCTATTAGTAGGTGCCAAGATGATATTTTGTTCCTTGAATATCTTTTTAAATTTATTAAATGTTTTTGGATGATATGTGAATGAACTGAATATGCTGTTGCTTTCTTTTTCTTTAATAAATGTGGTTGTTTCCTTAATGGTTTTCTTTAGTTTAGATTTTCTAATTTTCTTCAACACCAAACTTTTGTTGTATCCGTTTTCTTCTGCTATGTGTATTATTGCTTTTTGTTCCTTGAAATATTCTTCTTTTTCCATGGGTATGTTGACTAGTCTGTGTGTAAGGCTGTTTATTATTGCATGTTTATGTGTAATTGGGTTGTGGCTATTATTTTTTATATAATTTTCTGAATGTGTTGGCTTCCTGTAAATTCCAAATTTTATTTTTGTATCATTCCTGATGATATTTAGATCCAAGAAAGGTAGTTGTCCATTGATTTCCTTTTCTATTGTGAATTTGATAGTCCTTTCTTGCAGATTGAGTAATTTTAATGCATCATCTAAATGTTTACTTGGTACAATTGCAAAGATGTCGTCAACATATCTATACCAAACCTTGAAGATCAATGGGAAGGACTTTTTAATTTGTGTTTCAAATGCACTCATAAATAAGTTAGCCAAAAAAGGTGAAAGTGGATTGCCCATTGATAGTCCTGATTTCTGCTTGTAGTGTTTTCCATTAAAGCTAAAGAAGTTTTGTTCAATGCATATTTTTGTTAGAGAAATATATTCTTCTGCTTCCATTGCTTCCATATCAATTGTAGCTAGCCATTTTTTTAACACAGTCTGCAATTTTTCTGTTGGTATGCTTGGAAATAAAGATGTGACATCAAATGAAACCAGTCTGTCATTTTTGTCCAAATTTATATCTTTGATTTTTTCTACTAAATCTAAAGAGTTTCTTAAATTTGCACTTTCAAATTTTGGAAAACTATTAAATTTACTTAGTAACCATTTGGCCAAGTTATATGTGGGGGCATTTATGCTACTAGTAATAGGTCTCATGCCTTTCCCTGTTTTATGAATTTTTGGCAGCCCATATACTCTTGGTAATGTTGGATTATCTACTTTAATTTTGTGCAATTCTTTTTTGTTGATTATTTTGCTCTCTTTTAGCGTTTTATTTGTGGTTTCAATGCAGTACTTTAATGGGCCTTTGAAACTAGTCTCTCATAAATATATGAAAAAGTAAGTGACGAGTGTCAATAAACCAACCACAAATAATTTTTATATTCCTGATGAAGTTGAAATCCTAATCGGAAGTTCCTTATTCTTCGAGTTATTGCATGGGAAAACCTTAAAGAGACAAGGACATCCTATACTAGCCAGCACAGCCCTCGGTTGGATAATATCAGGCTCTATTCCAAGGTCATCATACAAGTACAAGGCTAAGTCTTCGCCTCAGTATAATTTCTTCATCAGCACTGATAACCTTGACACACAGTTAAGACGTTTCTGGGATTTGGAAGAATTTCCTCAGCATGTTCTTACTAAGGAGGAAAAGGAGTGTGAAGAATACTATGTAAAAACAACGACTCGTAATGTCGATGGTAGCTTTACAGTTCGTCTACCCGTCAAGGAGGACAAAAATTGCTTAGGTGAATCTAGACAGCAAGCCATCAATCGCTTTATGCACTTAGAACGACGTCTTCAAAACGACATCACACTTAAAGAAGATTACACTCAATTTCTCTCTAAATATGAATCCATGGGGCACATGAAGCAAGTGTCACCACCAAAGGAAGGCGAACCTTGTTACTATCTTCCGCATCATGCAGTTTTCAAACTTTGTCTACTACTACTCGCACCAGAGTTGTATTTGATGCATCTGCGCAGTCATCTTCAGGACTATCCTTGAATGATGTGCTGAAGTTAGGTCCTATTATTCAGGATGACCTTATCTCCATAATTTTACGATTCAGCAGCTACTTCAGATGTTAGACAGTGGTGGACTCCCACTTAGGAAATGGTGTTCTAATCATGAAGATATTTTAAAATCCATTCCACCGGAACACAGAGAGACACAACTTCCACTTTCATTGGATAGCAGTGAAAATGTGCATGCTCTTGGTCTCCTCTGGCATCCTGGAACAGATCAATTCCAGATACAAGACAATCCATCTCTTCAGGATAATCTAAATTCTAGCTACACCAAACGAAGCATACTTTCTGTCATATCATCTATTTTTGATCCTTTAGGCCTAGTGAGTCCTATTGTCATAAATGCCAAGATGTTTCTACAATCTCTTTGGTTGGAAAAACTCGGTTGGGATGAATTGATACCATCTCACCTCATCCAACAATGGCTAAATTTCTGCGAGACATTGTCCATCATTCATGCTATACGTATTCCAAGACACGTTTTAATCACAGGTACATTAAGGGACACACAAATACATGGGTTTTGCGATGCCTCAGAAAAGGCTTATGGTGCCTGTATTTATCTTCGTTCTATGAACAGCTGCAATGAGGTGAAAACCAGACTTCTTTGCTCCAAATCCAAGGTTGCACCATTAAAGAAACAAACCATTCCTCGGCTCGAACTTTGTGGTGCTTTACTACTCGCTAAACTTTACAAGGTTGTAGCTAACCTTAAGCTGCAGACTTCACAGAACTATCTATGGACGGACTCTATGATTGTTCTAGCATGGATTAAATCCAACCCACACAAATGGAAGACTTTTGTAGCCAACAGAGTTTCACAAATACAAGAGTTATCAGAAACTGCTGCTTGGCGATATGTAGCTACTCAAAATAATCCAGCAGATCTCATTTCAAGAGGAGTTTCAACTGAACCTCTTGCCTCAAATGACTTGTGGTGGAAAGGTCCTGATTGGATCTCACAACCCTTTGCATCTTGGCCAGAACAACCCAAACGATTAGATATTCAAGATGCCACTGAGCAACGCACTACTGCATGCTTGATGGTCACTACAGAAAGTGATGGTATCATTTCTCGTTCTTCAAAATTGTTACGCCTGCAGAGAGTGACAGCATACATGCTGAGATTTGCATTCAACTGTAGAAACAGCAACACGAGACGGCAAGGTCCTCTCTCAGCACTTGAGCTTCAACAGTCATTGCACTGCTGCATTAAACTTGCTCAACAATCAGCTTATATCACAGAGTTAACAGAACTTAATGATAAAGGACACGTTCCTAATAAAAGCTCATTGAAATCTTTGCATCCATTTGTCGACAATGGAGGTTTACTCCGAGTAGGGGGAAGAATTGACAAGGCTGAAACTCCCTTCCAGTCAAGACATCAGCTCATCTTACCTCCTAAGCATCATCTTACCAAACTAATTATTGAAAGTGAACATGTTAAACTTTTGCATGCTTCCAATCAGCTACTTACCTCTTCTCTTCGACAACAGTATTGGATACCGAGAATAAGGGAAACTCTTAAGTCAGTCCTACACAAGTGTTTGCCGTGCTTCAAACTCAAGGCCAAGGGAGCTCAACAATTAATGGGCAATCTACCTAGCTACAGAGTGACTCCAGCGAGACCTTTCCTACGAGTTGCAGTTGATTACGCTGGTCCATTCTTCCTACGTTATGGCTCGCCTCGCAGCAAGAGTCAGGTGAAGGCCTACATAGCTATCTTTGTCTATTTATCTACAAAGGCAATTCACATTGAGTTGGTTTCAGACATGACTTCTGATGCTTTTGTTGCTGCCTTACGAAGGTTTACAGCTAGACGAGGATTGTGTAAAGAGATCCTAAGTGACAATGGCACAAATTTTGTAGGTGCTAACAACAAACTTAGACTACTTTTGCAATCTCGCAAGCACCAAGAGATTGTACAAGACTACGCTTCATCTAATGAATGCACATGGCATTTTATTCCACCCAGCTCACCCCACTTTGGAGGATTACATGAGGCTGCAGTGAAATCTATGAAATATCATCTTCGTAGAGTAATGGGTACACAAGTACTGACCTATGAGCAATTAACCACATTACTAATTTAAATTGAGGCTTGCTTGAACTGCCGTCCATTGCTACACCTTACTGATGATCCTTTTGATACTTCCTACCTTTCTCCAGGTCATTTCCTCATTGGAGAACCATTAACTTCCATACCATCACCTTGTTCTGACAATCTGAATCAGTTACAGAAATGGCAACAGCTCCAAGATCGTCTACAACATCTGTGGCGGCGGTGGTCAACCGACTATCTACATTCACTCCAGCAGAGGCAAAAGTGGTCCAGTTCCAGTGAAAATCTTAAGGCAGACACCATGGTCCTGCTAATGGAAGACAATTAATCTCCTCTGCATTGGGAACTTGGAATCATCACTGAGACTCATCCTGGTGGTAATGGTTTAGTGCGGGTAGCTACAGTGCGAACTTCTAAGGGTGAATATAGGCGTCCCATTGTGAAACTGTGTCCTCTGCCAGTTCAAGAACAACAGTGATATTTTTCAAAGTGTGCCTATGTTAAATTAAAAAACTGTTCAGTTTTTTGGGCCCCAGTATATTTGCGCCATAATCGTCATTTGTTTGTCTGGCGCATGAATATTTTACTTGGCGCCGGTTATGCGGCAAACTGGTCATGTGACTCGCCAGCGTGCAAGAAAGTAGTCTTTTTCCGGTTAGTTAGTCAGACATGTTTGAGACATGTAGAAGATAGGTGTTGTGTTTCGTGGTGTGGCTGAGTGCAACGTTGTTGCAATGAAAAGACGTTTTTTAGTTTATCTAAATGTTAAATGTATTGTCTTCTTTATGATTATTCATATAAGAAATGTAGCGTGTGCAATAAATTTATCTAGAGATATGAATACAGCTCTATCGAGTACAGTCCACAAAATCAGTTTCCTTGATTTCTGCTAAAATCAAGTGGTCCTCCGAATTAAATTAATCACGACAAGAACACACTTGCTCCACAAGGCAGTCCGTGATTGTCTTTGCCTCCTGGTTCGGGATGGCATACACCTCCGGCTACTTGGTGAAGTAGTCCACGACCACCATCAGGTACTTGTTGCCTCGGTCGGACACTGGGAACAGTCCAGCTATGTCGACGGGATCCTTTCGAATGGCGCTCCGACGTTGTACTGTTGCTTGCGACCCCGGCTCCTAGTCTGGGGGCCGCGACTCACCCCGCACACATGACATTGACGGCAGCATCTCTCAGCGTCTGCTCGGAGCCTCAGCCAGTAGTAGCGCTGCTGTAGTTTGTCGATCGTTCGATTTGCTCCCAGGGGTCCTGAAGTACCGGCGTGCACTTCCTCCAAGACTTCCGGGACCTTGCTTCGGGTAAGTACCAACTACTCCCACTGCGTCTTCCCATCAGGTGACTCCCATACCCGGAACAGCACGCCCTCTCTTGTCTTCAGTGGTCTCATTGGGCCCAGTACGACTTGTAGGTGGCACTCCTCGGTGCGATGTCCTCCCAGGTTGGTCTTGTCCCTGCCTCCACTTCTATCAAGAGTGGCCCCAAGTCTGCATCCACCAGCTGCTCCCTCCTCAGGCCTGCGCTATCCCAGTCATCAGCAGGCAGTGCCGTGACCACTCGGACTGCTGCGGTACTTTCCTTCTCTTCCACTCTTGTGCATTGGCCACACTCCTCTGGGCAGGGTCTTCGGGACATGGCGTCTGCGTTACCGTGGCTCCTACCTCTACAATGTTCAGAGGTGAAGTCGAACTCCTGCAGCCTCTGTACCCAACGTGCTGTCTGGCCTTCCAGATTCTTAAAGCTCAATAGCCAGGTTAGGGCGGAATGGTCAGTCCTCAGGTGGAATTGCTGACCGTCCAGGTACTTGTGGAAGTGCTCCAAGGTCTTTACTACCGCCAGTAACTCTTGCCGGGTGACGCAGTAGTTTTTCTCTGCCTTGGATAGCGTGTTGCTGTAGTAGGCTATCACCCGCTCATGGCCGTCTTGGGCTTGGGATAGGACGCCTCCAGTACAATGATTGCTGGCGTCAGTGTCCACGATGAAGGCGCCGCCTGGTTGTGGAAATCCCAAAATTGGAGCACTACACAGGTTCTTCAGGTGCTGGAAAGCGCCATCGGCGTCATTCGTCCACACGTAAGGTTGGTGTTCCTCTGTCAGGCGGGTGAGGGGTTTGGCGATGTTTGAGAACCCCTTTATGAAGCGACAGTAATAACTGCACAGCCCTAGGAAACTGCGCAATTCTTTCTTATCCTTTGACCGAGGCCAGTCTCTCACGGCCTGTGTCTTCTCCGGGTCTGTGGCCACTCCGGTTGGTGAGACTATGTGGCCCAAGTAGTTCACCTACTTGCGGAAGAGCTGGCACTTCTTTGCATTTAGCTTCAAATTGGTCGCCTGCAGTCTCTGTAGCACCTCACTCAGATTCTCGAGATGGTCTTCGAAAGTTGAAGAAGATGTTGGTGGTACACCTGGATCGTCTGGCCCGTTACGATAGTGCTGTTTGGGACGACCAGCCTTGAGGATGGAGCAGTGTCGCCAGGCCATTGTTGATTGGAGGTGGCGCGGGCAACGAGATCAAAGAGACGGCCTGGCGACACTGCTCCCTCCTCAAGGCTGGTCGTCCCGAACAGCACTAATGTAAAGAGCCAGATGATCCAGGTGTACCACCAACATCTTCCTTCAGGGCACCTTCTGGATGTGGTAAACCACGTTGTTAATCCTCTTCACCACCCGGTATGGTCCTTGCCATGGCTGCGGGAGCTTTGGGCATCGTCCCTTGGTTAGGATAGGGCAGTACAACCCTCGTTCTCGACGTCGGGATAGCTGTCACCTTGGCCGCCTCCATCTTTAATGCTGCCGTTAGCGCCTCATGGATGGTTTTGTAATCGCCGAGCATTAGGTGCTGACGAATCTCCATGTCTCGTACCCCGTCGACAAATGTGAGTAGTACAGATATGGGCATCCTAGAACATTAGAATATCTAATTTGCATATAAATTGAAAAGAGGTGGGGGTGGGAGACATGTTGTAACCTGTCTGGAATGTGACCACGCCCCCTCGATTAATCACCCACCCCCCTAAGCTGTCATGTGTAAGAATGCAGGTGTGTTTCGCTGTAATATTTTTCTTATAATTAATGGGTCATAAATAATTCGATGACTGTTAAGTCCTTTGATGGAGATATGATGCCGACCAGATGTCACCGACCGCTGGCGTCAATGAATAAAGAATGTCTTTCTCCCCTACTTTAGGCTTTATGCCGGTTGGTACATGTTCGAGATGAAAATAATTATTTCAAACCCTTATGTGTGTCAGAAGTAAAACCAGAACGCATTCCCCAGAGTTTTATGGAATTATCAATTATCTGTCATACAGGTGAATGCCAACACTACCGACAAAGGAAAGCCTTTTGGAAATAGGATTTCATTTTTCTCGTTAAGAAAGAGATGCGGCGGACTTCCTGGCACCATCGAAAGAATGAGGGTTTGTGCAGGTTACTACATTCAAAATGTTAATTATTTCAACCCTCTGCTATGTGTTTTCCATCGGCACTTGACATAAATTGTTTTTCAGGTAAGTATAGCAATCTCAGTTCCTGTCATGGATATAGGTTGCATGAAGGTTATTTAAAGTTATTTATTATTAAATCCTGTGCGCCGGTCTTCTGAAAAAGTAACAATGCCACTAGTGAACTCTTGTGGACATTGTTAATAATGCTCTCCAATAACTTTGCTTTTCTCGTGAAAAAAAATTACCTCCATTCAAATGACAATGGCTGAGGTGAACCCTATTAAGAGAGGCCCCTAATAAAGAGGGTCCCTCTCTTCCGAAAAGAAATCGCCAAACTGTGGTTGTAACACATTTAACGTAACAAAGAAACCGTTTACCAACCCTCACAGCTTGAGGCGGGGTGATGGTTGTCTGTCCTATCAGCTACTAATAGACACTCACAACAATCTTTAAACTTAGGCACTCACACACGGTCTTTAAACTTATTTTTACTTTGTTCTTAATCACGTTACGAATGTTTTCTTTTGTCATTTCTTAAGATTACAACGTTGGCCTTCTTAGAACTGCTTATGACAAAAAACAATTTTTATTTTCTTCACGGACTTAAAGATACAGCTCCTTAGGAATATTATTCCTGTTCTCATCCAAGCTAGCCCCTTTGAATTTAGGTGGAATGCAGCACTTCATTTACGTATACTTTATTCTTAATACCTGCTAATATTCTAAAGCATTTGTGCTGGTTTTTTTCTGATCTATGTGCGATCTGATTTTCACAATATAATTAGATAGAGAATTACTTAATATGAGACTCAAAAGTATACTCTGGAAGCGCTTGCTTCATACACACACATGCACACACGCGCACACGCGCACACACACACGTACAAGCAAGCACCAAGGAGATGGAAAGAGAGAGAGAGAGATAATTACAGCCGCTGTTAACCTTTAGCTATAATGCTTTTATGTTACATGATAACATCACTTTCAAGGAAATGCCTAATATATTTCTTTACTTGTTCATTTTCACAAGAAGTCCATAAGTTTGTTTGTATGAGATCTTTTTATTTTAAACCAATTTGGCTAATAAGCTGGAAAACCGAGAACTTTAATATCTAGTCACTAGTGATAACTTTGCGTATATTCATGGATAGTTTATGAAATGCCTAGAGAGAGGGAGGGAGTGAGAGAGGAAACAAAAAATTTTTCGGAGAAAGGACATTCAAATTCCGTGCAAAAGAGACACACAACTGTTTGAACGCTGTATGTGGGCAGTGAAGACCAGCTGGGTGGACTTAGTGAGAATGTCTCGTGACCATGACCTTACTGTGATTGGTTTAAACAAGTTTTTTTCCTTACAAAGTATTAACCAATAACATTAGCGGTAGAGTCGACAAGGGAAAGTTGCACTTCACATGCGCGCTGACTTGTATAAAAATAATAGGACTTGTATCGAAATTTCATATTCAAACACAGAGAGTACTTGTGTGCGTGAATTTATTTTCAGTGTGTTTTTGGCACAACGAGTTAGGTTCTACACGAAGCAATGGAAGGTATCTTCATCTCATTTTTATGTTTTTTTGTTTGTTTTTGGTTTACTTCACGTTCTTTGATATCTAGTTTCTCTTCAAAGAATTCATTTATTAAAAATATTTATAAAGAATGTATATATATTTACCTAGGTTATATAATATTCATGAGAATGTTCTTTCAGAGGTGTAAGAAAACATCATATCACACGAAATACGTTTCATTGATATTTTTTAAATATTATCACTAGAGTTTTTTTAAATGAACAGAAAGTTTAAGCTTGCTTATTACTAAAATCGTGATTATTTCTATATAGATAATAAAACTTCAGAGCAACTCATAATATCAGTACTTTTCATTTAAAAACACATACTGAACCGAACTACAAACGTATGTTTACTCACTCTTTCAAGTTCAGTTTACATGTATTCTAAAACAATCGTTCTAAGCTCAATCTGTAAAAAAAAGGGTATCCTGTTCTCAAAAAAACTTAACTATTATTCTTCCAGCATCATCTCCGATCATTGACGTCATCGATATCGTATTGCCAAATTATCGGTCATTTGAAGCGATTGACATCACGTCACCAATAAATAGGCATGATTGTGGTGAGTAATATTTTTTGAAAATACACAAGACATTTTCTTTCGAAATTAAATAAGGAATACTTAGCGATTAAATACGATTTCAATAAAATTGCTCATAATATCAGTACTTTTTATTTAAAAACATTCTGAACTGAACTACAAACGTATACAATTTTGAGTCAAACTAATATTCAATGCTCCATTTATTGCTAGTATTTACCTAGAACGTGTTTCGTTAGGATCTTCCTAACATCATCAGCTGTTGTCGACTAATGGATGCCGGTTCAGTGAACTCCTCGGAGGTGATAGGTGCGTCTCTGTCGGTATCTTGATGAACTTGAAATTTGGATTTTCTTCAAAGGTAATATTGAAATTAAACAATTTACTTTCATATTTCTTTATAAAGATTTTTTCCCACGTGGTTAATGCAGCTGGACCTTGGACACTTTTTAGTAAGTGAATTTCTCGTTCTATGTCATGATTTTCCTTCCAAAAATGGTACGCTACTGCCGATTTATCTATTTCTTTATTCCTGATGTTCCTAAAGTGCTCTTTAAGACTAATGTTCACGTTCCTTTTTGTTTTTCCAATGTAGAATTTGTCACAGTCCTTGCAATTTATCCGGTACACTCCTGATTTTTTGCCGGTGGGTATCTCCTTTGTATTATGTGATTTCTAAAGGTGTTGTACACTAAATTTGTTCTGTGGGGCCAAAGTAATATTGTGTTCTTTGAAGACTTTTTGGGAAAGGTGTGTAGCTCTGGGATGATACGTACATTTTCTGTATGAGGTTTCATTGCTAATTGGGGAGAGAGTAGTTACTTGTTTGCATCTTAGTTGTCTTTTGAATTTATCTATTTTCCTGTTCTCAAAAAAACTTAACTGTTATTCTTCCAGCATCATCTCAGGTCATTGACGTCATCGATGTCGTATCGCCAAACCATCGGTCACTTGAAGTGATTGACATCACGTCACCAATAAATAGGCATGATTGTGGTGAGTAATATTTTTTGAAGATACACAAGACATTTTCTTTCGAGTTTTATAAGGAGTACTTAGCGATTAAATACGATTTCAATAAAATTGCTCATAATTGTTTCAAGGATTAAATTACATAGACCATGGTAGCTCAATGGGTTAGAGCCGCTAGTCGAAAACCATGAGATCCGAGGTTTAAATCTCGAGTGACATAGATTTTTTTTTTCAATTGACTCTATAGAGAAATATAACTCCGATGTGACTTTTAAAAATGACAAAGGATATCATTAAACCATGAAGGAGTGATCCATCTTCACATATAATAGGTAATAACATAAATAACCGTTCATTTTCAAAACTCATAAAGGATTTCCTTAAAATATATATATAAAGTTCAGTAAATATTTATAATGAATATACCTGTAAAGAGAGTCGTCATACTGTTCCTAATACAATTGTTTTCGTTTCAGTTAAACTTTCTTCTTTCATTTATGATATTATTATTCACTTGTTTCAGGTATGGTTGAACAAGCTAGGCCATCGGTCATTCAGTATGCTCCACCTGTTTTCCACCACTCGCCGATGAATGGCCAATCTCTCGATCAATCTTCAAATCATTCATCCCCTAACACTGAATACAACAATACCACACCCCAATCACAAGCTTCAACAGTATGATTGATTTTCTTAAGTCCATCCCCGCGTTTCATAGTCCCTCGCCAAGATAGACGATACACATATCATGCAAGACAGCGACTTAATTTTTCGAATGATCAATCCCCAAATATCGCTGAGCTCCCCCCACTTTTAGATATATACAGTAATAAAATTAGACACTACCCCATACCATTATAAAATTAGACACTCACAACCCCAAAATACCCCCTACACAGACACACACACACAGACACACACACACAGACACACACACACACACACACACACACACACACACACACACACACACACACACACACACACACACACACACACACACACACACAAACACACGCACGCACAGACACACACACACGCACGCATGCACTCATGTACAAGCAAGCACCAAGGAGAGGGAAAGAAAGAGAGCGAGTTTGGGCGGTAATTTGGACAATGACCTCACTGAATGTGGTAAGGAAATATCCAAAGCATATTTGTTCTCTGAATCATGCGCTAATCGAGAATTTTTTCAAGTGTTCTTGAATATTTCATGAGCTTATCAGTCTTTAATATTTCCAGAGTGAAATTATTTGAGTAATTTTTTATCTAATAATAATTTCTTTTCAGTTAGCACATTAACTCTATCTGTAAATTATGTTTCTAACGCATTTATTCATTTTTTGTTTACAGACCGGCAATGGATTTCCTTTGTCCATTACAGTGGTATCTTCTGCATGCAGTGAAATCGCGTCATCGCACATCACACGAGAAACTCTACTGACAATTCAGGAAAACATTATTCTACTTTCGAGAGCTCATATCGAAGTTTCACCGTGTACAGTGAATTGATAATATGATGAAAAAAGGTGCTGCGAAATAATCAGTGAAAAAAGAACATTTGCCAATGTACATATTGAATAATTTACTCTAAGAGCATATCCTTTAATGGGATTATTTCGACAAGCTTATTGAAATTTTAGATCTTATTACTAACATGTGTAAATCTCAAATTTATCTCATTTTAATAAACTAGATGATATTCTGATTTTTCTTATTTTTTTTTTTTTTTTTTTTTTTTTTGTTACTCCTGCTTTCCTCTCTATATTCTATCATAAAAATATTAAAGTTAGGGCTCTGCTTATTATTATTAATATCCTCTACCTTAAGGAACAATGTTGCTTCAAGTTTAAGATATGTTCCAGATTTTTATATTTCAAATGTATATGAAAAACTTTCAGCAAAATAATGGTAATTAGACTAACCAGAGAGAAGTTCTAAGGAGTTAAGTTAATTAAATGAAATATAATAAAACCTTACTTAATATGGAACACAATTCTGATATTTTCTTTATATCCTGTAATTTAATCTTCCATCAATTTAAACAAATGCGCGAAAGGTATTTCTTATACCTTAAAGGGAGCTTATATCGCTGTAGACAAGTAAAAAAAAAAAGTATAGATTTCATTATCATGAATCATTTGAGAAGTTAGCATGATTCGAAACTCTTAGTCAATGTTAATCGGTATACCTATTTACCGATTAGAGAGCTTGTTCTCTATACCATCAATAATTCCAAATTATCCTACAATAGCGACAGCTATCCACTCAATGACTGGAAAGGGATATTAAATAAAGAACAGAAATTTTTTAATTTTTACATCAGCTTCTTTTATTGAGTTATCATACATCTACATCATCATTTTCCATGTTCACAGGCTTTTTATTTCTCTTACACATACTATTTACCAATGCTTCTTGTAACAGCTTCTCCTGCGAAGGGGTGAAGGGCTCAAAGATCATTATGATGAAACTGTCTTGATCGAACGCTTTCTCAGCTTTGACGACCTTAGGTTTGCATTTTGGTTCCTTCTGCATCTCTTTTGGTTCTGGTTGAACTTCGATGCATGGCCTCCGCTGATGGATTTTCTATGATACATATATTTTTTTGCCATTAGTAATCTATCACATAACACCACTCTCACATAAACATTTATTACTTTTAATTATACTTACCTGCGATACACAGGGCAATTCGAAGCACATCGAACATAAGATGTGACTGTACTAGAACGTGAAGGATTATTGCAGATCACTTGATGTATTTTTCCATCACATGTTTCCTCGTTATGTTCCAACCAATGTTTATGCAATTCTTCATAACTATGTAAATCCCCCCAGACTCCGGTACCACTTTCAATTACAGATACTGTTTCTCTATTCATCTCGACGCTTCGATGCGAACTAATCAGTACATATGATGATTGAGTGAGTTTCTGCTTGAATTATATTCGTTCCTGCAATTGTGATAGTGGAGGAGCGCGGAGCTGATTCACGTTTGTACCTTCAGAGTATTCGAGTATAGGTTTACTTCATCCCTTCAAAGACATTAATGAACATATCTCGATGTAATGAAATGGAAGATATAGGGACAATGATGGTTTCTGAAATGATCAGTGCCATTAAATAAAAATAAAATAATTTAAACTTATAAATCATTTTTATTCGATTGAATACTTAATATCATCCATTTACAAGAATGCGTTTTTTAATTAAATTAATAGCTACAGGTCACGAGACAGTAGCTTTCACACAATATTTTGGTTATGGTTTTTTATCAGGCTATAACTCTTGCATCCTTCAATTCTTGAATATTTGACTGAATTTCATCTTCATGAGTTTTGATTCCTCTGCATGACTGAGATATCATTATCAGTCTTAGTCGATTTACGAGCTCATTGGGGTCACATTGAGTATTCGGAGACACAAAATCAATGCACTTAGAACCCCGATTATTTTCAGTTTGCGGAACTAAATTCTGTTTGCTGATACTTTCATTTTCATTCACTGAATCGACGTAGGGTACAAGTTTTCCATCTTTACTTATCAATGATCCTCTCTCTTCACAATCCGGTATTACACCACCACAGATCACTTCATCATGATGTACCAACGATTTTGTATTTTCATAATTAGATGATCTAGAATGTTTTGTTTCATTGTCCTTCAATGAAAGGCAGCTCACAGAATTTATTTTAAATTGTATTAAAGACTGATAAGCTCATGAAATATTCAAGAACACTTGAAAAAATTCTCGATTAGCCCGTGATTCAGAGAACAAATATGCTTTGGATATTTCCTTACCGCATTCAGTGAGGTCATTGTCCAAATTACCGCCCAAATCTCCACCCAATCTCGCTCTCTTTCTTTCCCTCTCCTTGGTGCTTGCTTGTACATGAGTGTGTGTGCGTGTGCGTGTGTAGGGGGTATTTTGGGGTTGTGAGTGTCTAATTTTATAATGGTATGGGGTAGTGTCTAATTTTATTACTGTATATATCTAAAAGTGGGGGGAGCTCAGCGATATTTGGGGATTGATCATTCGAAAAATTAAGTCGCCGTCTTGCATGATATGTGTATCGTCTATCTTGGCGAGGGACTATGAAACGCAGGGATGGACTTAAGAAAATCAATCATACTGTTGAAGCTTGTGATTGGGGTGTGGTATTGTTGTATTCAGTGTTAGGGGATGAATGATTTGAAGATTGATCGAGAGATTGGCCATTCATCGGCGAGTGGTGGAAAACAGGTGGAGCATACTGAATGACCGATGGCCTAGCTTGTTCAACCATACCTGAAACAAGTGAATAATAATATCATAAATGAAAGAAGAAAGTTTAACTGAAACGAAAACAATTGTATTAGGAACAGTATGACGACTCTCTTTACAGGTATATTCATTATAAATATTTACTGAACTTTATATATATAATGTGTGTTTGGAGGAATTTAGTAACAGTGACGTCAAAATTAATATAAAATTATTTGTGGTTGGTTTATTGACACTCGTCACTTACTTTTTCATATATTTATGAGAGACTAGTTTCAAAGGCCCTGGCCTCCATTTTCAATCTCTTCCCAACTGGCAACTGTTATCTGCTCTCTCTGGTGGTGGAACTATGAACTTTTTTGTCAAATTATCTGCTGGCGGGATTTCAAAGTTCATTACGCGATCCTTATTTTTCCAGATGAATATGTTCTCCCATGTTGTCAATCTATTTTGGTTTATCACTCCTTTTAATAATTTTGGATTTGGATCAATGTCATGGTTTTCATTCCAAAAATGAAATGCTACTGCTGACTTGTCTTCTTGTTTCAATCTGATGTTTCTAAAGTGTTCTTTGACTCTGGTTTTTAAATTTCTTTTTGTTTGACCTATGTAGCATTTTTCACAATTCTTGCAATTTATTTGGTATATTCCAGATTTGTTACCTGAAGGAATTTCATCTTTTGTTTTTGAATTTAGTAATTTTAAAATTGAGTATCTATTAGTAGGTGTCAAGATGATATTTTGTTCCTTGAATATCTTTTTAAATTTATTAAATGTTTTTGGATGATATGTGAATGAACTGAATATGCTGTTGCTTTCTTTTTCTTTAATAAATGTGGTTGTTTCCTTAATGGTTTTCTTTAGTTTAGATTTTCTAATTTTCTTCAACACCAAACTTTTGTTGTATCCGTTTTCTTCTGCTATGTGTATTATTGCTTTTTGTTCCTTGAAATATTCTTCTTTTTCCATGGGTATGTTGACTAGTCTGTGTGTAAGGCTGTTTATTATTGCATGTTTATGTGTAATTGGGTTGTGGCTATTATTTTTTATATAATTTTCTGAATGTGTTGGCTTCCTGTAAATTCCAAATTTTATTTTTGTATCATTCCTGATGATATTTAGATCCAAGAAAGGTAGTTGTCCATTGATTTCCTTTTCTATTGTGAATTTGATAGTCCTTTCTTGCAGATTGAGTAATTTTAATGCATCATCTAAATGTTTACTTGGTACAATTGCAAAGATGTCGTCAACATATCTATACCAAATCTTGAAGATCAATGGGAAGGACTTTTTAATTTGTGTTTCAAATGCACTCATAAATAAGTTAGCCAAAAAAGGTGAAAGTGGATTGCCCATTGATAGTCCTGATTTCTGCTTGTAGTGTTTTCCATTAAAGCTAAAGAAGTTTTGTTCAATGCATATTTTTGTTAGAGAAATATATTCTTCTGCTTCTAATGCTTCCATATCAATTGTAGCTAGCCATTTTTTTAACACCGTCTGCAATTTTTCTGTTGGTATGCTTGGAAATAAAGATGTGACATCAAATGAAACCAGTCTGTCATTTTTGTCCAAATTTATATCTTTGATTTTTTCTACTAAATCTAAAGAGTTTCTTAAATTTGCACTTTCAAATTTTGGAAAACTATTAAATTTACTTAGTAACCATTTGGCCAAATTATATGTGGGGGCATTTATGCTACTAGTAATAGGTCTCATGCCTTTCCCTGTTTTATGAATTTTTGGCAGCCCATATACTCTTGGTAATGTTGGATTATCTACTTTAATTTTGTGCAATTCTTTTTTGTTGATTATTTTGCTCTCTTTTAGCGTTTTATTTGTGGTTTCAATGCAGTACTTTAATGGATTAGTTTCTACTTTTTGGTAATTACTGTCTTCTAACAAATCTTCCATCCTCTTTGTGTATTCTTCTTTTTCCAGAATTACTAGTTTATTTCCCTTGTCTGCTTTAGTATAAATAACCGGTTTCTTTTTAAGAGCTTTTATGATTTGGTTACTAAAATTCTTTTTCTTTTCATTTTTAATCTCTTCTACTATTTTGGAGCATTTGTTTTTTACTGTGTTTTTACTTTCTTCATTAAGTGTTTGTGTAGCAATTTGGATGTCAGCAATGTAATCTTCAATTTGGTTGGAATAATCTACACATGTCTTTAAACCTAGATTCAGCATATTCAGTTCTGTTTTTGTAAAATTTTGGTTTGATAGGTTTACCACATTGTTTAGATGATCTTTTAGGTTATGTTTGTCTTTTTGATTTATCTTTTTAAAAGTGCCTGCTTTCCGGCATAAATTTTTTAATTTATTCTTTAACTTTGCTGTTTTTGTCTTCATTTTTCTATTAAGATATGCTAATAAATTGTTTTCAAAATTTTCCCAAAATATACTTCCTAATTGTTTCGTAAGTTTTTGATGCAAATTGTACAATTTTATTTCTAGCGTGTTTTTATTTCTATAGTGTTTATTCTTTTCTACAATTAATACTTTTCTCTCTGCTGCTTTTTGTTGTCTACTATTTTTATCAAATTTTACTATTTTTCTTACGAAATTCGGTACTACTTTTTTCTTGATACATAAATTTATAAATCTTATGTCCGCGGCAATTTTTCTTCTTTTTTCCTGTAATTTTTCGAAAAGGATATAAAACTTTTCGAAAAATTACAGGAAAAAAGAAGAAAAATTGCCGCGGACATAAGATTTATAAATTTATGTATCAAGAAAAAAGTAGTACCGAATTTCGTAAGAAAAATAGTAAAATTTGATAAAAATAGTAGACAACAAAAAGCAGCAGAGAGAAAAGTATTAATTGTAGAAAAGAATAAACACTATAGAAATAAAAACACGCTAGAAATAAAATTGTACAATTTGCATCAAAAACTTACGAAACAATTAGGAAGTATATTTTGGGAAAATTTTGAAAACAATTTATTAGCATATCTTAATAGAAAAATGAAGACAAAAACAGCAAAGTTAAAGAATAAATTAAAAAATTTATGCCGGAAAGCAGGCACTTTTAAAAAGATAAATCAAAAAGACAAACATAACCTAAAAGATCATCTAAACAATGTGGTAAACCTATCAAACCAAAATTTTACAAAAACAGAACTGAATATGCTGAATCTAGGTTTAAAGACATGTGTAGATTATTCCAACCAAATTGAAGATTACATTGCTGACATCCAAATTGCTACACAAACACTTAATGAAGAAAGTAAAAACACAGTAAAAAACAAATGCTCCAAAATAGTAGAAGAGATTAAAAATGAAAAGAAAAAGAATTTTAGTAACCAAATCATAAAAGCTCTTAAAAAGAAACCGGTTATTTATACTAAAGCAGACAAGGGAAATAAACTAGTAATTCTGGAAAAAGAAGAATACACAAAGAGGATGGAAGATTTGTTAGAAGACAGTAATTACCAAAAAGTAGAAACTAATCCATTAAAGTACTGCATTGAAACCACAAATAAAACGCTAAAAGAGAGCAAAATAATCAACAAAAAAGAATTGCACAAAATTAAAGTAGATAATCCAACATTACCAAGAGTATATGGGCTGCCAAAAATTCATAAAACAGGGAAAGGCATGAGACCTATTACTAGTAGCATAAATGCCCCCACATATAATTTGGCCAAATGGTTACTAAGTAAATTTAATAGTTTTCCAAAATTTGAAAGTGCAAATTTAAGAAACTCTTTAGATTTAGTAGAAAAAATCAAAGATATAAATTTGGACAAAAATGACAGACTGGTTTCATTTGATGTCACATCTTTATTTCCAAGCATACCAACAGAAAAATTGCAGACGGTGTTAAAAAAATGGCTAGCTACAATTGATATGGAAGCATTAGAAGCAGAAGAATATATTTCTCTAACAAAAATATGCATTGAACAAAACTTCTTTAGCTTTAATGGAAAACACTACAAGCAGAAATCAGGACTATCAATGGGCAATCCACTTTCACCTTTTTTGGCTAACTTATTTATGAGTGCATTTGAAACACAAATTAAAAAGTCCTTCCCATTGATCTTCAAGATTTGGTATAGATATGTTGACGACATCTTTGCAATTGTACCAAGTAAACATTTAGATGATGCATTAAAATTACTCAATCTGCAAGAAAGGACTATCAAATTCACAATAGAAAAGGAAATCAATGGACAACTACCTTTCTTGGATCTAAATATCATCAGGAATGATACAAAAATAAAATTTGGAATTTACAGGAAGCCAACACATTCAGAAAATTATATAAAAAATAATAGCCACAACCCAATTACACATAAACATGCAATAATAAACAGCCTTACACACAGACTAGTCAACATACCCATGGAAAAAGAAGAATATTTCAAGGAACAAAAAGCAATAATACACATAGCAGAAGAAAACGGATACAACAAAAGTTTGGTGTTGAAGAAAATTAGAAAATCTAAACTAAAGAAAACCATTAAGGAAACAACCACATTTATTAAAGAAAAAGAAAGCAACAGCATATTCAGTTCATTCACATATCATCCAAAAACATTTAATAAATTTAAAAAGATATTCAAGGAACAAAATATCATCTTGACACCTACTAATAGATACTCAATTTTAAAATTACTAAATTCAAAAACAAAAGATGAAATTCCTTCAGGTAACAAATCTGGAATATACCAAATAAATTGCAAGAATTGTGAAAAATGCTACATAGGTCAAACAAAAAGAAATTTAAAAACCAGAGTCAAAGAACACTTTAGAAACATCAGATTGAAACAAGAAGACAAGTCAGCAGTAGCATTTCATTTTTGGAATGAAAACCATGACATTGATCCAAATCCAAAATTATTAAAAGGAGTGATAAACCAAAATAGATTGACAACATGGGAGAACATATTCATCTGGAAAAATAAGGATCGCGTAATGAACTTTGAAATCCCGCCAGCAGATAATTTGACAAAAAAGTTCATAGTTCCACCACCAGAGAGAGCAGATAACAGTTGCCAGTTGGGAAGAGATTGAAAATGGAGGCCAGGGCCTTTGAAACTAGTCTCTCATAAATATATGAAAAAGTAAGTGACGAGTGTCAATAAACCAACCACAAATAATTTTATATTTATATATATATTTTAAGGAAATCCTTTATGAGTTTTGAAAATGAACGGTTATTTATGTTATTACCTATTATATGTGAAGATGGATCACTCTTTCATGATTTAATGATATCTTTTGTCATTTTTAAAAGTCACATCGGAGTTATATTTCTCTATAGAGTCAACTGAAAAAAAAATCTATGTCACTTGAGATTTAAACCTCGGATCTCATGGTTTTCGACTAGCGGCTCCAACCCATTGAGCTACCATGGTCTATGTAATTTAATCATTGAAACTATTATGAGCAATTTTATTGGAATCGTATTTAATCGCTAAGTATTCCTTATATAATTTCGAAAGAAAATGTCTTGTGTATTTTCAAAAAATATTACTCACCACAATCATGCCTATTTATTGGTGACGTGATGTCAATCACTTCAAATGACCGATAATTTGGCAATACGATATCGATGACGTCAATGATCGGAGATGATGCTGGAAGAATAATAGTTAAGTTTTTTTGAGAACAGGATACCCTTTTTTTTACAGATTGAGCTTAGAACGATTGTTTTAGAATACATGTAAACTGAACTTGAAAGAGTGAGTAAACATACGTTTGTAGTTCGGTTCAGTATGTGTTTTTAAATGAAAAGTACTGATATTATGAGTTGCTCTGAAGTTTTATTATCTATATAGAAATAATCACGATTTTAGTAATAAGCAAGCTTAAACTTTCTGTTCATTTAAAAAAACTCTAGTGATAATATTTAAAAAATATCAATGAAACGTATTTCGTGTGATATGATGTTTTCTTACACCTCTGAAAGAACATTCTCATGAATATTATATAACCTAGGTAAATATATATACATTCTTTATAAATATTTTTAATAAATGAATTCTTTGAAGAGAAACTAGATATCAAAGAACATGAAGTAAACCAAAAACAAACAAAAAACATAAAAATGAGATGAAGATACCTTCCATTGCTTCGTGTAGAACCTAACTCGTTGTACCAAAAACACACTGAAAATAAATTCACGCACACAAGTACTCTCTGTGTTTGAATATGAAATTTCGCAGCAGGTCGTGTGGTCGTTGAAGGAGGTTCCTCCTCCGTGGAGGAGGGTCCTTCGACTCTTAGCCATACCGGGAGCTAGTTCCTTACTGGCATGGGGAAAGTTTTACAATGATGGTGGTTTAGCGGTGGTGATCAGGGTAGGATATAGTTTTAGGGTAATAGATAGATTTGTTGTTTTGGAGATATAATTAAGGTGGTCCTAGAACAAGTCTGCATTTTTGTATCGTTCTCCGGGGTCAATGTCGTACTCTCCAAGTTCAAGGATGAGGTTAATGAAACTGTTAGGAAGTTGCGAGTAAAAGTTGTGAGATAGATGGAGGATGTAGTCATATAATTTAGGGAAGGATAGATCTGGATGGATATTGTCGTTTGGGATATACCAATCGGCTGCGACTGCAGACCGGAGGTATCGGTTTTGTAGGACTTGGAGTTTGGAGAGATGTGTTTTTGTTGCTATACCCCAGACTTGGCAAGCGTAGGTCAATGCTGGCCTTAATATCTGCTTGTAAAGCAGGAGCTTGTTTCGCAAAGCCAATGGAGAGGTTCGGTTGTACAGTGGGTACAACATGGCCATCCTATTGACTTTATTAGCCAGTGACGTGATGTGAGCCTTCCAAGTAAGGCGCATGTCCAAGACAACACCAAGGTATGTTGCCTGCGATGACCATGGCACATCTGTGTCTCCCAGACGGAGGTTTTGTACATCTTGTATAGCTCTCCATGTATGAAATTTTGATACAAGTCCTATTATTTTTATACAAGTCAGCGCGCATGCAAAGTGCAACTTTCCCTTGTCGACTCTACCGCTAATGTTATTGGTTCATACTTTGAAAGGAAAAAAACTCGTTTAAACCAATCACAGTAAGGTCATGGTCACGAGACATTCTCACTAAGTCCACCCAGCTGGTCATCACTGCCCACATACAGCGTTCAAACGGTTGTGTGTCGCTTTTGCACGGAATTTGAATGTCTTTTCTCTGAAAATTTTTTTGTTTCCTCTCTCACTCCCTCCCTCTCTCTATGCATTTCATAAACTATCCGTGAATATACGCAAAGTTATCACTAGTGACTAGACATTAAAGTTCTCGGTTTTCCAGCTTATTAGCCAAATTGGTTTAAAATAAAAACATCTCATACAAACAAACTTATGGACTTCTTGTGAAAATGAACAAGTAAAGAAATATATTAGGCATTTCCTTGAAAGTGATGTTATCATGTAACATAAAAGCATTATAGCTAAAGGTTAACAGCGGCTGTAATTATCTCTCTCTCGCTCTCTTTCTTTCCCTCTCCTTGGTGCTTGCTTGTACATGAGAGTGTGTGTGCGTGTGCGTGATTAAAAACAAAGTAAAAATAAGTTTAAAGAACGTGTGCGAGTGTCTATTAGTAGCTGGTAGGACAGAGAACCATCACCCTGCCTCAAGCTGTGAGGGTTGGTAAACGGTTTCTTTGTTACGTTAAATGTGTTACAACCACAGTTTGGCGATTTCTTTTCGGAAGAGAGGGACCCTCTTTATTAGGGGACTCTCTTAATAGGGTTCACCTCAGCCATTGTCATTTGAATGGAGATATTTTTTTTTCACGAGAAAAGCAAAGTTATTGGAGAGCATTATTAACAATGTCCACAAGAGTTCACTGGCATTGTTATTTTTTCAGAAGACCGGCGCACAGGATTTAATAATAAATAACTTTAAATAACCTTCATATAACCTATGTCCATGACAGGAACTGAGATCGCTATACTTACCTGGAAAACAATTTATGTCAAGTGCCGATGGAAAACACATAGCAGAGGGTTGAAATAATTAACATTTTGAATGTAGTAACCTGCACAAACCCTCATTCTTTCGATGGTGCCAGGAAGTCCGCCGCATCTCTTTCTTAACGTGAAAAATGAAATCCTATTTCCAAAAGGCTTTCCTTTGTCGGTAGTGTTGGCATTCACCTGTATGACAGATAATTGATAATTCCATAAAACTCTGGGGAATGCGTTCTGGTTTTACTTCTGACACACATAAGGGTTTGAAATAATTATTTTCATCTCGAACATGTACCAACCCGCATAAAGCCTAAAGTAGGGGAGAAAGACATTCTTTATTTCATTGACACCAGCGGTCGGTGACATCTGGTCGGCATCATATCTCCATCAAAGGACTTAACAGTCATCGAATTATTTATGACCCATTAATTATAAGAAAAATATTACAGCGAAACACACCTGCATTCTTACACATGACAGCTTACGGGGGTGGGTGATTAATCGAGGGGGCGTGGTCACATTCCAGACAGGTTTCAACATGTCTCCCACCCCTACCTCTTTTCAATTTATATGTAAATTAGACATTTATTGTTTTCGGACGCCCATATCTGTACTAATGTGTAGGCAGCCTCTCGTGATACGAACTTTGGTGGGAGGTCGACTAGGGCTTTGCTGGCCAGCTGCTCAATTGCCAGGGCGAACTCCTGCGGCGTCTCCCCTGGCTGCTGTGACCTTGACTTCAGCTGGCTGCAGTACGCTGCGGCTAAGCGGTGGTTTCCAAAGTGATTCTCGAGGGCCTCCCAGATGTTCTTGGGCGCCGCCGCTGTCTGGACCACGTTCAGGAATTACGCGGCCCGTCCTTGGAGGCTGGCTATTAGATGTGTGGCCTCTTCCTCTGGCGACCATTTGTTGTTCTTGGCCACTGCGTGGAACTGGCGGCGGAGGACTTCGAAAGTTGTCGCGCCGTCGTATTTAGGAGGTTTGACGCGCGCAGATGTTTTGTCGCGTCCCGGCGCGTCGACCTTTAAATCTTTAAACCTCCTGCCGACGACGTCCTCCACCATGGCGTTCAGGGACTTTGTCTTGCTGTCGGCCTTTCCCTCCAGGTTGTTTACGCGGTTCGCAAGGTCTTCGACGTCTTCCACCATGGCGTTCAGGGACTTGGCGTTATTGTCGGCCTTTTCCTCTAAATCGTTAAGGCGCTCGTCCACTTGATCCATCCGCTTGCCCAGCTCCGCGACGTCATCCCTTACGCCGGTCAACTGCTCTTCAAACTTTGCGGCGAGGTCCTCGTTTGCCGCCTTCAGCTCCGCGGCCAGGTTGTAATTTGCCGCCTCCGTCTTCGTAGTTAATTCGGTCATCTTGGCGATCAGCTGTTGTTTGTGGCTTCCATCTTCTCGGTGAGGTTATCGTTAGCCGTCTTTATTTCCTTCAGTTCCGCGGCCAGGCTACTATTTACCGTTTCTGTTTTCGCAGCGAGGTTGTCATTTGCTGCTTTCATTTCCGTCATCTTCTCCAAAATCTTTTCCAATGCAGCCTCCATGTCGTCGCGCTTCTGACACCAATTGTGACTTTGTGGGTTCGTGAAATCAGAATTCCAAGTTATAAACACAATTGCACTTTATTTCCGTAGAAATACGCTTCGTACACATACACAATACAACGTACATGGTCAACAAACACACCTGTTTCCCCTAACGCGTTCAATTACCGACTGACTCTGTTTGGCGGGCGGGCTGCCTTTTTTATAGTTTTTCTAACATTCCAGAAATTTCTCAAACAATCGAGACCGGCTAGAACAAAGGCGAACTCTCGAGAAATCCGTTTGCTCCCACCCACCATTTCGGCGAGCTTTTGTCTCCGCAGTGCACTGCCGTCTATTTGATCTCGTTGCCCGCGCCGCCTCCAATCAACAATGGCCTGGCGACAATATGCTTCCTTCTGTGATCTCCAGACCCAATGTGATGGGCCATTTCTGGACCACAGTAGGGTGGGATACTAATACTGGCCTGCTAGGTAGTTTCAAACTGCTGAGGTGTATGGACCCTGCCCTATGCACTGTCGTAGCCCTCTGTCTCCTCTCGGCAATGGTCCACTTGTTGACAATCAAGGATTCATAAGTTGAAAGGGCAGATAAAAATTGTAGTTTTTTTTAATTGGTACCACAAGTCAATGTTTTGATGTGCTAAAATTGCATTTGTTTCTTATGCCACAATTTCAGCAAGAGGGTACAGTGGGCATGGCTCAGTCCCCAAACTTGGCAGAGAAAGTCGGGAACATTGACCTGAGTGTTATGTTACAAGGAACATGTAGAGTGCACACTGAAAATTCCCTTGTTTTAGCATTATATCCACAAAGCCTTAACAGTGTTTTACACTGATTTTCGTAATGAGTGTGCAGTAACATTTAAACCACCACTTACTAAAATGTGTACGATTTGAGTGTTACCACTCACTCAGTAATAACATCACAGAGTCTTAGGTTTGTTGAAAATGTAAGCGCAAGTTTCCAAAATGCATCACATTAAACAAATTTATTAAGTGATATATACAAATATAGCAATTTGCAACTTAAAACTTCACTTATAATAAATGATGATAATTCTTATAAATTCTCCAGGATCGCAATTTCATGTAAACTTATACACATCTTCAGCCGGAAACAACAAAACTGTCGCCATAGTTACGAACGCTAGAGTTGATGTGTTCTTGTTAGTATTACCAAAACCTGAAAATAAAACAAACTTAAAAACAGAATCGACTGCCGGTATTTCAAAATTCATTACGCTATGGCAACAGCTTTGTTTCCGGCTGAAGATGTGTACAAGTTTACATGAAATCGCGATCCCGGAGAATTTATAAGAATTATCATCATTTCTTATAAGCTAAGTGAAGTTTTAAGTTACAAATGGTTATATTCGTATATATTTATTTGCTTCACTGTTAATAGCTTAATATTTTACGTATTTATTATTGTGACTTTGTGGGTTCGTAGAATTAAAAGGCCGAGTTGCAGAAATTAAAGATCTCCTTTATTTTCGTAAAGATACACTGTTCAACTCTCACGTAACAACAGTACATCACATATACACAGTCTTCCAAGATCCGTGACAATAACAAACCGTGGCAGCTGATTACATTAGCTCTCATAACAACAACACTCTTGTTACACAACAACCACTCTTTGCTTAAGTACCTAATTCGTAACTCTAGATGGTTCTAAAGTTAGCCAGAAGCCGAACAATCTCTATAAGTTCAGAAATTTCCGAATCATTCTATCACATTCTAGAAGCGTAACTTAATCTATGCCGGCGAGGCCTTTACCTCAATTATCGATGCCCGCCGGCGCCCGCGTACAATAGCACCGCTATCGTTAACTGCTTAGCAAGACTCATTATTACCGTGAAACTATATCCGCCGACGGTTTTCTTATTTGTGCCGAAACTTTTATGCCTGTTGCCGTGACAATATGTACACCCCAGTTTAAATGTACTTACATGACTTTAATGGTTTATACAAAACGTTTTATATAACTTTACCTTTAGAATCACCCATACTTCGCATTCTCACCGATGAAATTCAGCCAAACACATTCAACACACACTGCTCGTATGTAGAATGTACTGATGTATGCATTTATTCGTATTTCAAGGTTACTGTTGCAGATCTGTGGTTCGAATCCTGGAAAATGCATTTTTACACTTTTGATTCCATCTTTTAACGCTAGTAAATTTCGAAAAATATCCTTACATTTCATCCAGCATAACCTAACAAGTCCTGATAGACATGAAAAAACAGCAATTAATAAATGTATAATTGTGTATATTTAACTTCAATGTGTTTTTAACAGTTATATCTTCATGATCAATTCTATTTCCGAACATAAAAGAAATCGTGTTTACATATGAAGGGTCCAGTTAAAAAGTGATCATGTTCAGAATATGAATTTTAGACTTAGTTAAATATGGGATTGTAATTGTTATATAACACATGAAATAGGTTAATTCAATGCATTTGAAATCATTTTTATTAATAACAGTAACAAAATATTATTATCAAATAAGAAAAATGAGGACATTCAGAACAAATTAACAAGTTTCATGACAACTACTTTCTATTGTTTGGTGTGGTGAATGCACTTAACGTAACTCAATTTAAGATCTATCTAACATTTGTAAATTCTGCTACACTGCAAACATAACTTCTCCTTTATCATCCACACGTAGTTTAATAACTCATTTCTTGCGTCTGTCTTGTGTTTTGTTATTCAGACGAAGTGCAACAGAGGGTAAACCTTGCAACTAGATATCAAATCTGCGATACTTTGGCCTTGGGGAATTGCTTCCCTTTGTAGTCTGTCGCTTACTTGCTTCTCGTTGTGAAGGTGCTTGGTTATTTTCTGGATTTTCTACCTCTGGAACAATGGGCAAAAACTGAAGTGCATCTTCTGTTTCTTCATCAGAACTACAAAATGCTGGCACTGGTTCAATAGTAGATACATCCACCTCTACGTCGTCCTCTTGTTTCGCAGAAGCAGTTTCCACTGACTTGTCTTCATCACTTAAATCGAATTCTGATTCACGCTCCTCGTATTGAACATTTTCATCCAATTCTGTAAATCCTGGTGCAAATGCTGACCAATTTTGTACACGATGTTGGGTCCACAACGATACAACTCCACTCGAAACTGAAGCAATGATGGGTCTTACTGGGTGCCACACAACATCCATAAGCAGCTCGCCCTTTGATCCATGTAAGATTTTGATAAGATTTCCATCACTTTTCTCCCAAATATAGAGCGCGTGTTGACGTGCAGTACCTGCACATATATACTCTCCATCACCAGAAAAGCAACATTTCTTCCACCTGCTTTTGTTTACTTGATCCTGTAGTTTCTGTATGGGCTCCGGTTCTCCATCTTTCGTCAACACGTCCTTACTGTCGTACACTCTGATGATTCTATCGGCTGTGTTGACCATAAAGCAGTCTCCCTTTCGTGCAAATTCAATTCCCCTAATTCCAATTGCACTGGCAGTCGTTTTGAATGAAGCTTTCACTGAGAGGTCTGCACTGGATAACACTAGCACCTTTCCTTTAGCATTTCCTGTGTACACATATTCTCCTCTTCTGTCAAATGTTGCCACGATATTCAAATCATTGTCATCATCAAAAGGCACAATTTTATGCTTTCGGTCAGTATCAACTAGCACTACTGCATGCCGCATAAGACAAACCAGGAATATCTTATCATTACGGGGATGGAACTGAACTTTCAGAATGGGTGATGGAAAGCGATATTTCTTCTCACGTTCCCCAGATAAAACAGCCCATATACTAACAAGATTGTCTGTTGATCCACTCACAAGCCTATATCCATTTCTTGACCAACTTAAAGAACAGACTGGATGTACGTGAGCGCTTATTATCTTAGCAATTCCTCTTGTAAGGAAATCCCAAATCACAATTCGACCATCATTGCAACCCACAGCCAAAAGCGTCCCGCGTCTATTAAAAGCGCAGGTTATAGCTAATGATACACAATCTAATGTTCCATCTAAATGATCTGGATAATTCTGACCAAATGACTCAAGAAGCTGCAGATTCATACTTTCCTTTTTATTTCAAATTTAGCTCACAACACTTAAAAAAACCGTTTCCACTAAATTACTTAACAGTAACACAACCTCAGCTGTTCCTTATAGTGTCGTAGATGTCGCTGACGGTACACTTGAGCTTTCTAAAAGTAGCTTCTGAGCATCGTTGTCCGTGTTTCAGTGTTGCCACATGTACATTTCACTGTTATTGTTTCATAAGTAAACGCGTACGAATATGCATCCTAATTTGAGTTATCCCTGACTGTAAGCATGGGCAGATTTGATCCCATCCAGTTCCTGTATAGCACTGCATCGTTAGTGTAAATTTCCATCCATATTTATTCCCTTTTCTCTACTCTTCTCCTTAGATGTTATGTCGTTTGTGGTGTTGCTGGTATCGTATTGTCGAAGGTTCTCTCTGAGGAAGGTGTCTTACTTCAGGACATATGCCAGTCTAGAGGGCGCTGCTTTCGATATGTTTCTATTTATTTCTTATTTTTTCATTTATTTTTTTATTTTACTTCAACGGTTATGAATCTATTTTTAGTTAACGCTCTGCACTCGAAGATTAAATAACCAGCCATTTTCTCCTCTGTTTTTTCTAAAATGATTTGTTTTTTCTTTTTTTATTTTATTTCTTTTTTTTTTACTTTTTATTTATTTATTTTTGTCCTTTTTTATTTTAAAGGCGGAAACGGGTACAGGGTAAGCCGTTTAGAAATTTTTTTTGTTTTATTGGCTTGCACTGTGAGACAATAGGAACGGCTCTATTTGCTTAAATCGTTATTAGATCTGCATTTGTTCCAAGTGATAAATATATGGCTCCAGAGATCGCAAAGTTTTCTTCCTATATAGGTCCATCTCTGCTCCTTTAAAAATATACGTGAGTGCTTTCCTAACACTGTCTCCTCGCCGTACTTTCAGCAACCAATGTAGTGTACCAGCAACCAACCACACTGCAAAATTATGAAATTTCGTGTCTTTGAAACGAAACTCCAGTTGTACCAGCTGTGGTGCTGAACGTAAGCATTCTTCTGGACGAAGTTTATGTAATGCGTCTCGGATGGAGGTCCAAATCAAGTCAACCCGCTGACAGCTGTACACGCGATGCTCAAGTGTATCACCTTTCACACATACGCTACAGATCTTCGAATTCACTCTCCCGTTGCCCCACATATTTTCTGCAGTTGGAACCGTTTCATTAACAACTTCATAAACAGTTTCTCTCCAGATCGACGGAAGGTTACAGTTGGTTGCATTGGCCCAACGCATTTCCAATCACGACTGTATTTTGTTTCCACATTAGGTCGTTGAATACCTGGCCCCATCAAGTGACGATAGAGGTTCTTGCTAGTCAGAAACTTTTCCAGTCGCTCCCCGGAATTTTCAAGAGCACGAAGCTTGGCGACCAAACGATGAAATTCCCGTGTCGGTCTCTCCAGAGTATGTAACTGGTCATACCAAAACTTCTTGTTAATCGGAGACTCACTGCCAAGTAACGAGGACAATCCTGTCTTTCCCAACAGCGCCATACACTTGTTGTCAACATCCACTAGACCACAACCATCTTTCTCCAGAGGAACTCGATATGCTTTCCCAGACCACAGAAAGTATCCCAGCAGAGTCTCAAAACGTTGGGTGAACTGCTTAGAGAGCGGCAAAATCTGCGCCACATACCACAATTCACTCAAGGCATAAGTATGAATGTACCAGACGCGTTGCAACAACGTTAGATTTCGAGAGCGATCTTCATGTAAGTTAAAACGTAGCGCGTTGAGCCTCTGGGTCCAATTAAGAGAAATCATTTCTGTTAGGTTAGAGGTAAATGTAACCCCTGGTGTAGTGGTCTGTGGAACCACCTTCATATGCAGCAATGTTGGAGGATGTTTCCAGGTGCCAAGTGGAAGGATTTCTGATTTGTGGGCGTTGAGCTGAGCTCCCGAAAGTCGACTGTAAGTCACAATCGCCGTGGCTATCTCCTCCATATCCTGGTGATCTTTGGCCAAGACCGTCACGTCATCCGCGTAAGCCATTACTTTAAGGCGCTCCCCAGCTATAGTTAAGCCTTGCAGTCTCTCTTGTAGCATCTGGAGTAATGGATTGAGTGTCAAGGCAAACAGTCCCATAGATAAGGGACACCCCTGCCTGACTGATTGTCATATTGGAATATATGTCGACAAAAAGCCGTTACAAAGTATTCTTGACGACGCTTGGCGATAAAGCCCTTGAATCGCCGCTATCATTTGTTGAGGTATCCCAGCTGCGCGCAAACACCGCCAGATATACCTGTGCTGAACTCCATCAAAAGTTCTATGAAAATCCAGATTAACTAATGCCAAGGAGCAATGGTGCTGCTCAAGATGGACGACCGCATCTCTTAATTCCGCAAGGGCACCAACAATATTCTTGCGTTGAAGAGCTGTTTGATTAACATGGAGCACCTCCTCATACGCTGGTTTTAGTATGTTGGCCAAAAGCTTTGCAAGGATTTTGTAATCGTAATTCTGCAGTGTTATTGGGCGAAAGTCCATCGCTGCCTGGGGGCAGTGTTTCCGCGGGAGTAAAATTATAATTCCATCCGCGAAATGTTATGGAAATCAGCCTCCGTCCCATAATTCCTATAGCACGGCAAGAAACTCAGCCTTAATTATTGGCCAGAATGCAAGATAAAATTCATAAGAAAAACCATCCGGGCCCCTCGCCGTATTGCGTTTCAAATATTGCACCACTTGATGTACCTCTCGCTCCGTTGTGGGACCTTGTAGACTCTCCTCCGTGAGCTGACTAATGTGAGCCACGGGGCTACTCAGGGACCCCGCGCTAGCCATGGGTTCTGCTTGAGCCCTGTCAAATAGGCGCTGGTATTGCTCCTGAAGATAAGGCAGTAACTGGCGTGTCCCATGTAACACCTCACCGGTAGCAGCGTCAGTGAGCGATGAAATGTACTTGGCCTGTCCATGGGTGCGTGCCTTGGCCAATGAATAAAAGGAGACCTGTTCATCGGAGAGAGCGTGTGACAAGGGGGACCGAATGGCGCAACCCTGCAGCATTTGATCTTGTTGGCCTTTAATTATTTCCTTTACTCTCCTGATAGCCGGAGCGACCTCGGCACCTCAATTCTGCTGCTCATGTAGATTCCAAAGCACCTTATTATAAAATTGCAACACCTCTCTTCTTTCACGGGCCTTCTCAAAACTAATTGTTTTGAAGAATGCTTGAGGGCCGGTTTTGCCGTAACGGCCCACCATTCTGATTTACGGTAGGCACGGTGATATGAAGATTTTAAAGCTGCCCATCTTGTAGCAAAACGCAGTCGACAGTCATCCTTAAATAGGGTTGAATTGATTTTCCAGTAACTCTTTCCAGTAGCTACACTAGGAGCCGTGAGTTGTAGGGCACACGTAACGGCGTGGTGGTTACTAAAGGCAACGGGATGAACATCAATGCGCTGGAAACGGAGAACCAAGGTGTCAGATAAGTATAAAAGATCCAGTCGGGATGCTGAGGCGCCTCGGAAAAAGGTGAATTGCACCGTATTACCATGCTGCAGCTCCCAGGCATGACGTAGATGTAATTGCGTCACTAATTGCAGAAGCATCGGGCTGAGATTGGCAGCACCTTTCCGATCCTTAACTTGAAGCGTACAGTTGAAATCCCCTGCAATGATACACTCTTTACCGGGTAGTAACTGGGCTGTCAACGCCTTTTGAAAGAACTGCTCACGTTCCTGTCGTCGATTGGAATCGGAGGGAGCATAAACGTTTATCAGAGCAATGTTATCCAGCACAGCCGATACGACGCTCCCCGAGGGATGTAATTGAAAGTCAGAACACCGCATACCACGGCGATAGAGCAGGGCAGCGTCTCTACCTTCTGGACCCAAGTTAACCACATGATCATAATTATACAGGGCTGACAAATTATGAGTATTAGCCTCCTGCTAGAAACACACATCCACGTCATGCGTCGTGAGGAACTGGTGTAACAATTTTTGACCGAGTAGATTTCTAATGCCGTTAAAATTGACAGCAGCCAATATTTGAATACGAGGTAAAGTAGTCATGATACTCCAGAATCCATGGCAGGGAGAAACCAGTGCAGGTGTATGATAATGCTTCGGACAAACAATTGAGAAACTGAAACTTAAGCTAGCGCTTCCGGTGGTTTGAGACAGGGTCTCTGGAAGAAAGCACTACTCGCGGTTGTCCGGGACTACCAGTTGCGTCTACTGTCACAGGCACTGATTGCAATGCATCTCTCGGAATCTTTCCTGACACTACCTCCATTGCAGTTTTATCGCCGTCTTCCAGTGTCGACTCAGCACTCGACATCGAAGGTGCGTCCTGCGGGACTGAAGCACTCCATTCTACAGCAGACTGGGCGGTTTTCGGCTTCTTCACTTTTTTCGTGAGTTGGCCCCAGAAGATGTATGGGTAGGCTGGAGGGTGGTCGCAGCACCAATTTTACGCTTATCTTTCACAAGAGCTCCCGCCTCCGTACAAACGGGCGATGTCACCTCACGGCACTCCTCGGACACCGTTGGTTTCGGATCCGTTTTTAGTTGACTGTCTACTGTGTCGGCGGACACCGGGGACATCTGTGTTGCTTCTGGCATCTCATGCGACTGGATGACACCCTCTTGCATGGAGATTTCTTGCTGTGTTTCCGGTGGCTCCCTGCGCGGAAGTGGTGGTACAGGTAAGACCGTCTTTCTATTGGGACAGTTCTCTTTGACATGTGTGGGTTCCCCACATACATAGCAGGTTTTCACCTGACCAGCGTAACTCACTGTAACACGATAGCCTACAACCATAATGGTGTTAGGAATCGTGGTTTTCAGAGCCATTTTCACAGCACGAACACCAGTATTCACTGGTATTTTATACGTATTGCCCCATTGCTCTCTCCGAACTTCATACACTTTGCCATACTGCTCCAATTTTTGTCGTAATACCTTATTTGGTATCTCCGGCGGTAGATCAAACACACGCATCGTGGTGGTATTGCCGGTGGTCCTTTCGACCGTAACTGTTGTACGCTCCCCGTTCGCATAGGTAAACACAGCGGTACCAGCAAACTTCTCTTAACAGTCTTTCCCTTAGCACCACCGAAATGAGCTTTATATAAATTGCTCGATCCCGCGCAATTAACTGCAGCGTATCCACCTGGTCAGTAGTAAGCTTCAAGGTATCTGCTCCAAACTCATGAACTTCTAATGCCGTTGGCCTCGTCGCAGTGATCTCAAATTTCACTCGCAGAGTATTTATCCTGCTGTAGATTTCCATGCTAACGGTATCACTATTACCGTATGAACACAAAAACAAAATCTGGCCTCAAGCTTCAGGCACGCTGAGGCACCAAGGAAAGAATAGGAAGACAAAATTATTGAGAGTTGTTGAGTACAAACGCCGTAATTCGACCGCTGACAATCACACTGCACAGCCGGCAAAACAGCGGCGCCATATCGCGTGGTAGGCTCGACCTTCATTGTACGGCAGCTTAAGGCCGACTCGATGTGTTAATATTGTCGCGACAACAGGCATAAAGGTTTCGGCACAAATAGAAAACAGACGGCTGATAATGTTTCACGAGCTTGCATAAGCAGTTAACAATAGCGCGGTTAGTATACACAAAGGGGCTGGCAAATGAAGATAGCTAAGATAAAGGACTTGCCGGCCAGATAGGATTTCACGTTTGGAAGTTTCGAGAGAAATCTCGATTGACAGAGAAAAGTCGTTTTTCTGATTTGCTCGAGAAATCTCTGGAATTATGAATGAGATATATAAGCGATTGTGACACGCCAGCAGGACAGTTTGTAAAACAGTGGGTTGAGTGGTGTAACAAGAGTGTTGTTGTAACGAGAGCTGATCAGAACGTTGTTGTGTGTATGTGACGTAATGTTGTTACGAGAGAATTGATCAGTGTATTTCTACGGAAATAAAGAACATTTAGAATTTCTGCAAATTGGATTTTTAATTCTACGAACCCACAAAGTTACAACTGGTGTCAGGAAGTGGGACAACGGCCATGGAATCGGCATTGGAACATTTTTTACAGAAAATGGAAGAAATGAAGACCTTCAACCTCTGAGTTGAATAAATGAAGACGGCAAATGACAACCTCGCTGCGAAAACAGAAGCGGCAAATAATAGCCTGGCCGCGAAGCTGGAGACCACAAATAACAACTTGGCATCGGGACTGAAAGAAATGAAGGCGGCTAACGACAACATCACCGAGAAGATGGAACAAATGAAGGCCGAATTAACAACGAAGATGGAATCGGCAAACAACAACCTGGCCGCGGAACTGAAGGAAATGAGAACGACGAACGATAACCTGGCCGAGAAGATGAACGAATTGACCACAGAGATGAAAGCGGGAAACGAGTCCCTCGCCTCAAAGTTTGAAGAGCAGTTGACCGGCATGAGGGATGACGTCACGGAGCTGGGCAAGCGGATGGGTCAAGTGGATGAGTTCATTGAAGACCCGGCGAGCTGCATAAACGAGGTGGAGGATAAGGCCGACGGCAATAAAAAGTCCCTGAACGCCATGGTGGACGTCGTCGGCAGTAGGTTAAAGGATTTAAACGTCGACGCGCCGGGACGCGACACAACATCTGCGCGCGTCAAACCTCCTAAATACGACGGCGCAACAACTTTCGAAGTCTTGCGCAATCAGTAAGACACGGTTCCCAAACACAACAAATGGTCACCAGAGGAAGAGGCCGCACAGTTAATAGCCAGTCTCCATGACAGACCGCAGAAGTCCTGAATGCGGCCCAGACAGCGGAGGCACCCAAGGACATCTGGGAAGCCCTGGAAAACCGATTTGGAAACCACCGCTTAGCCGCATGGTACTGCAGCCAGCTGAAGTCAAGGTCACAGCAGCCAGGGGATACGCTGCAGGAGTTCGCCGTGGCAATTGAGCAGCTGGCTAGTAAAGCCTTAGTTGAGTTCGTATCCCCAGAGGCTGCCTACACCTTTGTCGACGGGGTACGGGACACGGAGATGCGCCAGCCCCTAACGCTCGGCGACTACAAAACCATCCACGAGGCACTAACGGCAGCATTAAGGATAGAGGCGGCCAAGGTGACAGCTATCCCGACGTCGAGAACGAGGAGTGTTCGTTACACCGGAGACAGAAGACCAGCCGATGGACATCGGCGAAGACCTAGTGGCGTGTGCTGCGGTTGCGTCCAGCCGGGACACATGGAGAGAGACACCCGATACCAGGAAGAGCAGCCGGAAGAACGAGTAAGGCCCGGCGAGATGAGGAGCACGTCGGCGACGACATTGCCATCCCCTCGAGTGACACTGCGCATCGTCAGCCGGCGTATGGATGACAGCCTCATCGCGGACGGTTGGGTGAGAGAGAAGCCGTGCCTCGTGCTCGTGGACACCGGGGCAGCCGTGACCAAGGGTTTGCCGACGAGGAAGCCGAGCCGACCGTACCAGCTTGTGACGGCTTTGGGTGACACCTTGCCTGTGGAGGCTCTGCTGAAGTTGACCTTGGAAAGGAGTACCGTACGTCTGTGGGTGTTCGTCGTGAAGGTGGCTGAGGTGATACTAGAATTGGATGCTCTCAGGAGCCACGAGGTGACGGTCGACGTCGGCAGAAAGGTCCTGCGGCTCAATGGGGAAGAGATGATACTCCGGCAACCCGACGAGCGCCTTGGAATCTGCAGGGTCATCTTGAAGAAAGACGCGGTGGTCCCCGCGAGAAGCCAGGTGGTGGTGACGGCATGACTGGAAGGTCAGCGAACCAGGAACATGATGCTGGACCAGAAGACGCCTGTGCACGGACTCCATGTAGCCAGGACATTATTGACGTGCCGAGAGGAGCTGCCAGTGAGGCTGCTAAACCTCGCAGACACCGATCCCGACGTCCAGGCCGGAACGAGGCTGGGGACGTGCGAGCCCGTGGTCAGCGTGACAGCAATCGATAAGACTCAGAAGTCGGTACCGATGCAACACCTGGGGCCCCGGCTGGAAGGCTTACTGGAGAGGGCGCCCGACCACCTGATCGCAGAACAGCTGGAGAAAGTTCGACGGCTACTGAGGCGATACCAGCGCGTCTTCAGCCAAGGTGACAGGGACTACGGCCGCACAGACAGCGTGCTCCACCGTATCGACACCGGAGACACCCGGCCTATTCGGCAACCACCTAGACGCGTTCCGCTGGCGAAAGAAGCTGCGGTACGGGATATGGTAGATGACATGAAATACAGGGGAGTGATTGAAAAATCTGATAGCCTTTGGTGTTCCCCCGTAGTCCTGGTGACGAAGAAGAACGGCGAGCTACGCTTCTGCGTGGACTACAGGAAGCTGAACGCTGTCACCTGGAAGGACTGTTTCCCCTTACCCCGGTTTGACGACACTCTGGACACGCTAGCTGGTGCACAGTGGTTCTCGACCTTGCACCTGAAGTCGGGTTACTGGCAGGTGGCTGTAGAGCCGAGAGACAAAAAAAAAACGACTGCATTCTCGACAGGCCAAGGGCTATGGCAGTTTAACTAATGCCCTTTGGCCTCTGAAACCCACCAGCCACATTTCAACGCCTCATGGAGTCAGTTATGAGGTGACTGACTTACGACGCCTGCCTATAATACCTGGACGACATCAACATCGTCGGCAAGACCTTCGAAGACCATCTCGACAACCTGAGCAAGATGTTACAGAGAGTGCAGGCAACCAACTTGAAGTTGAATGCAAAGAAATGCCAGCTCTTCCGCAAGGAAGTTAACTACTTGGGTCACTTAGCCTCACCAACCGGAGGGGCCACAGACGCTGAGGAGACCCAGGCTGTGAGACATTGGCCTTGCCCAAAGGATAAGCGAGAGATGCACAGTTTCCTGGGGCTGTGCAGTTATTACCGCCGCTTCATAAAGGGACATCAACATCGCCAAACCCTCACCCTCCTGACAGAGGAACACCGACCTTACATGTGGACGGATGACGCCAAAGGCGCTTTCCTGCACCTGAAGAAGACCCTGTGCAGTGCTCCAATTTTGGGATTTCCATAACCAGGTGGCACCTTCATTGAGGACACCGACGCCAGTGACCATTGCATTGGAGGCGTCCAATTCCAAGTTCAGGACGGCCAATAGCGGGTGATAGCCTACTACAGCAAGACGCTATCCAAGGCAGGGAAGAGCTACTGCGTTACCCGGCGAGAGTTACTGGCGGTAGTAGAGACATTGGAGCATTTCCATAAGTACCTGTATGGTCAGCCATTCCACCTGAGGACTGACCACTCCGCCCTGAGCTGGCTACTAAGCTTTAGAAACCTGGAAGGCCACACAGCACGCTGGGTACAGAGGCTGCAAGAGTATGACTTCATCTCTGAACATCTTAGAGGGTAGAGTCACGATAACGCAGATGCCATGCCCTGAAGACCCTACCCAGAGAAGTGCGGTTATTGCACAAGAGTGGAAGAGAAGGAGCGTGGCACAGCAGTCCGAGTAATCACGGCAGTGCCTGCGGATGCCTGGGATAGCGCAGGCCTGAGGAGGGAGCAGCTGGCGGACGCAGGTTTGGGACCACTCTTGAGAGAAGTGGAGGCAGGGACAAGACCATCTGGTAGGACATCGCACCGAGGAGCGCCACCTACAAGTCGTACTTAGCCCAATGGGACTCACTGAAGACAAGAGGGGGCGTTCTGTTCTGGGTATGGGAATCACCTGATGAGAAGTCGCAGAGGGAGTAGTTGGTACTTCCCCAGAGTAAAGTTCCGGAAGTCTTAGAGGAAGTGCACACCGGTATTTCAGGAGGGCACCTGGGAGCAAACCGGATGATCGACAAACTCCGATAGCGCTACTACTGGCTGAGGCTCCGAGCAGACGCTGAGAGATTGTGCCGCCAGTGTCACGCGTGTGCGGCTAGTCGCGGCCCCCAGACTAGGAGCCGGGTTCACATGCAGCAGTACACGTCGGAGCGCCATTCGCTGTCAACCGGAGCATTCACAAAAGGCTAAAAAATGTGTATGGTGATGCAATGGTGGATGTCAGCACTGTTAGACGATGGGTTCGTCGCTGTAACGAAGCTGAAGGGCAAACACCATTGGCAGATGAAAAGCAAAGCTGCATGCCGGTGACTGCAGTGACTCCATGCAACATTCAGCAATATTTTACATATTTTATGTATTTATTATTAAGTGGTGTTTCAAGTGTTACTATTTACTCATTTAAATAACATTTTATCCAACTCCAAATAGGTCACCTGTAAACAATACAAGTGATTATAAGGTAGTTATTTATTTATTTTCAGTCCTATAGTATACACAAAAACAGTGTTACATAGACCACGTCAATTTATAATACAAAATAATTATAATATAAAATAACACTATACACATAGACAATTGTTCTTAAGTCATTGGTCATGTGATAAAGAATACAAGTTTATAAAATTGACCTAATATTGATAATGTAAATCTGTGCATAATTGTGACTTTGTGGGTTCTTAGAATTAAAAGTCCCATTTGCCAAAATTCTAAATGTTTTTCATTTTCGTAGAAATACACTGTTCAGTTCTCACGTAACAACATATGTCACATATACAACACAATCTGTCAAGGCCAATGACCATAACAAATAGCGTTCTGATTACATCTGTTTACAACATCTGTTCACGACTCTTTCTGTTTACACATTCACTCTGTTTGCGACTCATTCTGGCGTGTCACAATCTCTTATATATACCTCCATTGATAATTTCTAGACTGTTCTAAAACAAACCAGAAACCAAATAATCTATATCAATCAAGAAGTCACTAGAAATTTCCATTTACCTCACTTATCTGTGTCGGTAAGTCTTTTATCTCTGGTGCTATGTTTATCTGCTTATGCAAGTTCTTTATCTCTGTGAAACACTATCTGTCTGTTATCTATTTGTGCCGAAACTTTTATGCCCATTGCCGCGACACTGCTCCCTCCTCAAGATTGGTCATCCAGAACAGCACCATTGTAGCAGGCCAGACGATCCAGGTGCACCACCAACGTCTTCCCTCGCGGCACCTTCTGGATGCGGTAGACCATGTCGTTAATCCTCTTCACCACCCAGTATGGTCCTTGCCACGGCTGTTGAAGTTTCGGGCAGCATCCCTTGGTCCAGGTAGGGCACTACAACCAGACTAAGTCACCTTCCTGGAACCCTTGACTGTTGGCTTGCCTGTCGTATCGGGTCTTCATGCGGTTGCTCGCCTTCCATCTCATGCATGTCGTGGAGATGGTCCACCAGGTTCTCCACATACTCGTTTGCTGGCTGTTTTGCATCCGGGGGGCTTTCAAAAGCCAGATCACAGGGGAGGCGTAACTCTCGACCAAATATTCAACTGGCTGGCGCCATCCCAGTGGTGTCATGTGTTGACGAGCGGTAGGCCAGCAAGAACAGTGACACCTTGATGTCCCAGTTTCGCTAATGGCTCGCCACTACCTTCCTCGGGTGTTCTTCTAAGGTCTTGATCAAAGATTAATAACAGATTCTCAACTCCGTGGTAAAGATTGAAGACGCATAGGGTGCTCCTCCTGAACCTTTCGATGCCAGATAAGCTAACTAACCAACATGTCGTCGGTAATGCAGAGAGTTTCATTTCGACCAAGCTATGGTACATGCGCCTCCCTCCACCCTTCCCTGAACACCAGCAACTGATTGAATCCAACATATTTTGAAGCCTAATCTTGTGCACTAATGAATAATTTACGGCACAATTCATTTATCACATATTAGCATAATACACGCTAAATATGATGAGTAAATGTGCGTAAATTATTCATCACTGTGCGAGATGTGACTGCGAAAGAAGTTGACCAATTAAATTCGGAAAAAAGGTCCCAGAAGCCACTTCCAAACTTGATCTTTTTCCTGTTGCCACCAATAGCTTTTATATTCATGTAATAAATGAATAAGTATATCTAAGAAACAATTGCAACTTTGCAGAGTGAGATTACTCAAGATGCTGTTGAGGTTATACTTCCTTTCCCTGAATGTGAATTCCAAAGCTTGTTACTGTGATAATTACAAGAAAAGCTTACACTAAATCAATGCATTCTGCAGGTACAGGAAAACAGGAAAGGATATCAAAAGCTTATGAGTAATGCAATTTCTTTGTACATAGAATAATGTTGAAAAATTCCCTGGAAGGAAAGTCTCAAAAAGAAAAAAGAAAAAAGAAGAAAAAATGAAAAACCTTATGAAAGAAATGTATATATAAATTGTTAGTGAAGATACAAACAACTGTGTACCAAAAAATAGCACTATCTCTAAATGGAAAACGAAAAAGCTCTGTTAATAGCTTATATTTACTAAGAATTTGAAAATCTCTATAGTACATACATTATTTTCAGCACAAGTTTACAAAAGAATATTCAAAGAAAAAACTGAAATTTGTGATTGATTCATGCTATTAGTAAAACCTCACAAGTTAGTACATGAGGCAAAGACATATATTGAATAAAAGACACTATTTTATATAGTCTAATCACTTTGGTTGGATTATCATTCACACATGCAGTATAAATGATTATGATTTTAATGATAAATACAGTTCAATGAATCTAAGAAGAATATTAAGAACATAAAAACTGTATCATTCATTTAAAATTGTCCTAAGCTTAACTTTGTCTTTGAAACACAGGAATATTACAGCCTTAAATTTATAAATGCTTTTGTATTTGTATTTATTTCATCCTTTGGAACATAATACATATGTTATAGGACACGTCAGTTCAAGATACAAAGATAAATATAAAAAGTTACATAAGACTAACAACTGTAACAGATACAGGATCCAACAAAAGTCTAAAGTAGAAAAAGCAAATAAATATAAACTATATAAAGACCATAGAGAAATGCTATATAAAAGTAATTGTTCACAAATGTGGAGTTTACTCTAATTCATGATTTAATTCAATTTATTTTGTCCTTTTGATTGATATCAGACATGTCATAGTATAAAAATTACATTAATGTCCACTGTCATTATTTAATCACCTGAAACTAATTAATATTTAAAAACTCTTTTACAGAATAAAAGGAATGACATGTATAAGCACAGTAATAAATGCTGAAAAAAGACAATAAGCAGTTTTAAAAATAAATTTTAATGCAAAGTGTATCTTCCAACAGGACAAAATTTCATGTAATTATCTGACTGAGAAGTATGATTTGCTTGATGTGTAAGTACAGCAACTGTTTTAGAAATGGCATACTTTAACTTGGTAAGACTTTAAGCTATATATGTCCTAAGATGGCAATTGGTGCTCTCTGCATAGTGTAAACCTCTCAGGCTATGACATACAACTGAATGTGTTTCACATAAGTAAATCAATGAAAGGTTACACACAGAAGCATTACTGCTGTTTGTGGTCTTAATTATGTAGTGAAAGTGCTGGAACTGTCCGAGTTGTTAATAGATCTAATTAAAATGCTTACACATCTAAGCATTATTTCTTTTGACAGTCCATAATCCCTTATCTTTTCAATGGAATGAAACAATAAGTGCATTATATAGGTGTGGCTATATCTGCTTTTCAAAATTATGTGGCTTTGCATCACTGCATGTAACGCATGTTGGCTGTTAAGATCAAATACCCAGAGTTTGCCCGAGTAGCTCTGCAATGTATTTGGAATGCTACCAACAGTGTAGATGCTGAAAGATATTTCAGTAAATATAATTTGATTGTGAGTGACAGGAGGACTCAAACGACAGAACAGAATGTTGAAATATGTTCAGTGCCTTCATTCAACAGCATTACTGAATCATAAGCTAGGCTAATTTAGTGCATTTTCTTTTTATTATGTAGTTCTACATCAGTATGGATTTATCTTTTTTTGTGTTTTGCAATATTCTTTAGTCTGTATCAGATTGTTCTATATTTCTGTGTATTGCTTTAACCTATATTAATGTGAATAAACTGACACTTTATGCACTTTTAACTCACCGTCATTAATAACCCTCCATAAATGTGTTTTAAATTTCATATAAATAATATTAATATTCATCATTTAACAAAATTAACTCAAACTTTCTTCAAAATGCTATAAAATTTTAAATTGCAAATGTATAAATGCTACAAAATGCTAAATATCACTACCCCTACCTATTGTTTATTATGAAGCTTTACTAATTTGAGAACATGCCATTCTCTGTCTAAGTCCTAGCTGCAGCTGACATGTATATATTTTAAGAATAAGTGGAATACTGAAAATAAAAATAAAAATGGCATATAATGATAACGATGGCACAATGGTATTTTAATAATTTCTTGCAATGCACAGTTACACTTAAAACTTGTTAAAGCTTTTACAAGATCAATTCTAATCCTACCAGATCTCTCCTAAGATGGCTATTCAGGTACATTATTTGGTGTAGTGCGTACAGTAATATTACATTGTGATTACTGCATTAAACAAGATAGAACAAATTAAATTTATGGAATCTCAGATCATATTTTTAATTGCTGTTAAAAACTATGAGATTCTTTATTACTAATGTAGTTATGCATTGATCAGTAAGGTTAAGAGAACCTTATTCTTCAAAATATCATTGCAATTTAAAGAAAAACTTTATAAAAATTCATATCCAAGCATCTTGCCCGAAGATTTTAATTTAAGCCCCCACATTATATGTAAACACAGATAGATAATGCCAATTATAAACAAAGAAATTCTACAGAAATCAAAGAGAATTGAATTCTGTACAAATCCACAGCCACAGTTTTGGCATCTCTGAAAATGTACATACTTGGGTTAGACTGACACAGCAAAGCATGTAATACACGCGGCAAACACAGTATATCATAATCAAAAACAGATGCTGCCACCAAACATTGCAAATACATCCTTATAAACAATTCATTTAATTTAGATTACTTAATCCAGGAAGAGTACTGTGGCTGAAATGCACAAATGTTTCATCTAAAATGTAGTCTGAGATGGAAGAATTCTTTTGATAATCTTTGTGTATAAGTTGTGCACATGTTAGTACAAACAGCATGAGGTATGAAGATATGTAACAACATGCAAAGAGATATGTCTGTAAAGCTAATAAGCAATTGTTGAAGTATTTCTGTCTTTGATGACAGCTATATGGACTAAATTAACCCCCCCCCCCAAAAAAAAGGCTTAAATATTGAAGAAATCACATAATAATATTAATGGTGTTTAATTTTGGCTTAATATTATTTTATATGAACTCATGGAAATCAAATGACAATCACAAAATAGCTGTAATTTAGGAAAACTATTTTTGCAGTAATTTGAACTGGAAATTACCTTACATGGACTTATATATGACTCAAATATTTTAAATTTAAAACTTCTAACACAAAACCAACGAATATATCCAATTAACTGCCTAAAATAACTTCACTTTTCCTAAAATTTTAGAACATATTGGTGACAACACTCCTCAAAGTTTTTGTTAATTTTCCACTGATATTGAAATGAAACTCAAACTTTAAGAAATATCTGATAAGCCACAATAAATTGCTGTATAGGTGAGAAAGAAAGCTTTGTTCTACATTAATAATGTTCTGAAGATCACTGCACATCACCAAAACAATAAACAAAATGTCTAATCATGCGGCACTTTTGTTTTCTGCCATCGTATTCCTGGTAGCCTGAGATGATGAGGTAGCTAAACAAAAAGCAGAAAAACATTTTTGTTGCATTAATTAACAAGGTTAATGAAACTAATACTTTTTCATGTAAAACATCCTTGATACATTATAAAGTGCTACACAATCTAAAGAATTTAATTATAAATGAATATGTATGAAGGTACAATTTAGGTTAAGTTATGATATTAATTTTTGGTATTTAGCTACATGCTAACATCTTGCTTAACAATAGGGCTTTGTGGAAGTCCATTCCTTTCCTTCTTGCTGCTCGCATGCCATCGCGGGCCTTACAAGTCTTGCAAATTTTACAAAGTGATGACCATTTTTCACGCTTAATTTGGCATGGCTTACATGTGACTTGGATACTGTTGGCACCGACAGATTTTAAAGTTGTGTAAAGAGAGACATCTGTTGACACTGACAGATTACAAAGTTGATGTGCAGTGCTCAATTTGTTGCATGGCCGTTTCGAGAAGTTTCATGTGGAATCAGAGTCTCTATCCCACTTAACACCCCCTGGTCTTGATTTACCTTTCGACCATGCCATCCCACTGGGGATGTAGAGGTGTTGTGCGGGTCTTGTTCACCCCAAGTCTTTCCAGTGCCTCCCTCATCAGGTTGGACTCAAAATTGGTACCCTGGTCGCTGTGGAGCTCTAAAGGCACCCCAAATCGGCAGAACACTTGCTCCACGAGGCAGTCTGTGATTGTCTTTGCCTCCTGGTTTGGGACGGCCTACACCTCCAGCCAGTTGGTAAAGTAGTCTACGACCACCATCAGGTACTTGTTGCCTCGGTCGGACACTGGGAATGGTCTGGCTATGTCGACGGCGATTCTTTCGAATGGCGCTCCGACGTTGCACTGCTGCATGCGACCCCAGCTCCTAGTCTGGGGGCCGTGACTCGCCTCGCACACGTGACATTGATGGCACCATCTCTCAGCATCTGCTCGGAGCCTCAGCCAGCAGTAGCGCTGCCGAAGTTTGTCGATCGACCGATTTGCTCCCAAGTGTCCTGAAGTACCGGCATGCACTTCCTCCAAGACTTCCGGGACCTTGTTTCGGGGAAGTACCAACTGTTCTCTTTGTGTCTTCCCATCAGGTGATTCCCATACCCGGAACAGCACGTCCTCTCTTGTCTTCAGTGAGTCCCATTGGGCCCAGTACGACTTGTAGGTGGCGCACCTCGATGCGATGTCCTCCCTGGAAGGTTTTGTCCCTGCCTCCACTTCTCTCAAGAGGGGCCCCAAGTCTGCGTCCGCCAGCTTCTCCCTCCTCAGGCCTACGCTATCCCAGCCATCCACAGGCACTGCCGTGACCACTCTGACAGCTGCGGCACGCTCCTTCTCTTCCACTCTTGTGCATTGGCCGCACTCCTCTGGGCAGGATCTTCGGGACATGGTGTCTGCGTTACCGTGGCTCTTCCCTCTACGATGTTCAGAGGTGAACTCGTACTCCTGCAGCCTCTGTACCCAACGGGCTGTCTGGCCTTCCAGGTTCCTATGCTCAGTAGTCAGGTTAGGGCGGAGTGGTCAGTCAGGTGGAATGGTTGACCATACAGGTACTTATGGAAGTGCTCCAAGGTCTTCACTACGGCCAGTAACTCTCGCCGGGTGACGCAGTAGTTCTTCTCTGCCTTGGATGGCCGCGCCGTGGCTCAGTGGTTAGACCACTTGGTTCTCACCAAGGCGGCCTGGGTTCGATCCTAGGCGACCGCAAAGTGAGATTTGTAGTGGACAACACGGTGCTGGGGCGGGTTTTCTCCGGAACTTCCGGTTTCCCCCACCATCTCATTCCACCGGTGCTCCATCTTCATTTCATGTATCATCAGTGTCACCGCCTGCAGTGCCGTATGTAGTAAAAGTGGGCATTAAACACTACACATTCACACATTCATTCTGCCTTGGACACGGTCTTGCTGTAGTAGGCTATCACCCGCTCGTGGGCATCCTGGACTTGGGATAAGACGCCTCCAATGCCATGGTCGCTGGCGTTGGTGTCCACGATGAAGGCGCAAACTGGTTGTGGAAATCCCAGAACAGGAGCACTGCACAATGTCTTCTTCAGGTGCTGGAAAGCGCTTTTGGCGGCTTCTGTCCACACATGTCGGTATTCCTCTGTCAGGCGGGTGAGGGATTTGGCAATGTTGGAGAACGCCTTGATAAAACAGCAGTAGTAACTGCACAGCCCCAGGAAACTGCGCAATTCTCTCTTATCCTTTGGCCGAGGCCAATCTCTCACATCCTGTGTCTTCTCCGGGTCTGTGGCCACTCCGGTTGGTGAGACTATGTGGTCCAAGTAGTTAACTTCTTTGCGGAAGGGCTGGCACTTCTTCGCATTCAGCTTCAAGTTGGTCGCCTGCAGTCTCTGTAATACCTTACTCAGATTTTCGAGATGGTCTTCGAAAGTCTTGCCTACAATGATGTCCAGATATAGCAGGCAGCCGTCATAAGTCAGTCCTCTCATCACTGACTCCATGAGGTGTTGGAAGGTAGCTGGTGCGTTGCAGAGGCCAAAGGTCATAACTGTGAACTGCCAAAGCCCTTGGCCTGTCGAGAATGCAGTCTTTTCCGTGTCTCTCGGGTCTAGAGCCACCTGCCAGTAACCCGACTTCAGGTTCAGGGTCGAGAACCACTGTGCACCAGCTAGCGTGTCCAGGGTGTCGTCAATCCGGGTTAGGGGGAAACAGTCCTTCCGGGTGACAGCGTTCAGCTTCCTGTAGTACACGCAGAAGCATAGCTCGCCGTTCTTCTTTGTCACGAGAACTACAGGGGAACACCAAGGGCTGTCAGACTCTTCAATCACTCCCCTGGATTTCATGTCATCTAGCATATCCCATACCGCCTCTTGTTTCACCAGCGAAACGCATCTAGGTGGTTGCTGAATAGGCGGGGCATCACCGGTGTCGATGTGGTGAAGCACTCTATCCGTGCAAATGTTATCACTGCTCAAACTGGTGGCCTTTAACAATAATACATTGCAAGTACAAGTTATCATGCTTTCATACATCATATCAATGTATCCAATGGATTTTTGCGCTCTTCGCTTGAATCTCATTCCAAAGTGTGTTTAGGTTATGTGGTTTACGTTTGTGTACCTCATCTTTTTCTGCGACCCATAAGAAGGAATCCAGTGGCGTAAGGTTTGAAGAGCGTGGAGGGTAATAAAGCTCAAACGTACATCCGCCATCTTGCATTAACTTCCTAGAGGGACAATTCTGCTGCCACCTATTGAAGAAAGATAGTACTACTTTCTCCCTGAAATTGAATCTTGTATCACAGGAAATACAGTTTGTATGACGATTCAGAATGTGTATAAATTTTTCTGACGCACCTTGTATGTGCTTAGATGCCCTACATTAGTGATAATCTTCATTGTTTCTTGTGTTATGAGTGTTGGTTTGTTTTTGTATTTTGTAATGTACATCCTGCAACATTAAGTCATATCGGACGATGAATGGAATGAGTGAAATGATGCTCAAAGGAGCCCAGGTTCCATAGAGCTTAAAGTTACCCAACATTCATCTTTCAGGATAAGGAAAAACCCTGGAAAAAAGTTATCCAGGTAACGCGCCCTGACCAAGATTTGAACTTGGAACCTCTTGAACATGAGGCAGACACGCTACCATCTATGCAATCGAGGCGGGCATGTTATGAGTGTGAATGTATGCATCTGGTTGATATAGAAACCAAAGTAGGATTAGTAGCAAATGATGTTCCAATGTGCAAATTACACTTTCCTATTGACATGCCTTTTTTGAGCTTATTGAAACGAGCCTTTACATTTCACGGACTTATGAAAACTATTTACTTCTGCTAAGTAAATTACATGGCACATTGTCTATTTACATTTTAAACAATACAGTATTTAAATTCTACTCACCACTATGACTAACTTGTACTTGTTTTGTATTTGATCTAACTTCCCACTATCTTTAAAGGACAGAATACTTATCTGTTGATGTAAAGCATTTTTCAGGTATAAATGCTTTTCTCCACATAAAGGACATTGGTTCCGGGGTGTAACGTTTCTCCAAACACCAGTTCTTAACCACTCTATATTTACCTTATCTATATAAGTATCCCATGAGTATAGAAAATCAAGGATTTTGAATTTCTATATCTTCAAATCTTTTTGCTGCAGCTTTGGTGTTATTTTCCCTTCTACCTCTCATAACTGAATGCCCATCCTTTGGCTTTTGTTGCCCTAATATTACCTTAAGACATTACTTATGGAAATTACTTATCACCATTTATTGTTTTTTTTTTTTTTGTATATTTCTATATATTTGTCATCTCCAACTGTAAAGCTTTTACATGGATCGTCAATTTGTATATACATAAAATTAATAAAATAATATTTACAAACATGTTTACAAAGTTGAGAAGTGTAAATAGCATATTCTACCTAATCTGTTTATATTCTTCCACGGAGTAAAATACTTTCTGTAATAAATAAGTTTTGACAGCCTTTAGTTTTGTTTTCCCGTTTGTTATCTGTTTGATTTCAGCCGGTAGGTGGTTATACAAATCTTTGATGCTATTTTCTATGCATTTATTATTTAGGATACCAGTAAGTCTGTTTCTAAAATAATTATCTTTTGTTCTGGTGTTATGTTTGTGGATGTTACTATTTTTGTTTTGATCATAACTTTTTAAAGTAAGTTTGATACATTTATATATACATAATGAAGGTAATGTCAAAATATTTAGTTTTTTAAATGCATTTCTACATGTGTCTCTTTTCTGTATTCCTACCATCAAACGTATTGTTCTTTTTTGCAATCTAAATAGTCTTAAAGCTAAAGTTTTTGTACTGTGCCCCATAATACAATCCTATAGCTCAAGTGAGAGTGAATGAATGCATAGTATGTTTGTTTAATACATTTTTTATCTATTATTTGTATTGTTTGTTTTAAGATATATGTACCTGAATTAACTTTTTTTATTACTTTTTGAACATGTCCATTCCATTTCAATCTGTTGTCTATTACTAATCCTAAGAAGTTTGTTTCCTTTACCTGTTGCATTTCTTTGTTTCCTATTGTTAACTTTATATTTGTCTGTTTTTTGTTATTAAGACTGATTTGTATCCACTCTGTTTTGTTTGTGTTTAATATCATGCCTAAGTTTTCTAAATGTCTGTTTACTTTTACTATTAGAGTATTTGCCCTATTTTGTACTTCTATTTCTGTTTTTCCTGTTACTAAAATCGTGGTGTCATCTGCATAGCCTATTGCTATTCCCCCTGCTTCTTTTATTATTTGAAATAAGCTCTTTATATACAGTAGGAATAAATATGGTCCTAATTTTGAGCCTTGGGGCACTCCATGTGTTACTTTTTTGAATGATGATCGAAATTTCATTAACTTTCCATTTAAATCATGTATTATTTCCACGCATTGTTCTCTATTTTGTAGATAGGAGCCAAGCCATAGTAGTGGTATGCCTCTGATTCCATAGTTTTCCAATTTTGACATTAAGATTTCTATGTTAACGCAGTCGAAGGCCTTGGAAAGATAAAGGAAAATAGCAACTACATGTTCTTTTCTATTTAGGGCATTTATAATAATGTCATTTCCTCTGCAAATTGCTTCTATTGTAGACTTTTTCTTTTGAAACCCAAACTGACATTCTGATAAAATTTGAAATTTTTTGCAAAAGCTTTGTAACTATGTTAGAAATAATCCTTTTACTATTTTAGAGAAAGTTGAGCATAAAGATATTGGTCTATAATTTTCCATTATTAATTTTGAGTTTTTTTTCTTATAAATTGGTCTGACCACAACTTGTTTTAATTTCTTTTTCATTCTGTTCACAGCACTGTGTGTTTTACTGGTGTTCTGGTTCACTAAGAAGAGAGTGATGCTCTTTGGAATGGAAACTTAATGGTATTCTTCCATTACAAGACATGTTTCTCAACAGAAAACATTTGCAAACTTATTGATATTTACAGAAGTACTCACAAAACAGCAATTTACCACTTAATTGCTCTTTTGAAAATGCACAACTCCTTTATCAAAATCTACAAGCATTTAAAAATGCCATGTTCTTTAACTACTGCATTAAGAAATAAAAACATGTGTACAAAACCTGAAAAGAAACAGACGGAGTGCCACAAATCAAAAATTAATGAAAATGGAGATAGGGAAACAGAATGCATAGAGGATTTCAGTATGGATAACATAGAACCAAATGCAGTAGAGGCTTATGAAGATGTTTCATATTATGTGGAAAATGGATTACGGAAAGTTTATCCCTACTATTTCACTTACAGAACATTTGTTAAGGAACGATGGGTTGGTCACAAGTTAATTGATGTATTGCAAAATGAATTCAGAGCTACGACTGCTGAAGAATATATGTGGCGTTTCCAAAGTGGAGCAGTGATCGTCAACAAAGAAAAAGTAGAGATGGACTATGTATTGAAACCTCAGGATTACATAGAGAACACAATACATAGACATGAAGCACCAGTTATTTATGAGCCAATACAGATTATTCATCTAGATAAAGACATCCTAGTGATTAACAAGTCAGCATCCATACCTGTGCATCCATGTGGTTTATACAGATATAACTCTGTGTTGTTCATTCTAGCTAAAGAATACAATCTAAAGAATGTGAGATCTGTTCACCGACTAGATCGTCTTACTTCAGGCCTACTTATCTTCGGACGTACCAGAGAAATAGCACAGGCCTTAGCACATCAGATTCGTAACCGTGAAGTTAAAAAGGAATATGTTTGCAGGGTAGCAGGGGAATTCCCAGACAAAGTAATAGAGTGTCAGCAGCCAATCGAAGCCATAGATAGTAAAATTGCTATGGGGAAGGTTTCCTCAAATGGGAAACCTAGTGTCACTGTGTTTGAGAAGCTCTCGTACAACGGCAAGTCTAGTGTTGTGTTATGCAAACCCACTACTGGGAGAATGCATCAGATTAGAATTCACCTTCAGTTTCTGGGTTATCCAGTTGTAAATGACTCTCTTTATAATCATCAATATAATGTTGCAGAGCTGAGTTCTGGTGTGGAAAGATGTAGAAATGAGCAAGACAAGTCACAATTTGATAAGTACTGTTGTGAATGCAAACTGCATGCAGCAGATCCTCACATTTCTGACCTCCTCATATACTTACATGCATGGAAATATCAGGGAAAGGGATGGTCCTATAAAACACATCTTCCACATTGGGCACATGAGAATTGGTGTAATGACTAATTTACCGGACTAGATAGTCTGTACATGTAACACGCTTGTTTTTGAAGGAAAAGTGGTTGAACAAGTCAAAACTGCTAAGCTCATAGGTACTGCAGTAATGCTATTGTAATTTGTAAATTATTTTTAAAATGCACAATACTTCTAATTGGTTGAGATACAAAAATTTGTTCATCAATATTTTTCAGACAAGGGATGGTTTGCACTTGTTATGTGCTGTGCGGGGTGGTCCCAATCAGTGCCTTACTTTCGGACAAAACACGCAAACATTCAGCAGTAAAATGGGGAACAGACATTTGAGTAATGACAATTAGCATCGTTCCATCATGAAAAGGGAAAAACATGCGACAAATAGCAGATTTGTTGAACATGAAGAAAAGTATCGTTAACAACATTATCTGCTGATACAAATATCAAGATAGGTTTGAAAATTTGTCACAGACAGGTTGTCCAATGGTCCTTAATAGAAGAGAAGAGAGGGCAGTAATAAGCAAAGTGAAAATAATTTACATCTTACTGCAGCTGCTATTGTTGCTGCGGTTGCGAGTGCATTTGGAAATTGGATCAGCGCAAGCACAATCTATAGGATGTTATACAGAGAACATTATCATGGACAAACTGTCAACAAAATTAACAGGATCAGGTGGCAAAGGTTTGCTAAAGAGTACTTCAGCAGAGGTATGGACTGCGACGAGTCAAAATTCAACACTTCAGGCTCAAATGGGCGAATTATAGTTTGGAGACAGCCCAATAAAGAATTTGAAGAAAGAAATATGCAGGTGACAGTAAAACATGGAGGGAAAATTCGGCTGAATGAGTATTTGAGGTAGTTTTTTATAAATGAATACATGAATCACCGCCAATATCTTCAGATGTCATAAGAAAAGTGCAAAATATATGGGAATACAGCCTATAAAGTACGGCTATGGTTCCTGTACAATTGTCCTAAAGTTGTGAATCTTCCCCTAGAGTCCCAACATTAACCTAATTGAGAATCTATGGGATATACTCAAAAAGAATATACAAAAACTTCCCGTAAATTGTAAAGCTGATGTGAGGAGGCGACTGCAAAAGGAATGGAACAAATTAACCCGTTCTACCACTAGCAAACTTGTGGAAAGCATATCGAGAAGGCTGACTGAAGTGCTACGGAGGAGGAGTATCAATATTCCCACATGGCCTTCATTCTTTCTATTTGTTTTGTACTTATATGTTTTATCTGAATAATTTTGAATAGGAAATTTTGTATTACTATAATTACATTCATAAGTTTTATATTTTGTGCTTCATGAAATGAAATGAAACTTTATTTTTGTTACCTGTATGCGTAGCTGTACAATATGGAGTGAGCAAAATGTAATAAAATAGGTTTGTTGTTAAACATACAACAGCTATACTTGTCTGAAAAATTCTGGCAGTCTCTGTAGCTTCATTTGAAAATTTTCTAATATAATGTTGTATAAAAAATAAATGTCACACTCTCATAGCTCTTGTACGAACTGTTTCTTATTCCTGTATCTAGTTACTGAGAAGGATGCCTTAGGGGTTTTGTCTGTGACCCAATTTCAAGAGGTCTTGGTTTGATGATACATTTACATATCATCCCAGAGCTACACACCTTTTCCAGAAAGTCTTCAAAGAACACAATATTACTTTGGCCCCACAGAACAAATTTAGTGTAAAACACCTTTTGAAATCACATAATACAAAGGAGATACCCACAGGCAGAAAATCAGGAGTGTACCGGATAAATTGCAAGGACTGTGACAAATTCTACATTGGAAAAACAAAAAGGAACGTGAACATCAGGCTTAAAGAGCACTTTAGGAACATAAGGAATAAAGAAATAGATAAATCGGCGGTAGCGTACCATTTTTGGAAGGAAAATCATGACATAGAACGAGAAATTCACTTACTAAAAAGTGTCCAAGGTCCAGCTGCATTAACCACATGGGAAAAAATCTTTATAAAGAAATATGAAAGTAAATTGTTTAATTTCGATACTACCTTTGAAGACAACCCCAATTTCAAGTTCATCAAGATACCGACAGAGATGCACCTATCACCTCCGAGGAGTTCACTGAACCGGCATCCATTAGTCGACAACAGCTGATGATGTTAGGAAGATCCTAACGAAACGCGTTCTAGGTAAATACTAGCAATAAATGGAGCATTGAGTATTAGTTCGACTCAAAATTGTATTAATTTTGTGCTTCATTGTATCAAGTCCTTAAACAACAGAATACTTATTGCTCTACCTACTTCAAGATAAACATTATCTTATTGTAGTTACAAGGGAATACAGTAGACTTTAAGTGATAGTCAAATGTTTTGGTCATTATGTGATGTATACATGACTTTCTCTGTTCTTGTACAAACACTTATTGCTCTATCTACTTCAAGATAAACATTATCTTATTGTAGCTACAAGGGAATACAGTAGACTTTAAGTGATAGTCAAATGTTTTTGTCGTTATGTGATGAACACATGACATTCTCCACTCTTAACAAACACTTATTGCTCTTATTAAATTTTAGATGAGTCGTATTTTTTACACATCTGCTTCTCTTTCGTACCTATTTTGAGGAGTCGCATAAGAGCCGTAGATGCAAACGATGATTTGCGAAACATGTCCTCAAAATAGGTACGAAAGAGAAGCAGATGTGTAAAAAATACGACTCATCTAAAATTTAATAATTTTTCGCTTCACTGTGGTGTTCCAATACAGTTAAATCTCGACTTATTGCTCTATCAACTTCAAGATAAACATTATCTTATTGTAGTTACAAGGGAATACAGTAGACTTTAAGTTATAGTCAAATGTTTTGGTCATTATGTCATGTATACATGACTTTCTCTACTCTTGTACAAATACTTATTGCTCTATCTACTTCAAGATAAACATTATCTTATTGTAGTTACAAGAGAATACAGTAGACTTTAAGTGATAGTCAAATGTTTTGGTCGTTATGTGATGAACACATGACTTTCTCTACTCTTGTACAAACACTTATTGCTCTATCTACTACAAGATAAACATTATCTTATTGTAGTTACAAGGGAATACAGTAGACTTTAGGTGATAGTCAAATGTTTTGGTCGTTATGTGATGTATATATGACTTTCTCTACTCTTGTACAAACACTTATTGCTCTATGTACTTCAAGATAAACATTATCTTATTGTAGTTACAAGGGAATACAGTCAAATGTTTTGGTCGTTATATGATGTAGACATGACTTTCTCTACTCTTGTACAAACACTTATTGCTCTATCTACTTCAAAATAAACATAATCTTAATATAAAATTATTTGTGGTTGGTTTATTGACACTCGTCACTTACTTTTTCATATATTTATGAGAGACTAGTTTCAAAGGCCCTGGCCTCCATTTTCAATCTCTTCCCAACTGGCAACTGTTATCTGCTCTCTCTGGTGGTGGAACTATGAACTTTTTTGTCAAATTATCTGCTGGCGGGATTTCAAAGTTCATTACGCGATCCTTATTTTTCCAGATGAATATGTTCTCCCATGTTGTCAATCTATTTTGGTTTATCACTCCTTTTAATAATTTTGGATTTGGATCAATGTCATGGTTTTCATTCCAAAAATGAAATGCTACTGCTGACTTGTCTTCTTGTTTCAATCTGATGTTTCTAAAGTGTTCTTTGACTCTGGTTTTTAAATTTCTTTTTGTTTGACCTATGTAGCATTTTTCACAATTCTTGCAATTTATTTGGTATATTCCAGATTTGTTACCTGAAGGAATTTCATCTTTTGTTTTTGAATTTAGTAATTTTAAAATTGAGTATCTATTAGTAGGTGCCAAGATGATATTTTGTTCCTTGAATATCTTTTTAAATTTATTAAATGTTTTTGGATGATATGTGAATGAACTGAATATGCTGTTGCTTTCTTTTTCTTTAATAAATGTGGTTGTTTCCTTAATGGTTTTCTTTAGTTTAGATTTTCTAATTTTCTTCAACACCAAACTTTTGTTGTATCCGTTTTCTTCTGCTATGTGTATTATTGCTTTTTGTTCCTTGAAATATTCTTCTTTTTCCATGGGTATGTTGACTAGTCTGTGTGTAAGGCTGTTTATTATTGCATGTTTATGTGTAATTGGGTTGTGGCTATTATTTTTTATATAATTTTCTGAATGTGTTGGCTTCCTGTAAATTCCAAATTTTATTTTTGTATCATTCCTGATGATATTTAGATCCAAGAAAGGTAGTTGTCCATTGATTTCCTTTTCTATTGTGAATTTGATAGTCCTTTCTTGCAGATTGAGTAATTTTAATGCATCATCTAAATGTTTACTTGGTACAATTGCAAAGATGTCGTCAACATATCTATACCAAATCTTGAAGATCAATGGGAAGGACTTTTTAATTTGTGTTTCAAATGCACTCATAAATAAGTTAGCCAAAAAAGGTGAAAGTGGATTGCCCATTGATAGTCCTGATTTCTGCTTGTAGTGTTTTCCATTAAAGCTAAAGAAGTTTTGTTCAATGCATATTTTTGTTAGAGAAATATATTCTTCTGCTTCTATTGCTTCCATATCAATTGTAGCTAGCCATTTTTTTAACACCGTCTGCAATTTTTCTGTTGGTATGCTTGGAAATAAAGATGTGACATCAAATGAAACCAGTCTGTCATTTTTGTCCAAATTTATATCTTTGATTTTTTCTACTAAATCTAAAGAGTTTCTTAAATTTGCACTTTCAAATTTTGGAAAACTATTAAATTTACTTAGTAACCATTTGGCCAAATTATATGTGGGGGCATTTATGCTACTAGTAATAGGTCTCATGCCTTTCCCTGTTTTATGAAACTAGTTAGTTTGAAACTAGTTTGAAACTAGTCTCTTATAAATATATGAAAAAGTAAGTGACGAGTGTCAATAAACCAACCACAAATAATTTTATATTAATTTTGACGTCACTGTTACTAAATTCCTCCAAACACACATCAAACATAATCTTATTGTAGTTACAAGGGAATAAGGTAGAGTTTAAGTGACAGTCAAATGTTTTGGTCATTATGGATGCGTAGTAGGGATTGACAGCTTCGCTGGACCCATGTGGATGCGTAGTAATGATCGACAGCTTCGGTGTACTCATATGGATGCGTAGTAGGGATTGACAGCTTCGGTGTACTCATATGGATGCGTAGTAGGGATTGACAGCTTCGCTGGGCCCATGTTGATGTGTAGTAGGGATTGACAGCTTCGGTGTACTCATATGGATGTGTAGTAGGGATTGACAGCTTCGGTGTACTCATATGGATGCGTAGTAGGGATTGACAGCTTCGCTGGGCCCATGTTGATGTGTAGTAGGGATTGACAGCTTCGGTGTACTCATATGGATGCGTAGTAGGGATTGACAGCTTCACTGGGCCCATGTTGATGTGTAGTAGGGATTGACAGCTTCGGTGTACTCATATGGATGCGTAGTAGGGATTGACAGCTTCGCTGGGCCCATGTTGTGTAGTAGGGATTGACAGCTTCGGTGTACTCATATGGATGTGTAGTAGGGATTGACAGCTTCGGTGTACTCATATGGATGCGTAGTAGGTATTGACAGCTTCGCTGGGCCCATGTTGATGTGTAGTAGGGATTGACAGCTTCGCTGGACCCATGTGGATGCGTAGTAGGGATTGACAGCTTCGCTGGACCCATGTGGATGCGTAGTAGTGATTGACAGCTTCGCTGGAACCCTGTGGATATTAAGTTGTAAGTTATAACTTATATAAGGTTATGTATGTTTGTAGTTTTTATCTATAACTTAGAAATATGTTATATTATTACTAGTGTATTACTAAATAAAATAAATAAATAAATAAATAAAATCTGAAAATCTATATGCTGGTTCCCGATTTCTTATACCGTGACATAATTTTGAAATTGTTATTTATTAAAAACCAAATAACAGCAAAAACATTACAATTTCACAACAAAATTTTTCAGGTAGTAAAACATAAAATTTAAAACATTTAAAATAAAATAATACAAAAGGACTACCAATTTACAAATAATAGAAATACTGGTATCCAGTAAAGTTTAAACTGGTTGCCAGCTAAATTATAAAAGTACTAACTTCAATACCAGTAACCGATATTTCACTTACTGGTAACCAATACGTTGTTAATATAAAATCTTTTCAAAGCTTTAAAAATGCTGTTTAAAAACTTGAGCAAAGTTTTATAAAGATATAGGATTTCAAAAAATATATGCATTTCAACAGATTACAAAATTTCAAAATAATTAAATATAATCAATGCAATTATCTGAACACCATTTTAAGTTAACTAATCAAAACAAAAGTTAAATAACATCAAATTTATACAAATAAAACAAAGTTTTCATAATTATAGTATTAAGATCATCTAAAAACAAAAAAATTTCTTAAAATTTACATTTCATCCTCAAAAATTTAACAAATCATAAAATTCAAAATCACTCGTTATTCTACTCAAATTCAATTTACATTAACAATATAAATTAATTAGATGAATTATCCTGACTGTTCCAGATGTCAGGGGGAGGGGAAAGGGATGGGCAGCGACTAGTGACATTTTCCTAACAACTAACCATCAGTTAGTGACACGAGATAAATGGGTAGGGGTGCTCTGAATGCTTCCTGTCCCCCACTGAGCTATCAGTAGGTTGTGCCTTCTGATGATTGGGTGACAGTGTGCTATTACATTCAGTACATGTTCATTGTTTTGAAAAGTTTCCAACAGAGTTTTCATCATGATGTCCGAAAATGTAGGTGCCAGAAGAGATCCTAGTGGACAGCCTTTGGTGATATTTTTGTTGATCTTGTGATTGATGCCTTGAATATAGAGTCTCCTATTGTCAGAATAACTTAGAAGTAACTTATAGAGGGGATGTGGATAATTTTGTTTCCATAGCCTGTGAAAGAAGAAGGGCCACCAGAAATAATTGAAGGCACTTTATATATCAACTGATAATGTGATTAAATACTTATTTGTGCAATGATTCTGACAATCCATGATGTTGATAATAGCATCCTCAGCAGATCTTCCTTTTTTGAAGGTATTCTGCCTGATGTTTATTCCAATCATGATCCTATGTTGTATGATGCTATTGTTAATTAAAAGTTTAAAGATTTTACCCAAGGAAATTAAAAGGCAGGTTGGTCAGTAAGTCTTCGGTTTAGGTGGATTTTTATCTAAATCTTTCCTGAAGATAATTACTCTTGCCTGTTTCCAGCAATTAGGAAAATAACCTCTCCACAGACTATCATTGAAAATACTCGTTAATTGAGGTATTAATGAGTTTTGGAGGATTATTAAAAACTTGCTTGGGTATATTATGTGGACTGCAGGACTTCTTCTTTTTGAAATTTATAAGAATCTATTTTACTTCGGATATATCAAAAGGATATATTATATTTATATTATTATAAAGAAGGTTCATATTTAATGTATATATTTTGAAGATTATCTAAGGACATGTCATCATCAGGTAATGGGGTATCCAATAATAATTTGAAAGTATTCTTTCAATTTGAAGTCCTTTTTGCATCATTTTTTGATAGAGTATTTAAGATTTCATGTTTTTTTTATCTGTGATAATTTTATATGGAATTTCTCATATATTATTTTGTAAATGGGTTTCCATAAATGTGATAGAGGATTTCTGTCTGTGTCTAATAGTAATAGTTTAAATTTAAATTTGGCATTACTATAGTGGATTAAATTTGCTTGCCTATGTGTATCGATTATGGATGTTTGATAAATTTTTCTTAATTTCCTCATTTTTCTCTTTGATGTTTCCGGAGTATCATTGCACATTATCAGAAAATTTCTTTGTTGTTGAATAAAGGACTGATTGCTGAATAGTATTTTGTACAATATTGATTAAAGTGTTTAATTGAAAAACATCAAAGGCAAATAGTTTATATATTATTAGTAATAGTTTATTACTGATAGTTTATATATTATTACTGATAGTTTATATATTATTACTAATAGTTTATATATTATTACTATATACTTCTCCACTACCACATTCACAAATTACACTCTACTTTCCCCAATTCCAACTACCTCATTAATGCAACAATACCCACCCCTAACTCCAAGACATCTTCCTTTACAACAGCCAACTGTTCTTCAATCTTTCTAACCAGACCTTCATTAGAAACCTTCACTTCCCATAATTCAACCTTCACTTCCCATAATTCAACCTTCACTTCCCATAATTCAACCTTCACTTCCCATAATTCAACCTTCACTTCCCATAATTCAACCTTCACTTCCCATAATTCAACCTTCACTTACTATAATTCAACCTTCACTTCCCATAATTCAAACTTCACTTCCCATAATTCAACCTTGCCTTCCCATAATTCAGCCTTCACTTCCATAATTCAACCTTCACTTCCCATAATTCAACCTTCACTTCCATAATTCAACCTTCACTTCCCATAATTCAACCTTCACTTCCCATAATTCAAACTTCACTTCCCATAATTCAACCTTCACTTCCCATAATTCAACCTTCACTTCCCATAATTCAACCTACACTTCCCATAATTCAACCTTCACTTCCCATAATTCAACCTTCACTTCCCATAATTCAACCTTCACTTACTATAATTCAACCTTCACTTCCCATAATTCAAACTTCACTTCCCATAATTCAACCTTGCCTTCCCATAATTCAGCCTTCACTTCCATAATTCAACCTTCACTTCCCATAATTCAACCTTCACTTCCCATAATTCAAACTTCACTTCCCATAATTCAACCTTCACTTCCCATAATTCAGCCTTCACTTCCATAATTCAACCTTCACTTCCCATAATTCAACCTTCACTTCCCATAATTCAACCTTGCCTTCCCATAATTCAAACTTCACTTCCCATAATTCAACCTTCACTTCCCATAATTCAAACTTCACTTCCCATAATTCAACCTTGCCTTCCCATAATTCAGCCTTCACTTCCATAATTCAACCTTCACTTCCCATAATTCAACCTTCACTTCCCATAATTCAACCTTCACTTCCCATAATTCAACCTTCACTTCCCATAATTCAACCTTCACTTCCCATAATTCATCCTTCACTTCCCATAATTCAACCTTCACTTCCCATAATTCAGCCTTCACTTCCCATAATTCAACCTTCACTTCCCATAATTCAACCTTCACTTCCCATAATTCAACCTTCACTTCCCATAATTCAGCCTTCATTTCCATGGCCAAATCCATAATCTTCCTAGTCATTGTCGTGGCCAAGAGCTTCCTTACTGCTTCCATCTACCTTATTAATTCGTTCATCTTCACAGCGTACCTCCTATCAACCAACTCCTCTAAAATCGGTGATAATGTGGCCTACATGTCATGACATCTCCCACCTGACACCAGCTATAACTTTCTACATTACTAGAACTAAATCTACTGTTGCACAAACTAAAATCTTCTCTATTTCCACCAAATTACAATTGCTACACGTATCACACACAGTTACACAAAACTCACTAATTGACACCTTACCATACAACCATCTCTACAACTCACAAAAAGCTCCTCTGATACACATACACAATCTACCACACCATTCACTAACACTGCACTCTTCACAGCTGCTCGCCAAAAACTAACTCACTCATCCACTGCATCCCTTATATACACAGATCACTATAATCTCAAACCATCGCAACTGAGAAAATCATCATTGCTGTTACAAAACTCAACGAGAGGGGAAACACACAGTCCATTGACTTGTACGTTTCCCCCACTCCTTCAGCAAGCGCCAACAAAATACAACCCTACCACTAACCTCAATACTTTCTGTCCCCCCACCCAACCTACCACTTCCTCGTCCCTTCCAATAATTCAGTAACAATACTCATAATGAGTAAATCACATATTGAAAAAAATGGAAGAAATGCTAACTGACAGTGATTATGAAGGCATTAACAAAAATCCTCTAACAACTTGCATACAATCATTTGAAAAAAAACATAACAAAATCAAGCATAGTACCAAACAAATATACAGTTAAACCAGATAACCAACCTTAACTAGACTTTATGGCTTACCCAAAATACACAAACCATCCATAACAATGACACCTAAAGTTAGCAGTATAAATTCACCAACATCCAAACTTGCCAAGGGGCTAATAAATAAATTTGACAGCCTAAGCATCAAAAACACCTATGAACTTAAAGAACACATTAAGGATACTGAACTAAAAGAAGAGGACACACTAGTCTCGTTTGATGTTAAATCACTGCTTCCCAGCATACCAGTAAAACAACTTCCACCGTTGATAGAAAAATCACTTGGAATGTCACCACCTGAAATTTCAGATTACATTGAACTAACCAAATTATGTATAGAACATTTCTTCCAGTTTCAAACAAAATATTTCCACCAAACTTCAGGTTTAGCAATGGGCTATTAACCTTCCTGGTCGATCTGTACATGAATGCATTAGAAATAAGGATCACCAAAGGTTTCCCTTGGATGTTCAAACTCTGGCAACGATAAGTAGATCACATTTTTGCAATAGTACCAAAAAACACATCAGAGATGCACTAAAACCTCATTGCCAAGCAGTAGACACATACTTCTGTTCAAGGGGCGGCTCTAACTGCCAGGCAGGGTCTCCTGACAGTTACAGCCCTGGAACAACCATCGTCCCTATCAACCCACGGAAACCACTGAGTAGACACTTGGGTCTGTTGAATGACCAGCTCTCACTGCCAGGCAGAGTCTCCTCACAGTTACAGCCCTGGAACAACCAGTGTGCCTATCAACCCACGGAAGCCACTGAGTAGACACATGGTTCTATTTAAGGAACACTTACTGCCAGGCAGAGTCTCCTCACAGTTACAGCCCTGGAACAACCAATGTGCCTATCAACCCAGGGAAACCACTGAGTAGACACATACTTCTGTTCAAGGGGTGGCTCTGTCAGTCAGGGCCTCCTGTCAGTTACAGTCCTGGAACAACCAATGTCCCTAGCAACCCACAGATATCCCTGAGTAGACACATGGGTCTATTTAAAGAACAGCTCTTACTGCCAGGCAGAGTCTCCTCACAGTTACAGCCCTGGAACAACCAATGTGCCTATCAACCCAGGGAAACCACTGAGTAGACACATACTTCTGTTCAAGGGGCGGCTCTGTCAGTCAGGGCCTCCTGTCAGTTACAGTCCTGGAACAACCAATGTCCCTAGCAACCCACAGATATCCCTGAGTAGACACATGGGTCTATTTAAAGAACAGCTCTTACTGCCAGGCAGAGTCTCCTCACAGTTACAGCCCTGGAACAACCAATGTGCCTATCAACCCAGGGAAACCACTGAGTAGACACATGGGTCTATTTAAAGAACAGCTCTTACTGCCAGGCAGAGTCTCCTCACAGTTACAGCCCTGGAACAACCAATGTGCCTATCAACCCAGGGAAACCACTGAGTAGACACATACTTCTGTTCAAGGGGCGGCTCTGTCAGTCAGGGCCTCCTGTCAGTTACAGTCCTGGAACAACCAATGTCCCTAGCAACCCACAGATATCCCTGAGTAGACACATGGGTCTATTTAAAGAACAGCTCTGTAACAGTTGTTTTGACCTATATTTAAAAAAGGGTTACAAAATTATAAATTTATAAAAGAAAAACAAACAAAATTGTGTAAAAATATACGTAATTTTGTGACTGGCCATAGCAATAGTTGTAATACGTAATGTAGTGACGTAGTAGTAAATTGGCCATTCATATAAACGTGATATACGGGCAGCAATAATAACGAAGGTTAAATAATCTTGGTGTAGAAACCAAAAGAAAATGCGTCTTTCTGAAAAATGGAAAAAGACTATTTCTGTTAAGAATTGGAGCTCTACCGTAAAATCCCAGTGAATGTTTGAGACGGCTTATTACCAAGGATGAAACATGGATACATCACTGCACTCCAGATAGTAAATGACAGTCACAACAGTGGATTGCATTAGGTGAATGGACTCCAAAGAACACAAAGTCAATTTTGTGAGCTAACAAGGTTATAATGAGTGTTTTCTGGGATGCAAAGGGAATTTTTTTAGCGATTACTTGAGAAAGGGTAAAAATATCGCTGGTGACTACTATGCTAGCTTACTGCAACGTTTGAGGGATGAGGTGAAAAGAAAGCTACTTCATCTGGCAAAGAAAAAAAATATATGTTCTGCACAACAACGCTCCGGCCCACAGTTCAGTCAGTGCAATGAGAAAAATGTGTTAAAGTTCCAATTGCTTGAACATCGACACTTTTCATATCTAATTAAGATACAAGACATTTTTTCAGAAATGTTTATTTTTCAGTATAGTCTCCTTGTAGTTCTACACACTTCTCCCAGCGATGCTCCCATCTCTGCAAACCGTCCAAATAGTACTCAGCATCTTTCTCTGCAAAATAATTGCTCACGAAGCTCATTACCTCTTCATTTGACGAAAATCTCTGTCCTCCGAGCCCAATTTTCAGATGAGGGAACAAAAAGAAGTCGCTCGGGGCTAGATCTGGTGAGTCAAGCAGTTCAAACCGTAATTCGTGGATTTTCGCCATTACAACCGCTGAGGTGTGAGACGGTGCGTTGTCTTGGTGAAACGGGATTCTTTTTCTGCAAATGTGGTCGTTTTTCCGCAAGTTCGGCCTTCAGATTGTCAAGTAATGATGCATAGTATGCTCCTGTAATGTCTTTTCCTTTTTGAATATAATCTATTAAAATAAGTGCAAGACTATTCCAGAAAAACAAAACAGTCGCCATCACTTTCCCAGCCGAAAAAGTTGTTTTTGCTTTATTTTGGAGCCGGTCCCCCTCTGCAGTCCATTCTTAGGACCAAATTCTTGTTTTGGGCGTATAATGGTGTATCCAATTTTCATCTACAGTAATTAATCATCGCCAAAACTCGGATTTATTGCACCTAAACTGCGCCAACAGAGGCTTGAAAATGTTCATTTGAACAATTTTTCGTCTAACGTAAGCAAACACAGCACACAGTGTGCGGAGAGCTTTCTCATGTCTGAATGTTGATTTAATATGTGACATATATTCTTTTGGCACGTTCCTAGCCTTTGCTATCTCTCACTTTAATTCGGCGGTTGTCTAACACCATTTGGTGAACTTTGGCAATGTTTTCTTCGGTAGTTGCAGTTTTTGGACGTTCCGAATGTCCATCGTCTCCCAAGCTCTTACGGCCACGTTTAAATTCAGCTGCCCAAATTTTCACTGGGATTAATGATGGTGCAGAGTTTCTATACACACTCAAACTCATGTTTGATTTGCGTAGGCGTATGGCCTTTCAAAAACACATTTAAGAACAGCTCGATACTCGATTTTGTACATTTTCATACGACACAGCTCACTCAAATGACTGTTACATAACAACCGAGCATCCAAAATGGCTGAAACGTTGGTGAATAACTGTCAACAGATGAACAAGGAAATTCACTAGTTTTTATTTGCGAGTGCTGCCATCTTTATGTTGAGGTCGGAAACTTTTCAGACCACGCTCGTAGGACAAGCTACCGCAGTCCATCTCAGTGCTTTCTTATAAAGGGTTCAAGACGTTATTTTTATATAAGAACTCGTGGAATGTAGCATTAGAGTCACCGGATACGAGGTTGGCAGTTTTCATTGAACTTTTCATCACGATGCCTTTTCAGAGACACCTATGTTCCAAGGTTTCTCGAACACACAATGTTCTATAAAACATCGAGAAGATTATTAAATTTTAGATGAGTCGTATTTCTTACACATCTGCTTCACTTTCGTATCATATGGGAGAGGATATACATAGAAAAACATAAAAACCAACTAATGAACTTTGAAATCCCGCTAGAAGAGAATCCCACATTTCAGTTCATCACTAAATCAACAGATGGCAGCAACAACCCCAGAATTACCCACACCGCTGGATCTAGCGTCAGTCGCACAAGAGCCGTAGATGCAAACGAAGATTTGCGAAACATACGAAAGTGAAGCAGATGTGTAAGAAATATGACTCATCTAAAATTTAATAATTTTTCGCTTCACTGTGGTGTTCCAATACAGTTAAATCTCGATAGATCGAGAAGATTGTTCCCAAAAAAACAGGGTAGCTTGATGCCGGTTATAACGTACAAGCTGTGACACTTTTGGTCGATTTTACAGGATCCAACCCAGAACTACCCACAAGGAACTATTGCGGTAGATACGGAATTGGTTTTCCCGGGTTTCCTCTAAGAGGGAGAAGCCTTATGCCAAATGCCCAAAAGAGTGTTTCACCTACTACACAACTGTTCCCGGAATAGTCTGATACCGTTATGCGGGATAGGGAAGCGAAATGGTTAACGGCGTGATTCCAGCCTCTAGCTCATGTAGGATGGTGTTTGTATTAGCTGATCAGTCTCGGGTTAAACCCATTGCACGAAATGAAGCACTTCTGAAGTTAATTAGTTCCTCCTGTCATGTAACGGGCACTGATGACAGCGCAGTTGAGCGTCCTTAAACGTCACCATCATCATCTCTGTCTTAAAATGGGACACTGAGTGGAACGGGCTCCAGCCCAGGACTCTCACCTAAGCAGTGTGGCACCCAGAATTTGATCACGTCTTGTACTACAGCAGAGATAAGAGCTTTGAAGTCCTTGGTGCTTAATAGCTTCAAATCGGAGGAAGGAAAGAACTGCACGTTGGTAAATTTTCTCATATCTACAAGATCATACAATACCTCTTGGTATAGTATTGAACAGCAAAATACTGTTTCTTTGCAAGTCCGCACACGACGTGCCAAATACCTAGATGTATATCCTTACACTCTGACATTCCGATTAAACTGCCATCCAACCGATTTAGGACACGTTTACTGGTTTAGAGGATCTACATTCCCGGTTACCAACCCTTTTGTTTTTCTATTGGCGGGAAACCTAAATGCCCATCATACACTGACGCTAAAATCGGCCTTGTACGAGAGGCAAACTTACCGCAAATTTCACGTACAGAAATAACCTTTTCTCTTGAAGACCAGAGAAGCTACGTTTCTTTCATGAACCCGTTAGCTCCTTTCCACACAATGATTTAGCAGTTTATTCATCCCAGTTAGGAGTTTCCTAACAATGGAATGTAATCTCAGTTATATTCTAGCAACCACTTCCCATGAGTCTCAACGAAGTTTCTCTCAATTAAGACTCACGAGATGTAGTCAACCTTCCCGGCATTTCCCTAAGGACCCGGGAAAACTCTTAGGTCAGGAAGATCAGTTCCTTGTGTATCACACACACTACTTGACCTCACCTCCCTTACTTATAGTTTTGTGGCGGTTATTTCATGTTTTTTAAAAATTTACTTTGGATTGTTCTGGAAAGAGTAATTTGTACAAAAATAGAAATGTAAAATTAGGTTGGTTACGGGATGATGTAATGCAGCTGGAACGTTATATAATATTATCATTATTGGTAATTGCAAGAATGCGATTACGTAATGTGAGGACATGGACCAATAAAAGAGAGGTAATTTGGTTGTTATGGGAACAGAGGGCAAAGAATCCAAAATTATATGAGCATGGCATGCTTCTGCAAGCGAGTGTCTTAAGAATGTCACTCCGCGAGTTTACAGAAAATGTTTTGTGTGAATGCCAGGGGTGGCTGGTGGCTCTGAAAATTGGTGGTTCACAAAGTTATCCATGCAACTTAATTTTTTAAAGTAACAAAATTTCTTTTAGCCTGTCACTACAGACTGCTCTACACACAAGTTAACGGTAATTCATAGCATATAACACAACATTCACATTTCATAAACACTCTAGAATATTTCTTGTATACATCGTTGTTAAAGTTCCTGTTAAAACATCTTGTTTTTGTTTTGACTATCTGTGTGATGTTTAGTTTCGGCGTGGGTCTTCCAAGTCGCTTAAGTTCAGTTTTTTCTTCTAAGGTCATGTTTGAAAAAGGATGTGCTAAAAGACACTTTATGGAATTCATTGTTTCTTCTTATAACACAAGTTACCTATATTTATATAAATATTTCTGATGCACTACTCAAAACACGGCAGAGCTAACAAAACACGGCACAAACCATGTGGCTATGTACTTGTAGGTTACATTTAACATAGTCGCAATAGATGCCGCTGCTGTGATGAAAGAACGAGCAGGTTAGGCATCCACTATTCTCTGGCAGCTAGGTTAATCAACCACATGCAGCCATACGCCCCGCATCACCCCCCTACTTGCCTCGGCAAATCCTAGGTTCCTTCTCTATACCTCCCTATTGTATGTCAGTGGTTTGCATCTGGGAGTGAACTACTTGGCACCTGCAAACAATACAGCGTGCTCAGGTCCCCTGCACTAGACAAGGTCGAAATGAACTCCAAATGGAACATGCCATTACATTAAAGAGAGACCCAGCATTTTGGTTGTAGCGCAAACATGCTACCGCCTTCAGAAGCCGCCCCTGGTGAATGCATTTTGTTGCACTAGTGGCATGTGCAAGAGAGGTAGAGGTCATTGATGTAACAACCATTGTTTCTTAAAGGATAACATCTACGTCATTTAACATTCTATCAGGATTTAAGATTGTTATGTGGAATGAAACGCAGCATATTTAGAAGAGAAGATTCGCTGTTTATTCTCCAACAATTGCAGTATCAAATTCCTATGTTTCGAGACCGCGTCCAGAGGTAAGGCTCCTTGCTCCAGAGCTGCGTTGGAAACTACAAGAGTTCTACTAGATCGACACCAAAGGTAAGAAACTAATCATCAGCATCTTCCTTCATCCCATTTTGCAACTTAGAACTGGTTGCAAAATGATCGCCACAACGCGGAGCTTCTAATTCATCGTCTTCCAACACCCCGTTTACAATAATTTGGTTGTAGTTTGTCTGCAGGTCTAAATCCTGACTTTATACAAGATCCTATAATGAACATCTTTTCCGTAATATCACTTAATATCTAGTTTGTTTCAAAATCTGTAGACCAGCATTAACCCACACCCATGTATTAGCTTCTGCAGTAAGCTAGGTGTTCTTTCCCATTAATCATTGATTAAGGTATTTGTGAACTAGTATCTCTTTGAAATAATACATTCATATGGGATGTAATGAACAACTGTGTATTAAAAGTAAATCAGAATTGAAAAACCACTCAGGCCTGGTTGCATAAAAATCGCTAACTGTAGTTCATTTATAATCGAAGATCAAAATTGAACTAAGTTTACGAACCTGCGTGGGTTGTTAAATGCTGATCTTAGATCAGGTGAACGCCGTGGATACGGCAACATTGCCAAACATGTTGCCACTTTCGTATTGTATCGAAAGGATTCGAGAATTATCGGAACTATTGGACTCTGTATTATACTAGTGTACAGATTAGCCAATATAGACATAACAAAATCTAAATAAATCTTTCGCTTTATAGTTATTAGTCCTAAAATTAGTGTTCTTTTATATAAGCAGTATAACAGTTTACTCCTTATTGAGACAGTTTTTATCAAGAGTTAATCATTCCACTTACTTTATCTCTATTAAGATATTCTTGAGCCAAGAATACCATGCATTGAAACCTCAAACAGATTCGATCCGTTAACCTCACTGCCGAATAGTGAAGTTACAATTTCACAAGGAGATGGAAAATGCTACTGTGACTGCACCAAAAGTAATAGTGCTGCACGCAGGAACTAATAACATTAAGAGTGCAAACAATCCTAATAAAGTGATGGCTGAAGTCTACAGTGTAATACGATCAACCAAAGAATGTTTTCCTAAATCTCGTGTGATAGTGAATGGTGTAATTAAAATGAGCAGATGTGGACAATAGGTATATAGACAGCATAAACGAAAGCATTAACTGGGCATGTGAGTCACTAGAAGCAATTTTTGTGAATGTAAACAAGTTGCTTGATTTCAGGTGCTTGGGCAGAGATGGTCTGCACCTAAATCGAAAAGGGTCCTTTGTCCCTAGTAACGTCATCAGAAAAATGTAAGTTTTTGTACAGGAAAGGAAATGTTAAACAGCATGTGAGTGGGGATGTGGACACGCCTAGCAGTAACTCAACCACTAAAGCAACAAATAAGAGTGTACAGCCCCTAGAAATAGTTTATCAGAATGCACAGAGTCTGGGAAATAAGGTACTAGCATATGAAGCATTAGGTGATACATACTTTAAAAAGGTACAAGTGATTTGTTTTTGTGAACATTGGTTGCACGAGCAAGAATTAGAGACAATTCGTATTGAAGGGTTTAGCCTAGTAGCCAGTTTCTGCCGTAAAACGTATCAACATGTAGGAACTTGTGTCTTTGTGAGCAAACATACCAAGTCGAAACAAATCCATCGATTTAATCACTTAAATAGGGAGTTAGATTTTGAAGCAAGTATAGTTGAATTACCTACATATCAGTGTGTGTTAGTTTGTATATATCGATCTACTATAGGGGATATCAATTATTTTGTGCAAAGTTTAGAGGAAGTGGTACAAGCCATTGGGTCGAGCAAGAAAATCGTCATAATAGTGGACTTAAATTTTGATTTTGGTAAACAATTAGATAGTCGATTAACAGATTTACTGACGCTATGTTCCCTTCATCCTACCGTGAGTAAACCAACTAGAGTAACAATACATTCAGCCACAATTTTAGACCAGATGTTAATACCCAATGATTTTACTAATACTGTCATACAAGTTATTGATACAGGTTTTTCTGATCACTATGCATTATCAGCTACCTTAAATGATTATACTACCATAAACAGAAACACCAAACAGCCTTTGTTAAAACAATATAGTAGAAATATAAATAAGCATAGCTTAGCAGATCTAAAGGCTAGACTTGAAACAGAAGATTGGAGCCCAATGTATGCAACAAATGATATCAATGTAATGTATGAATCATTCATAAATAGATTGAAATACCACATGGATATAGTAATGCCAATGAAACTGCGAAAGCTAGGGGAACAAAAACAACTGGGTAACAAAGGGTATTTTGAAATCTGGGACAAGGTTAAGATTTTTGAATTCTTTGAGGAAAAGGGGTACTGATCCGGGCTTAGAACAATACTTTAAGTAATGTAAGGAGATATATAATAAAGTTTTAATACAAGCAAAAAAGCAGTATAATAGTGAATTCATCAATAATGCTGAGAATAAACAAAAAGCCATGTGGAGTATAACTAAAAAGCATTTAAAGCAAAGTAATGGGATTAAGAACATATCTATTAGGTTACCAAATGGTTCACTGCCTGAAGATCCTCAAGTAATAGCCAACGTATTTCAAACTTACTATAGCGAGATGGTGGAGAGATTAGTTGGGAATCAGCCTTGTAATTTCAATACGGAGCACAAACTCAGTTGGAATGTGTATGTTTCTAACACCGGTGACAGAGGCAGATGTTAATACAATACTGAAATCTCTAAAAAATAAACCAAGCGAAGGACATGATTAGGTACCTATAACATTGTTCAAATACTGCAGTAGTGTTGTGGATAAAGTACTAAGTTATTAATTAATAAATCTTTTGAAGCCAGACAATTTCCAGATGTACTTAAAATTGCCAAAGTAAAACCAGTTTTCAAAAAAGGTGATAGAGAAAAACTCGAAAACTACAGGCCAATATCGGTTTTACCAGCCTTATCCAAAATTGTAGAAAAAGCTATGCTAGTAAGATTTAGTTCGTTATTGGAGAAGCATAATGTAGTTAACCCTGCACAAAATGGGTTCTGTAGAGGAAAATACACAACATCAGCAATTTTTGAGTTTACAGATCATATATTGGAGGCTATTGACAATGATTCAGATTCAGATTTTATTCTGCCATTTGCAACATGTTTTACAAAGCATCGTCAAAAGTAACACTACAATTACATTTTTACAGTTCAATAATAAAACAAATAAATCTATTTACAGATTATTAGCAGTTCTAGATATACACAATAGATTGATAACAAAATTTAATAAACTAAGTCTAAGTCTCTCTTCCCTTTTTGTATTCCTCAATTGAGTAGAAAGCGTTTTTCACTAGGTAAGTCTTTATTGCATAAATTTTCTTCACTTCTTCATTTATTGCCTTGATAGAGTGAGGTAAATGATTATATAAATTTTTTGCAGTACTTTCAATACATTTGTCAGCTAATGTTCCCCTGAACCTATTTCTAAAGTAGTTCTGTTTTGTTCTTGTATTATATTCATGAATGTTTCTATTTTTTCCTTCTATGTGGTTTCTTATTACATGTTTGAGACATTCAAATATGTATAAAGAGGGTAATGTGAGTATTTTAAGTTTTTTAAAGCTACTTTTACATGATTGTCTCCTAGGGATTTTTTCCATTATTCTTATTGCTCTCTTTTGTTGCCTAAATGTTTTTAACATATTTTTCTTACCTGCTGCCCCCCATAAAATGACCCCATAACTTAGGTGTGCATGTATAAATGCATAATAAACCTTCAGTGCACTGACTTCATCCATAATTTGTGTTGTCTGTTTTAATACATATATGCCCTTGTTTATTTTCTTGTTGATCTTTTCTATATCTTTGTGCCATTTTAAACTACTGTCTATAACTAATCCTAAAAAGTTTGTCTGTGCTACTTGGCTAATTTGCTTATTTTGTACTGTTAATGTGATGTCAGATTTTGTTCTATTACTGAGCTGAATTTGCATCCATTCAGTTTTGTTTGTGTTTAGTACCATTCCCAGTGCTTCTAAATAAGTGCTAATTGATTCTAATAAGGAGTTTGCTTTTTCCTGAACTTCTGCCTGTCTTACCTGTTACCACTACAGTTGTATCATCTGCATATCCAATTGCTAATCCTCCAGCATCCTGTATCATTTTAAATAGAAAATTTATATATAGGATAAACAGATATGGACCTAATTTTGACCCCTGAGGCACTCCATGTGTTACACGTTTGAATGCTGATTTAACTTTTTTCAAATTTCCTCCTGAATTGTGTATTATTTCGACACACTGCACCCTATTTTGCAGGTACGAGCTTAACCATTTTAATGGTATGCCTCTTATCCCATAGTTTTCTAATTTTGCCAATAGATGTTTAATATTAACACAGTCGAAAGCTTTTGATAGGTCAAGAAAAAATCGCTATCACTAACTCCTTTCTATCTAATGCTCTAACAATTATATCATTTCCCTTACTAACTGCATGTATTGTTGATTTCTTTTTCTGAAAGCCGAACTGATTCTGTGATATAATATTAAATTTACTACAGAAGCTCTGGAGCTGTTCTAGGAAAAGTCCTTCGACAATCTTTGAAAATCCAGAGCAAAGAGATATAGGGCGATAATTTTCCATCATTTGTTTGGAGCCTTTCTGTTTATAAATAGGTCTAACTATTGTTTGTTTTAGGTTACTTGGAAAGGTTCCTGAAATAAAACTTTCATTTATTATATGTGCAAGTATATCCATTATTTCGTATTTGCAGTATTTTATCATTTGGTTTGAATATTCATCTAATCCGCTAGATCTTTTACATTTTAGTGTATTTATTTGTCTAATGACATCAGTTTGTGTAATTTCTCTAATTACCATTGAGTTACATATGGAACTTTCATTTGTTTTGTAGTCTCTTGTCTTAATTCCCATATTAGCTATTATATCTATATAATAATCATTAAATTCATTACTAATAATCACTGGGTCTAGTATTATGCAACTGGATTTTATAATTTGGAAGTTTTCTGTCCATTTTGAGGAATTTTCTTTATGTATTGTTTTAATAATGTTCCATATCTCCTTAATTTTATTTTCTGCATTCAAGAGCAAAGTTTTATTATGGTGTTTCTTAGCTTTGTTTATCACTGCATTTAGAGTATTTTTATAGTTTTCTATGCATGTGTAGGACCGTTCATCTAATTTAAAAGCTTTTAGACTATTTAAGAATTTCATTCTCCTTTTGGATTTTTCTATCCCTTTGGTCGACCAATTTAAACTGTTCTGTTTTTTATGAACTACCTTATACAATGGTACTGACTGCTCTAAGCATGACTTTAAAGTATTCATAAATTGTTCAAATTTTTCATCTATTTTAGTTATTTCAAATATATTACTAAATTTTGCTTGTTTAAGATTAATTCTTAATGCTTCTAGAGTACTTTTATTTACAATTCTTTTAATTTCCTTCATATTTTTTAATTTTTCGTCTTGTATATTGTCAGCCTGGCGGTAGACTCGCGAAGCCGATAAAAAATGATGACCGGTAGCGACGGACAGTTGAATGTAGTTTTTGTAAAATAAAAAGTTTTCAGGTTAGCTAGCAAAAGGTAATGGTGAACAGTGTATTTCGAGGAGAATAAAGTGTAGAAATTGTGTTTTGTAACCTCGTTCTATTATTTCACGAACCCACAAAGTCACAATTGGTGTCAGAAGTGCGACGACATGGAGGCTGCATTGGAAAATATTTTGGAGAAGATGACAAAAATGAAAGCAGCAAATGACAACTTCGCTGCGGAAATGAAGCAAATGAAGACGGCAAATAACAGCCTGGCCGCGAAGCTGGAGACTACAAACAACAACTTGGCCACGACAATGACCGCAAAGATGGACGAACTGACCACGGACATGAAGGAGGCGAACGAGGTCCTCGCCGCCAAATTTGAGGAACAGTTGGCCGGCGTCAGGGATAACGTGACGGAGCTGGGCAAGCGGATGGGCCAAGTGGACAAGCTCGTCGAGGACCTGGCGAACCGCTTCAATGATCTAGAGGAAAAGGCCGACAATAACGCCAAGTCCCTGAACGCCATGGTTGAAGACGTCGAAGACCTCGCGAACCGCGTAAACAACCTGGAGGGAAAGGCCGACAGCAGCGTCAAGTCCCTGAACGCCATGGTGGAGGACGTCGTCGGCAGGAAGCTGAAGGACTTGAAGGCCGACGCGCCGGGACGCGACACAACATCTGCGCGCGTCAAACCTCCCAAGTATGACGGCGCGTCAACGTTTGAAGTCTTCCGCCGCCAGTTCGACACAGTGGCCAGGCACAACAGATGGTCACCGGAGGAGGAGGCCACACAGCTAGTAGCCAGCCTCCAGGGACGGGCCGCGGAAGTCCTAAACGCGGTGCAGACAACGGCGGCGCCCAAGGACATCTGGGAGGCCCTGGAGAATCGTTTCGGGAACCACCGCTTAGCCGCAGCGTACCGCAGCCAACTAAAGGCAAGGTCACAGCAGCCGGGGGAGACGCTGCAGGAGTTAGCCATAGCGATTGAGCAGCTAGCTAGCAACGCCTTGGTTGACCTGCCACTGGAGTTCGTATCCCGGGAAGCCGCCTACAACTTTGTCGACGGGTTACGGTACGCGGAGATTCGTCAGCGCCTAATGCTCGGTGATTATAAAACCATCCACGAGGCGCTGACAGCGGCATTAAGGATGGAGGCGGCCAAGGTAGCATCTATCCCGACGTCGAGAACGAGGAGTGTCCGCTACGCCGGAGACAGAAGACCAGCTGTGGGACGCCGGCGAACACCTAGTGGCCTATGTTGGGGGTGTGGACAGCCCGGACACCTGCAGAGAGACTGCCCACATCAGGAAGAGCGGCCGGAAGAACGAGTAAGGCCCGTCGTGGAGAGGGGCACGTCGGCGCCATTACCACCATCCCCTCGAGTGACAATCCGCGCCGTCAGCCGGCGGATGGATGACAACCTCATCGCGGACGGCTGGGTAAGAGGAAAGCCGTGCCGCGTGCTGGTGGACACTGGGGCGGCCGTGACCATCATCAGACCTGACGTGGCGAAGGGTTTGCTGACGAGGAAGCCGAGCCGACCATACGAGCTTGTGACAGCATCGGGCGACACCATGCCTGTGGAGAAGGAGGCCCTACTGGAGCTGAACTTGTGACGGAGTGCCGTGCGTCTGTGGGTGTTCGTCGCGAAGGTGGCTGAGGAGGTGATTCTGGGACTGGATGCCCTCAGGAGCCACGAGGCGACGGTCGACGTCGGCAGGAAGGTCCTGAGGCTCAACGGAGAAGAGGTTATACTCCGTCAACCAGAAGAACGCCTTGGAATTGGTAGGGTCATCTTGAACGAAGACGTGGTTGTCCCCGCGAGGTGCGAGGTGATGGTGACGGCGCGACCGGAAGGCCAGACAGCACGTTGGGTCCAGAGGCAGCAGGAGTACGACTTCACCTCGGAACATCGCAGAGGGAAGAGTCACGGTAACGCGGACGCTATGTCCCGAAGACCCTGTCCAGAAGAGTACGGCCAATGCACAAGAGTGGAAGAGAAGGAGCGTGCCGCAGCAGTTCGAGTAGTCACGGCAGTGCCTGCGGATGGCTGGGATAGCGCAGGCCTGAGGAGGGAGCAGCTGGCGGACGCAGACTTGGGGCCACTCTTGAGGGATGTGGAGAACCTGGTGGACCACCTCCACGACATGCACGAGATGGCTCGCCAGAACATCCAGAAGGCGAGCGACCGCATGAAAAGCCAATACGACAGGCAAGCCAACAGCCAAGGGTTCCAGCAAGGTGACCTGGTCTGGTTGTACCGCCCGACCCGGACCAAGGGACGCTGCCCGAAGCTTCAGCAGTCATGGCAAGCCCGTACCGTGTGGTGAAGAGGATTAACGACGTGGTCTACCGCATCCAGAAGGTGCCCCGAGGAAAGATGTTGGTGGTACACTTGGATCGCCTGGCCCGCTACGAAGGCGCTGTTCGGGACGACCAGCCTTGAGGAGGGAGCAGTGTCACCCTGGCGGTAGACTCGCGAAGCCGATAAAAAATGATGACCGGTAGCGACGGACAGTTGAATGTGGTTTTTGTAAAATAAACAGTTTTCTGGTTAGCTAGCAAAAGGTAATCGTGAACAGTGTATTTCGAGGAGAATAAAGTGTAGTAATTGTGTTTTGTAACCCCGTTTTATTATTTCACGAACCCACAAAGTCACAATATCTAAGGGCTTACTCTCTATTAATTGTCCAAAGTGGTCACTAAGCCCGTTTTTTATTTAAGCTATATTTACATCTTCATCCTTTAAGTTAGTAAAAGCGTGATCAATAACTGTCGAAGTATGCTGTGTTACTCTAGTTGGTCCTGTTTCTAATAATTTTAGGTTATTTGTTTCAAGTAATTCCATTAATGCCCGTTTTTGCTTAGTTTCTTTTAGCAGATCTATATTTAGATCTCCTACAACAATAATTTTGTTATTTTTTACAATATTATTTAGGCATGTTTCTAATTTATTTAGAAAGTTGTCTTTATCAGCATTTGGTGGACTATAGACCCCTAGTATAATTAGTTTTGATTTTTTACAATTTATTTCAATTGCTGATAGTTCACAGCACATTTCCTCACAGTACAGTTTACAATCAATTTTATTAAATTTCAAACCCTCCCTTGCATATATTACAACCCCACCACTTCTGTGTTTTTCTCTACAATAACTAGAAGCTATGGTATAGTTTTCATAAAGATTTGCATTTATTTCAATATTTTTTACCCCATGCTCTGAAAATACTATTATATTTGGTTGTAGTACAAAAATTTCCTGCTCAATAACTGCTCTTTTATTTGCAATATACTGAATGTTTTGATGAAAGACACTGAAATATTTTTCACCCTCATTTACTTTTCCTAGCATTCCTACATGATAATAACTGTACAGGCTTACTAATAGATCTAACCAAGGCATTTGACATGATTCATCGTGAAATTCTGCTACAAAAGCTGTACTATTATGGGATAAGGGGAATAGTATGGGATTGGTTCCAATCATATTTAAAAAGTCGGAAACAAATGGTGGAAATCACAAATGTCGATGAGCGGAATGTCATATGTAATCACTATTCAAAAATGAAACAAATTAAATATGGAGTTCCCCAGGGATCCATACTAGGACTCGTCCTCTTTTTAATATTCAGAAACGACTTCCCAAATTATTTACATCCAACTCGGGTAACTATTATAAAAATTATTTGTGGTTGGTTTATTGACACTCGTCACTTACTTTTTCATATATTTATGAGAGACTAGTTTCAAAGGCCCTGGCCTCCATTTTCAATCTCTTTCCAACTGGCATCTGTTGTTGTCTGCTCTCTCTGGTGGTGGAACTATGAACTTTTTCATCAAATTATCTACTGGCAGGATTTCAAAGTTCATTACGCGATCCTTATTTTTCCAGATGAATATGTTCTCCCATGTTGTCAATCTATTTTGGTGTATCACTCCTTTTAATAATTTTGGATTTGGATCAATGTCATGGTTTTCATTCCAAAAATGAAATGCTACTGCTGACTTGTCTTCTTGTTTCAATCTGATGTTTCTAAAGTGTTCTTTGACTCTGGTTTTTAAATTTCTTTTTGTTTGACCTATGTAGCATTTTTCACAATTCTTACAATTTATTTGGTATATTCCAGATTTGTTACCTGAAGGAATTTCATCTTTTGTTTTTGAATTTAGTAATTTTAAAATTGAGTATCTATTAGTAGGTGCCAAGATGAAATTTTGTTCCTTGAATATCTTTTTAAATTTATTAAATGTTTTTGGATGATATGTGAATGAACTGAATATGCTGTTGCTTTCTTTTTCTTTAATAAATGTGGTTGCTTCCTTAATGGTTTCCTTTAGTTTAGATTTTCTAATTTTCTTCAACACCAAACTTTTGTTGTATCCGTTTTCTTCTGCTATGTGTATTATTGCTTTTTGTTCCTTGAAATATTCTTCTTTTTCCATGGGTATGTTGACTAGTCTGTGTGTAAGGCTGTTTATTATTGCATGTTTATGTGTAATTGGGTTGTGGCTATTACACATAAACATGCAATAATAAACAGCCATACACACAGATTAGTCAACATACCCATGGAAAAAGAAGAATATTTCAAGGAACAAAAAGCAATAATACACATAGCAGAAGAAAACAGATACAACAAAAGTTTGGTGTTGAAGAAAATTAGAAAATCTAAACTAAAGAAAACCATTAAGGAAGCAACCACATTTATTAAAGAAAAAGAAAGCAACAGCATATTCAGTTCATTCACATATCATCCAAAAACATTTAATAAATTTAAAAAGATATTCAAGGAACAAAATTTCATCTTGGCACCTACTAATAGATACTCAATTTTAAAATTACTAAATTCAAAAACAAAAGATGAAATTCCTTCAGGTAACAAATCTGGAATATACCAAATAAATTGTAAGAATTGTGAAAAATGCTACATAGGTCAAACAAAAAGAAATTTAAAAACCAGAGTCAAAGAACACTTTAGAAACATCAGATTGAAACAAGAAGACAAGTCAGCAGTAGCATTTCATTTTTGGAATGAAAACCATGACATTGATCCAAATCCAAAATTATTAAAAGGAGTGATAAACCAAAATAGATTGACAACATGGGAGAACATATTCATCTGGAAAAATAAGGATCGCGTAATGAACTTTGAAATCCTGCCAGTAGATAATTTGACAAAAAAGTTCATAGTTCCACCACCAGAGAGAGCAGACAACAACAGATGCCAGTTGGAAAGAGATTGAAAATGGAGGCCAGGGCCTTTGAAACTAGTCTCTCATAAATATATGAAAAAGTAAGTGACGAGTGTCAATAAACCAACCACAAATAATTTTTATATTAATTTTGACGTCACTGTTACTAAATTCCTGCAAACACACATCAGGTAACTATGTTTGCTGACGACACAAATGTCATAATAAAGGGAAATGAAAATGCAAAACACATAACCAGTAAAATTGAAACTTGGTTTGCTGAAAACAAGTTGCTTATTAATACAAACAAATCTTCAGCAATATCATTTCGCCACAAACAAAATAAAAATGTTGTGAAACCTGACATCAAGTTGTATGATGCGTGTGTCTCTTATGTGACAGAAGCAAATTTTCTGGGAGTATGGGTAGATCAGCATTTAGACTGGGAAGCACACATAGAAAATCTAGTAATAAAGTTAAATAAATTCTACTTCTCGTTAAGAGTAATAAAAATGAGTTAAATGCAAGTGACATGAGAACCTTATATTTTGCATATGCAGAAGGTCTAATGAGGTATGACATATTTTGGGGGGATAGTAAAGACAGTCACTTGGTTTTTAAAGTACAAAACAGGATTGTTAGATGCACAAATAATCAAATACATCATCATAACACCAGAGGTAAAGCAGACTTAAGAACAATAACACATTGAACTACACATTATTCCAAAGGAGTTAGATATTTAGCAGTCACTCTGTATAATAAACTACCGGTCAATCTGAAAAACATAAAATCCATACGGTGTTTCAAGCTATCATTGAAAGAAATTTTATTAAGCGATTCATATTATGATATAAGTGAATTTCTAGATACACTGTAGCTGGCCATATAATTTCATATATTTGTGATACATTTTAAATGCTGTGTAGTTGTAGAGCAATGCAACTATATATATTTATGAGTTCGTGCTTAGATCTTATTAATTACACTTGATGAAACTTATTTTGTATATGTGTGTTTGGAGGAATTTAGTAACAGTGACGTCAAAATTAATATAACAATTATTTGTGGTTGGTTTATTGACACTCGTCACTTACTTTTTCATATATTTATGAGAGACTAGTTTCAAAGGCCTTGTATACTTACATTATTTGTATTGTTCTAAATATTTGTATTGACGTATCCAATGTCATTGTATTGACTTAACGGATGAATAAAACTACTACTATTATATGTCTAATGTACATAATTTTCATTTTTGTTTGTTTACAATATTGTGAGTTGGAACTCCTCGGAAGTGGTGCAGCTGATTGAACGAGGTCCTTCAGCTTCAACTACACCCCGGTCTTCATATACTGTAAAGAAAAGAAATGTTTATTTAATGTTTATTTATTTATTTATTTATTTATTTATTTATTTATTTAGCATTTAATTTCTGTACAGAAATATTTGCTTTTTCAAGATACAGTACAAACAATACAAACTAGAAATTCAGAAAATACAGAATTGATTCTGCATGCAATAATCAGATTAAATTGTATCAATGTCAACAAATACAGAAAACTTACATGAATTGTCAACCATTAGTATCATAAAATTATTCTCATGTAATCATTTACTCTACTTAATCTGGTATCTAAAATATTCAAAGAACTCTTGAGTACTATAGAAGCACTGATTTATTAAAAATGATTTCACATCTCTTCTGAATCTTTTCTTATCATTGTTTTCGATTTTCTTTAAGATTAAGTTATACATGTGAACCCCTTTATGAAGTACTGAGTTAAGTTTTTTATTTGATCTTGATCCCAGTATATGTAATTTAGCACCATTCCTAGTATAATGTTCATGAATAGTGTTATTTGTTTGAAAATATTGTATGTTGTTGTTTATAAAGCATACAGTTTCTAAGATATACAGACATGGCAGAGTTAGTATATTATTTTCCTTAAAATATTTCATACAATGAGTCCTTTTACTTAGATTAAACATTCTTCTTATTATTTTCTTTTGTGTTACAAATAAATATTTTATTTCGGTAGCTGATCCCCAGATAAAAATACCATATGCAAGATAAGACTGCACATATGAATAGTAAATCAGCATTAATGTTTGTGTATTACAAATTTTCCTTAGCACTGATATTATGTAGTGGGCTTTATTAATTTTTGCAGTAATATACTGAATATGCGGCTTCCAGGTTAAAAATTTGTCAATAATTACCCCCAAAAATTTTGTTTCATTGGTATATTGTATTACCTCATTGCCAAAAGCGATTACAGGAGCTATATTAGCTTTATTTCTATTTGATAGTGAAATATGCATACTTTGTGTCTTTTTAATATTAAGTAGTAATTTATTATTAGTTAGCCAATGCATCATATTTTTCATCACAGTATTAGCATAATGCTGCAATTCAGAATTATTGCAGCCTTTGATAATTATATTAGTGTCGTCAGCATATAGAATAGTTTCTGCATGGGGAATATTAAGTGGAAGGTCATTAATATATACTAGAAAAAGCAGTGGTCCCAGGATAGAACCCTGTGGAACCCCACATCTCACAATTTCAATATTGGAATTAATATTATGACCATTTAATTCATTATTAACTACAGTATACTGTCTTCTACCCTCACGGTAGGATTCAAACCAATCATGAGATACCCCTCTTATACCATAGGCTTCAAGTTTGGATAATAGAATATTATGGTCAACCAAATCAAATGCCTTAGACAAATCCATAAAAGTCCCAATAGTATAATTATTTGCCTCAAACCCTTCTAATGTTTGTTTCATAAAGGAGTATAGTGCATTAGAAATTGATTTATTTTTCCTAAATCCATTTTGTTTATCACTGAATACATATTTTTCAAGAAAAGGAGATATCCTGTTGAACATAACAGTTTCCAAGATTTTTGAAAACCCCGATTGAACTGAAATAGGTCTATAATTATCAACATTTTTTGTATCTCCCTTCTTAAATACTGGTACAACTTTTATTAATTTTAAGACATTAGGAAATTTGCCTGTTGTTATAGAACAATTACATATATCCATTAATGGTGCTACTATATATTCTTTGCAAGATTTGATTATACACTCTGGTACGTCATCAAATCCAGCAGAGAATGTGTTCTTTTTTGAATGTATTATTTTAAGAATCTCCTCAGAAGTTACTGGTTTGAGAAATACACTTTTATCGTTTCTGATTAATTTGATAGGAGTATTTGTTATATTGGGATGAGTCAAAGGTACTCTATCAGCAACACTAATAAAGTGTTTATTAAGGATATTTGATACCTCAGCAGGATTATCTAATTTTGTATTATCAACTATTAAAGTAATTTTGTCTCTAGTTCTGACCATGTTGTTAGTGCTTTCATTTTTTACTATATTCCAGATAGTCTTATTTTTATTCGACGAATTTGAAATGCAAGTATCTATATATTGCTTTTTTGCAGCTTTTATTACCTTATTATATATTTGCTTATACTTCTTATGATATTCTATAAATGCTTCAGTTTTGTTTACTTTACTCAACTGATTTAGATAGCGTTTTCTTTTGCTAGAGATAATAATTCCCTTTGTTATCCATTTCTTCCTTTTACTAGTTTGCTTCTGTTTAACAACTGTATAAGGAAAAGCTGTATTAAAATTATGCAAAAATGTCAGTAAAAACTTTTGCAATTTTTCATCTATTCTTTTTTCATTGTACACATCAGTCCAGTCTTCAAGGTTTAAGAGCGTATTGAAATATTGAATATTTGCAGTAGAAAATACCCTTTTATAACATGTTTGGGGAGTTATTTTAGCATTATTAGTCCTAAAATTTGTTAAATTAGATACAATAGCATTATGATCTGAGTAGCCAGTGTTAATATTCTCCAGCTTGACAGTAATGATAGATTTGTCTAGTATTATAACATCAATTGCCGTATTTGACTTTAAAGTTAATCTTGTGGGGTTACTAATTACATTTGAGAGATTGAAAAAAGCTAGTAAGTTTTTTAATTTATGTACTGATGGGTTGTCTTTTAAGAAGTCAACATTAAAGTCTCCACATATAAAGATTTGTCGAGAGTGTTTTTGGAGTGTATTAATCAAACTCTCAAGTTTATCTAGGAAAGTAGCATAACACCCATTTGGAGAGCGATAGATACATACAATAAATAATTTTAGTTCCTGTATATCAATTATAGAGTGTTCAAATATCAGTTCTTCATTTAGCATATTGGTTTTTAAATACCTCTTATATTTGATTCCTTTTTTTTACTGCAATCATGGTACCCCCATGTGTGTAGTTTTCCCTATAGAACAAGTCTGCAACTATAAAGTTTGAAAAGATATGCGAATCTAGGCTAATGCAGGTTTTTTTAATCCAATGTTCTGTAAAACAACATACCTGTATATTTTCCATTGAGTTTAGGAAAATTTCAATTTCAAGAAGCTTATTGCCAAGGGACTGTACATTATGATACTGTGACTTTGTGGGTTCGTGAAATGAAAGGTCCAATTGCACCACTCAAAAATGTTCTTTATTTCCACCGACTTACAGTTGAACACTTGCCAATTACACAAAATTACGTAATGCACACAATTACAATTCACCAGTTGGTCCGTTACAATTTCACTTGTACTCGCGATTACATAAACTCCGATGCACATACCAGTTACGTAAAGTCTTCCGTTGCACAATCTTCTCGTTTATTAACACAGCGCTTCTTTGCTCACACGTCACTGACTAACTCTTACACCAAGAACTGCGACTGTCCCCTCACTCACTAACACGCTAACTGACTAACTGACTGACTGACTAGCTCCGTCTGTCTGCAACCCCCCTTTATATAGGAATATCGCCGTCTTCCAGTGTCCACAGGAATGTTCCAGTAAAAGAAAGATCGAGAACCAGGTGTAAGAGAAACAGACGGCACAATCATGTTTTTCTCCCGACCACCGCCTGTCACCACTATAAGACAGACGAGGGGGAGGTGTGGCTAACACGAACCTCCCCTATCTTCCGCTCCCAGCTGCTTCCACAGGGTGTTCCAGCGCTCGCGTGACACTGCTCCCTCCTCAAAGCTGTTCGCCCCGAACAGCCACATCGTAGCGTGCGAGGCGGTCCAGGTGTACCACCAGCATCTGCCCGGAGTCTGAGCCAGAAGTAGCGCTGCCGTAGTTTGTGAATCATACGGTTCGCTCCCAGGTGTCCTCCTGAAGTACCGGCGTGCACTTCCTCCAAGACTTCCGGGACCTTACTCCGGGGGAGTACCAAATGTTCTCTCTGCGCCTTCCCATCGGGTGACTCCCATACCCGGAACAGCACGCCCTCTCTGGTCTTCAACGAGTCCCATTGGGCCCAGTACGACTTGTAGGTGGCGCTCCTCGGTGCGTTGTCCTCCCAGGTTGGTCTCGTCCCTGCGTCCACTTCCCTCAAGAGTGGCCCCAAGTCTGCGTCCGCCAGCTGCTCCCTCCTCAGGCCTGCGCTATCCCAGCCTTCAGCAGGCACTGCCACAACTACTCGGACTGCTGCGGCACGCTCCTTCTCTTCCACTCTTGTGCACTGACCGCACTCTACTGGACAGGGTCTTCGGGACATGGCGTCTGCGTTACCGTGGCTCTTCCCTCTACGATGTTCCGAGGTGAAGTCGTACTCCTGCAGCCTCTGGACCCAACGTGCCGTCTGGCCTTCCAGGTTCTTAAAGCTCAATAGCCAGGTTAGGGCAGAATGGTCAGTCCTCAGGTGGAATGGCTGACCGTACAGGTACTTATGGAAGTGCTCCAAGGTCTTTACCACCGCCAGTAACTCCCGTCGGGTGACGCAGTAGTTCTTCTCTGCCTTGGGTAGCGTCTTGCTGTAGTAGGATATCACCCGCTCATGGCCGTCCTGGATCTGCGATAGGACACCTCCAATGCAATGATCGCTGGCGTCGGTGTCCACAATGAAGGCGCCACCCAGTTGTGGGAAACCCAAAATTGGAACACTGCACAGGGTCTCCTTTAAGTGCTGGAAAGCGTTTTCGGCGTCCTCTGTCCACACATAAGGCCGGTGTTCCTCCGTCAGGCGGGTGAGGGGTTTTGCGATGTTGTTGGCCTTTTCCTCTAAATCATTAAGGCGGTCGTCTACTTGACCCATCCGCTTGCCCAGATTCGTGACGTCATCCCTCACGCCGGCCAACCGTTCCTCAAACTTGGCGGCGAGGACCTCGTTCGCCACCTTCATTTCCGTGGCCAGACTGTCGTTCGCTGCCCTCATTTCTATGGTCAATTCGCTCTTTATTTCTTCCATCTTCTCGGTGATGTTGTCGTTGGCCGTCTTCATTTGTTTCAACTCTGCGGTGATGTTGTCGTTTGCCGCTTCTATTTTTGCAGCGAGGTTTTCAATTGCCGTCTTCATTTCTTTCAGTTCCGCTAAAATCTTTTCTAATGTTGCCTCCATGGTTGTAATGTTCGGTGATGTTGTTTTCCCGCTTCCTGACACCAGTGTGACTTTGTGGGTTCGTGAAATGAAAGGTCCAATTGCACCACTCAAAAATGTTCTTTATTTCCACCGACTTACAGTTGAACACTTGCCAATTACACAAAATTACGTAATGCACACAATTACAATTCACCAGTTGGTCCGTTACAATTTCACTTGTACTCGCGATTACATAAACTCCGATGCACATACCAGTTACGTAAAGTCTTCCGTTGCACAATCTTCTCGTTCATTAACACGGCGCTTCTTTGCTCACACGTCACTGACTAACTCTTACACCAAGAACTGCGACTGTCTCCTCACTCACTAACACGCTAACTGACTAACTGACTGACTGACTAACTCCGTCTGTCTGCAACCCCCCTTTATATAGGAATATCGCCGTCTTCCAGTGTCCACAGGAATGTTCCAGTAAAAGAAAGATCGAGAACCAGGTGTAAGAGAAACAGACGGCACAATCATGTTTTTCTTCCGACCACCGCCTGTCACCACTATAAGACAGACGAGGGGGAGGTGTGGCTAACACGGACCTCCCCTGTCTTCCGCTCCCAGCTGCGTCCACAGGGTGTTCCAGCGCTCGCGTGATAATACAATATACTTAAGTCATTTGTGTCTGTTATTTTGCTAATACTTGACTCATATTTTGCATGACAATACATTCTGCAGTCATCATTTAATTTGTTATAATTTCTTATTTGTTTGGAATCCTTATTTGCTTTATATTTTACTCTGCCAAAATTATTATTAATATTAGATATTGCTCTTAACTTTATAAGATCACAACTACCATTTAATATGAGTTTTTTTGGTTTGCAAAGACGTTAGGGAACAATTTTATAAGAGGAGGCTGGAATGTTTGGAGAAAGAACACGAACAAAATATGAGATTTGCTAGAAAAGAACATGAACTAAGAATGAAAGTTTTACAGTTGCAAGTAGAGGTAGAACAGAAAAAATTTAATTTAAAGTAGTGAAAAATAAGGTTATGTAAATTAAAAATAAATAGTGATTACCTGAATGTGTTGTTAATTAGTGCAGTTCTCAGTGCTGTGTTTTCCCTTCTATCTCTTTGATTTAAATCAGGTATAGGCAGTTCTGGTACACTCTCCTTGCCCTGTAAACAGCATCGTCTACGTCAGGAATGTCTTCATCTGCATTAATGGCCAAGGTATATAATACAAATGTTGCTACTATTACGGGAGGAACTCGAAGTAATTCCACAGCTAATTTCATTCTTAAGCATGGGAATCTTCTTTTGACAACACCAAAACACCTTTCAATAACTGATCTTGTTTGTCTGTGAGCCCTGTTATATGCTCGTTCTGCAGGAGTTTCTTCGTGCAATGTAGGTGTAAGTAATGACAGCGATGATAAGCACTGTCCCCTAGGAGCACACCTCGGGGAAATTCTTCAGCTTCAAACTGTGCATGAATTCTAGAATTTCTAAAATATTGCTATCATGTTCTGAACCTGGTCACCTAGCAAAAACATTCAGGAATCGAAGTTTTGAGTCACAGATACCTTGAACATTTAAAGAAAACCAACCATGGCGATTTCTGTAAATCTCGGCATTATTCCCACCAGGTGATATAATTTGGATATGTGTACAGTCTATTGCGCCTAAAACTCCTGGGAAATTATGATTATGGAAATCTCGCATAACCCTTCTTATTTCACCCTCTTCCATGGGCATCCTGATGAAATGAGGTCTTAAAGCTGCAATCTCCCTTGTAACTCTATGGATTGTTCTACACGCCGTTCCTTTATTTATATTAAATATATCTCCCATCACCATTTGAAAGCTTCTAGTTGCATGGAACCGTAATGTGAGCAGGATCGTAAATATTGGATTGAGTGAATAATTCCTTAGGGTTTGTGTTCGTGCAACACGAGGAGCCCTTTCAAATTGAAAATTCTCATCGTCACAGATATCAGAATAATCTGAAATCTGAAAATAATAAAAATGTATAGGTTATGAACACAAACAATGCATCATTAACAGACATTTGTGAAATAAAAGGATAATTATTTATCCAAGTTACCACAAAAAATGCATTACTTACCATTTTATTTAAAGCTGCACTACTTATTTCTTCTCAGGAACTATTGTGTACATTCTGCAGTTCTGCGGATCTAAGTTCAAATAAGTTAACTGGAGAAAATTCACCAGTTAGATTTGATCTTAGATCAATAGGCCATGAACTCAGATTTCTAAGTTCAGCTTGACTGAAGATCACTTTCGTATGCTTTAACTTAGATTATCTTTTATGCAACCGGGCCTCAAAGTAGTAATTGTGGTGGTGGCGGCTCTTTTTCTTCCTTGGAGGAGAAATGAATTATAAAAGCCAGTCTCACTAGCAACTATAGGACTCTCGCCCATCGAAACACATCCAGCACGTGATTGCAGTTCTGTGGAACTACCTCTCGGCATTACTTCAAAGGCTGCAACCATTTATTTATCTAACTGCTTAATCTGTTTTCTTTGAGGAGTACAATCATTTTTGAATAATTTCCCAATTGTGCTTGCTCTCTAGGATTTTAAATTATTTTTCAGTTATCAGGTATACTCCTATCTTTCCAGTGCATTTATTTCTTATGTTTTCTCATTTACAACAACAAAGTATGGTGTGCTCTGGGGTATCTTCTCTACAGTATTAACAACTATTGCTATTTACTAACCTTTTCAGATAACAATAAATAAATAAATAAAATAAATAAATAAAATAAATAAATACTATACCCAGTATATACTGTGACTTTGTGGGTTCGTGAAATGAAAAGTACAATTGCACCACTCAAAAATGTTCTTTATTTCCACCGACTTACAGTTGAACACTTGCCAATTACACAGAATTACGTAATTCACACAATTACAATTCACGTTACAGTTTCACTTGCACGTTCACAATTACGTAAACTACTCCGACGCACGTATGCAGTCCGTCCCCTCACTGGGCGCTCCTCACAGCTCGCCAAGAACTGACTGAACTCACTCATTGCAGCCATTTTTATAGGAATATCACTGTTTTCTAGAAGTCTCTGGTTTCAGTGAATCACCGCGAAAGTTCCAGACGGCAGGGAAAGGGGGGAGAGTCGGCCAGCGACAAGTGACACTTCCCTAATAATCCCCTCAGTTAGTGACTGAGATTAATGGGTGGGTGTGGCCCAGAACGCTGCACATCTGACCCTCGTGCTGGCCAGTTCTATAGAGAGTTCCGACGTTCGGGTGACACTGCTCCCTCCTCAAAGCTGGTCGTCCCGAACAGCACCATCGTAGCGTGCCAGGCGATCCAGGTGTACCACCAACATCTTCCCTTGGGGAATCTTCTGGATGCAATAGACCACGTCGTTAATCCTCTTCACCACCTGGTACGGTCCTTGCCATGGCTGCTGAAGCTTCGGGCAGCGTCCCTAGTCCCGGGTAGGGGAGTACAACCAGACCAGGTCACCTTGCTGGAACCCCTGGCTGTTGGCTTGCCTATCATACCTGGTCTTCATGCGGTCGCTCGCTTTCTGGATGTTCTGGCGAGCCATCTCGTGCATGTCGTGGAGATGGTCCACCAAGTTCTCCTCATACTCGGTCGCTGGCTGTTTCGCTTCCGGAGGGCTTCCAAAAGCCAGGTCACAAGGGAGGCGTAACTCTCGGCCAAACATTAAACTGGCTGGCGTCATCCCAGTTGTGTCGTGTGTAGACCAGCGGTAGGCCAGCAAGAACAGTGGCACCTTGACGTCCCAGTCTCGCTGATGGCTGGCCTCGACCTTCCTCAGGTGTTCCTCTAAGGTCTTGATGTATCTTTCGACCATGCAATCCGACTGGGGATGTAGAGGCGTCGTGCGTGTCTTGTTCACCCTAAGCCTTTGTAGTGCCTCCTTCATTAGGTTGGACTCAAAGTTGGTACCCTGGTCACTGTGTAGCTCTAACGGAACCCCAAATCGACAGAACACTTGCTCCTCGAGGCAGTCTGTGATTGTCTTTGCCCCTTGGTTTGGGATGGCATACACCTCCAGCCACTTGGTGAAGTAATCCACGACCGCCATTAGGTACTTGTTGCCTCGGTCGGAAACTGGGAACGGTCCAGCAATGTCAACGGCGATCCGTTCGAATGGCGCTCCGACGTTGTACTGCTGCTTGCGACCCCGATTCCTAGTCTGGGGGTCACGACTCGCCGCGCACACGTGACACTGACGGCACCATCTCTCAGCATCTGCTCGGAGTCTCAGCCAGTAGTAGCGCTGCCGTAGTTTGTCGTTCGTTCTGTTCGCTCCCAGGTTTCCTCCCGAAGTACCGGCGTGCACTTCCTCCAAGACTTCCGGGACCTTACTCCGGGGAGTACTAACTGTTCTCTCTGCGACTTCCCATCGGGTGACTCCCATACCCGGAACAGCACGCCCTCTCTGATCTTCAACGAGTCCCATTGGGCCCAGTAAGACTTGTAGGTAGCGTTTCTCGGTGCGATGTCCTCCCAGGTTGGTCTCGTCCTTGCCTCCACTTCCCTCAAGAGTGGCCCCAAGTCTGCGTCCGCCAGCTGCTCCCTCCTCAGGCCTGCGCTATCCCAGCCGTCCGCAGGCACTGCCATAACTACTCGGACTGCTGCGGCACGCTCCTTCTCTGCCACTCTTGTGCACTGGCCGCACTCATCTGGACAGGATCTTCGGGACATGGCGTCTGCGTTACCGTGGCTCTTCCCTCTACGATGTTCCGAGGTGAAGTCGTACTCCGGCAGCCTCTGGACCCAACGTGCTGTCTGGCCTTCCAGGTTCTTAAAACTCAATAGCCTGGTTAAGGTGAATGATCAGTCCTCAGGTGGAATGGCTGACCGTACAGGTACTTGTGGAAGTGCTCCAAGGTCTTTACTACCGCCAATAATTCTCGTCGTGTGACGCAGTAGTTCTCTACCTTGGAGAGCGTCTTGCTGTAGTAGGCTATATCCCGCTCCTGGCCATCCTGGATCTGCGATAGGACACCTCCAATGCATTGGTCGCTGGCGTTGGTGTCCACAATGAAAGCGCCACCCGGTTGTGGGAAACCCAAAATTGGAGCACTGTACAGGGTCTCCTTTAGGTGCTGGAAAGAGTTTTCTGCGTCCTCCGTCCACACATAAGGCCGGTGTTCCGCTGCCAGGCTGGTGAGGGGTTTTGCGCTGTTGGAGAACCCCTTTATGAAGCGTCCATAGTGACTGCATAGCCCCAGGAAACTGCGCAACTCTTTCTTAACCTTTGGGCGAGGCCAATCTCTCACAGTCTGAGTCTTCCCCGGGTCTGTGGCCACTCCGGTTGCTGAGCCTATGTGGCCAAAGTAGTTCATTCCTTGCGGAAGAGCTGGCACTTCTTCGCGTTCAGCTTCAAGTTGGTCGCCTGCAATCTCTGTAACACCTTACTCAGATTCTCGAGATGGTCTTCAAAAGTCTTACCGACGATAGTGATGTCCAGGTATAGCAGGCAGGCGTCGTAAGTCAGCCCTCTCATCACTGACTCCATGAGGTGTTGGAAGGTAGCTGGTGCGTTACAGAGGCCAAAGGGCATAACCGTGAACTGCCAGAGCCCTTGGACTCTCGAGAATGCGGTCTTCTCCTTGTCTCTTGGGTGTAGAGCTACCTGCCAGTAGCCCGACTTCATGTCCAGGGTCGAGAACCACTGTGCACCAGCTAGCGTGTCCAGGGTGTCTCAATCCGGGGTAAGGGGAAACAGTCCTTCCGGGTGACAGCGTTCAACTTTCTGTAGTCTACGCAGAAGCGCAGCTCACCGTTCTTCTTTGTCACCAAGACTACAGGGGAACACCAAGGGCTGTCAGACTCTTCAATCACTCCCCTGGATCTCATGTCCTCCAGCACGTCTCGTACCGACCCTTCATTCGCCAGCGGAACACGTCTAGGTGGTTGCCGAATAGGCCGGGCGTCCCCGGTGTCGATGCGGTGAAGCATTTTGTCCGTGCGGCCGTAGTCACTATCACCTTGGCTGAAGACGCGCTGGTATCGTCTTAGCAGTTGTCGAACTTTCTCCAGCTGCTCTGCGGTCAGGTGGTCGGCCGCCCTCTCCAGTAAGCCTTCTAGCCGGGGCCCCAGATGTTGCGTCGGCACCGGCTCCTGCGTCTTATCGATTGCTGTTACGCTTACCACGGGCTCGCACGTTCCCAACTCTGTCCCGGCCTGAATGTCGTGATCGGTGTCCGTTGGATTTAGCAGTCTCACTGGCACCTCCTCTCGGCAGGGCAGCAATGACCTGGCTACACACAGTCCGTGTACAGGCGTCTTCTGGTCCAGCATCATGTACCTGGTTCTCTGGCCTTCCAGTCGCGCCGTCACCACCACCTCGCTCCTCGCGGGGACATCCACGTCTTCGCTCAAGACGACCCTGCAAATTCCAAGGCGCTCTTCTGGTTGACGGAGTATAACCTCTTCTCCGTTGAACCGCAGGACCTTCTTGCCGACGTCGACCGTCGCCTCATGGCTCCTGAGGACATCCAATCCCAGTATCACCTCAGCCACTTTCGCGACGAACACCCACAGACGTACGACACTCCGTCCCAAGGTCGACTTCAACAGGGCCTCCTCCAAGGGCAAGGTGTCGCCCGGTGCCGTGACGAGCTGGTATGGTCGGCTCGGCTTCCTTTTCGGAATACCGTTCGCCACGTCTGGTCTGATGATGGTCACGGCCGCCCCGGTGTCCACCAGCACGCGGCACGGCTTTCCTCTTACCCAACCGTCCGCGATGAGGCTGTCATCCATACGCCGGCTGACGGTGCGCAGTGACACTCGAGGGGATGGTGGTGATTGCGCCGACGTGCCTCTCTCCACGATGGCCCCTACTCGTTTTCCGGCTGCTCTTCCTGGTGTGGGCAGTCTCTCTGCAGGTGTCCGGGTTGTTTACACCCCAACACTGTCCACTAGGTGTTCGCTGGCGTCCCTCGGCTGGGTTCTCTCTCCGGTGTAGCGGACACTCCTCGTTCTCGAGTCTGGATAGCTGTTACCTTGGGCGCCTCCATCCTTAATGCTGCCGTTAGCGCCTCGTGGATTGTTTTATAATCGCCGAGCAGTAGGCGCTGACGAATCTGCGTGTCCCGTACCCCGTCAACGAAGGTGTAGGCAGCTTCCCGGGACACGAACTCTGGTGGGAGGTCGACTAGGGCCTTGCTTGCCAGTTGTTCAACTGCCAGGGCGAACTCCTGCAGCGTCTCCCCTGGCTGCTGTGACCTTGCCTTTAGCTGGCTGTGGTACGCTGCGGCTAAGCGGTGGTTTCTGAAACGATTCTCCAGGGCCTCCCAGATGTCCTTGGGCGCCGCCGTTGTCTGCACCGCGTTTAGGACTTCCGCGGCTCGTCCCTGGAGGCTGGCTATTAACTGTGTGGCCTCCTCCGCTGGCGACCATTTGTTGTGCTTGGCCGCTGCGTCGAACTGGCGGCGGAAGACTTCAAACGTTGACGGGCCGTCATACTGGGGAGGTTTGACGCACGCAGATGTTGTGTCGCGTCCCGGAGCGTTGGCCTTCAAATCCTTTAGGTTCCTGCCGACGACGTCCTCCACCATGGCGTTCAGGGTCTTGACGCTGCTGTCGGCCTTTCCCTCCAGGCTGTTTACGCGGTTCGCAAGGTCTTCGACGTCTTCCACCACGGCGTTCAGGGTCTTGGTGTTATTGTCTGCCTTTTCCTCTAAATAATTAATGCGGTCGTCTACTTGACCCATCCGCTTGCCCAGCTCCGTGACGTCATCCCTCACGCCGGCCAACTGTTCCTCAAATTTGGCGGCGAGGACCTCGTTCGCCTTCTTCATTTCCGTGGCCAGACTGTCGTTCGCTGCCCTCATTTCTGTGGTCAATTCGGTCTTTATTTCTTCCATCTTCTCGGTGATGTTGTCGTTGGCCATCTTCATTTGTTTCAAGTCTGCGGCCAGGTTGTTATTTGCCGCTTCTGTTTTTGTTGTTAACTCGTTCATCTTCGCGGCCAAGTTGTTATTTGCCGTCTCCATTTCCAATGTCAGTTCGGCCTTCATTTCCATCATCTTCTCCAAAATCTTTTCCAATGCCGCGTCCATGGTTGTAATGTTCGGTGATGTTGTCGTCCTGCTTCCGGACACCAGTGTGACTTTGTGGGTTCGTGAAGTGAAAAGTCCTATTGCACCACTCAAAAATGTTCTTTATTTCCACCGACTTACAGTTGAACACTTGCCAATTACACAGAATTACGTAATGCACACAATAACGATTCACCAGTTCGTCCGTTACAGTTCCACTTGCAGGTTCAAAATTACGTAAGCTACTCCGACGCACGTACGCAGTCCGTCCCCTCACTGGGCGCTCCTTACAGCTCGCCAAGAACTGACTGAACTCACTCATTGCAGCCCTTTTTATAGGAATATCACTGTTTTCTAGAAGTCTCTGGTTTCAGTGAATCACCGCGAAAGTTCCAGACGGCAGGGAAAGGGGGGAGAGGCTGCCAGCGACAAGTGACACTTCCCTAATCATCCCCTCAGTTAGTGACTGAGATTAATGGTTGGGTGTGGCCCGGAACGCTTCACGTCTGACCCTCGTGTTGGCCAGTTCTATAGGGAGTTCCGACATTCGGGTGACAATACTAATGCAATTTAAGTCTCCAGTGTCCTGACAACAACTGGGTTAAATATAAACTTATGTGTTTCAAATGAGATGATGTTCGTCCTTGAGCGCTACTAGGTGATCAACCAATCGGAGTCATGCAGTGTTGTCATATGGCATGCCCCCTAAGTGGAGGTGACAAGCGCCAACCTAATCAATCTCTAATAAATGCCATTCGTGCTAACACAAAAATTCGATTTTGCCACAACTGATCCAAAAGGAATGTAGAGAGAAATGTATCTAAGATAACCGTGAAAATCCATATTTTTAGCTTAAATCCTAATGCAAATAAATAAAACACTATTATATTATAACAATGCATCAGGACGTAAGCATTGTAAACGTAAACATTTGACATGACGTGATAAAAGAATTACTTTGAATAAGCCAAGGTGTTTGTTAAATTCGAGTGAGAACAAACATTGCACTTCCCTCTGGCTTGTAGAATGGTGCTTCAGCAGATCGTGACTTATCACACTATATGTTTGTTTATGAATCGTATGTAATCTTTATTTACTCTATAGAGTTCAGAGCGACCATCCGGAGCAGGAAGTAGTTTACCTCAGAGCATATCACTCCGCCATGATCCGCCGAGACACCCGTCGACATTTCTTCAAGATGAGACGACTTCACTACCTTGTTTACCCAGTTACTGTGTCTATCCTAAGCCTGGACTACTTATGTGATAGCTCTTTTCATTGTAAGCCACGTCCTTTTAGAAGAGATTATTCGTCTGATCTCTTTAAGCTTCTTGTTGGCGTTGTAGTGTTATATATGGTAAGTACATAGAATAGCTAATACGGAATACACATTCTTTGGATTTCTTGTTATTACTGATGTTATTAACAATTCCTGTGTAATAAATTGGCCTACTAGATTTATTAGCAAATGTAATATCAAGATAAGTATAAACAATCGACCGAAATACAAATAATTTATAATAAATAAGTAGCAGGTTATTAATGAGTAAGGACTATGACACTTTGAAGCACATACTTAATCAATTTTGAGTGGAACTAGTACTCGATGTTCCATATATTGCTAGTGTGTATCTAGAACGTGTTTCTTTGTTCTTCCGGTGTATCAGCTGGATCAGCTTGCAATTGAAATGAGACACGAGGTAATCCGCCTTCCCCCTTACCACTGCCAGAACAATCCAATTGAGTTAATGTAGACTTAAATTATGTTGCAACCAGAAATAACACTTTTAAACTGACTAACGTTGAAGGACTAATTCACCAAGAAATTGACAAGGTTGCCAGGAGCGGCTCGTGCTTATGTACTACAGCACAATAGTTTGCTTAAACGAATGCTTTAACGTTTTCTTTACTTCTGCAAGATTTATACGCGCTATCAAGAAGGATAGCTGTCGCACACATTAAAGTAACGCCTGAGCACTACTCTGAAGAGCTGTGTGTTTGCGGGAATACTGTCCAATGAACGCATTTGACATAGCGGCATATTACTTTGAGATCACTCCTCTGATTGGCTGTTTTGCTTGGGATTGTGCTACGACCAAATGGAGCACAGAAGCTTCTGTTCTTGCTGTAGTGTTTTCAGTACCATCTGCAGTACTTACAGTATACTACCGCTAGCAGTACTCTTGCAGACGAGAGTCAGGAATGTATGTTGCCACTACTGTCTTTCGTTATTTACAATTTCAATTATAGGCTTACTGAAAACATTTGTGCTGTTCAAGTTGCACTGTTATGGTTGATGGTATCGCCACGTCTTTTGCGTGCACTAACATGAATTCAGGGAGCAGCTTAATCAGTCACCCTTTATCTAGAAGAACGCTGGAGAAAAAAATTGCAAATCAAGGAATAGCGTAGGCAAACTCCATAGCTAATTATATCGAAGTGTGCAAAAGGCGTTTTAACTCCAAAGTGTTAAAGTATACGTGGGTATGTGGATGCCAATAAAGAAATACCATGTTCTGCTCTTCGGAAACAACGATGCTTGGAGCACAACGGGTGTGACTGGTTTAGGTCACCTACATGTGCCTATTAGTAAGCATAAACAAAACGTAAAGCGTTTAAATAATGTATTAGATTTAAGTGGTTTTTGGCAATATAAGCTTTGCGAAACAGTTAAGCCGTGCATATCAAGAGGCGAGACTTAAACAACCAGCAAGTTGAGTTCTATCGCGTATAAGTGATTGCATTATGTTGTCGATGGAGAAGAGAATTGCCTCTAAGATGAAGCATTTTAAGTCATTGACAAGTTCTGCAATAGAAAGGAGCGCCACATGGACTTCATACTTCGACATTAAGTAAGACCGTATTGTTTAACAATAGATAGCTCTATAGTACTGTCACACCCCAAGACTGAGTAGCGACGGGTAATTAGCCGGAACTTCAGAAGGTAGAGCAAGGATCGGGTGGGTAGCAGAAACAACTCTTAGTTCCCTCACATGATAACCAACCGGGTTTTAATAACTACTGTTTCGTACATAACCCTCACAAAATCCCTGAAGAGGCATTGCACAAAATATTATAATAAACACATAACTATTTAGTGGCGCTTACCTCCAAAGATATTTCGGAGATTAGTGAGATGAAGATTCGCCGTGGCCTCCAGCCGAAACGATACAGTTTAGACTCTCGAGCCCCGACGACCACGGCTACCCTAAGAGGAGGGGGCCAACACACGTTGAACCTAAAGACTTTTTCCATTTGATCAGCAGAAAAGCTTCTGGAACATTCCATCCAACATGTTGGTTTAAACCCAACGACCTGCTGATCACCTATTTCTAACAACCTGGTTCAAGTCTAGAGTTGCTGCGCTTAGCATTCCTTCTTGGTTAATGCTCCAAAAATTTAGCAAACTATGGGTTTGACGTCTAATGTTTCGTTATGAGGTTTCTACATTTCTACTTCCAAAAATTAATAATCTCAGTTGTATAAAGAAACCTATTGCTATTAAGATTTCAAATAAATTCCTAAAATAAATCAAGTTCTTTCACCTCACCAAAGCATACGTAACAGTACATTTATAATTTTATTCACCAGCCGCCACTGAAGGTTGCACAAGACTAGGAAAACTGCATGACACATACAGATAAACTACAAGAACACTGCTTTTGGAAAGAAATAACACGTAACGAGATTTTGGAGTCTATCATCATAAACTTACAGCACTCAGACGTTGAAGACAAAGGCAATGACGAGCTGTGTCTTAACAGAAGTGACATTCATAGCTATAGGGATGTGCCACTGGCAGTTTTGTTGGATTAGAAGAATAGATCATTCACAAATTATAATTATTTTTGAACTTTATATTTAAAACATTGCGTAATATACGAATATTCATGTTGCAATTCTGATTCCAACAACTGTATTATTATAAAGTTTTGGAAATTTCAGCTTGCGTTCCCTTACGTCTATCGGCCAGTAAGACTTGCAAGTATGCGAGAGGGAAATATAAAAATAGTGAGTGTAATGAGGTGGCAACGCTGAAGGCTCTAATACATCTGATTCCCTACAAGTCAGAACTCTTCCCATTTGAAACACAGTAATTCTCCCTATTTCCATTCTTTTATCTGCGGTATAAGCCTCTTTGTATGTTTCCCATTCTTGTTGCTAATATTCATAGTGTCTTATCTTGCTGTTTTGATTTGAGTTTTCTTATTTTCCATGCCAATGTGAATTCTGTAGCCAATAGATGTATGAGATTAGTACCAGCAATAAGTTAAATTGTTTTTGTGGTGACCGTGCCATAAGTACTAGCAATTCTTATGACTATCTTAAGCTGTACCCTTTCTGTGAATTTTTAAAGGTTGTTTTCCGTAGTCAAATGTTCCAAACAAGTTCACAGTATAATATGATTCAGTTCATCACGCTTCCCAGTATCCTCCTTTTAGCTGTTTTATGTCCTCCAATGTTAGGCATTAATCTTCTCAGTATTGTAACAATCTTGCTAGTAAACTACTTATTGTGCACCCACATACTCATATTGTCGCAGTTGTATTCCTATGGCAAGCGCAAAATTTGATGGCGGTTGGCATGAGGTGCTGGTCAACACAACATCCAATCAGATGCTTGCCACGTCTTGAGGTGTTGTATAGTTAACAAGCTGTGAAGTTACGCTGTAAAGTCCATGTTTGAATATCAATTGCGCCCACAAAATTTATTTTCGCAACAGGAAAGAAAATGATCTACTCATAAAGAGCATTTTACCCTGAGGCGGCCAGTCTAAAAACCAATTTCCTACGTTAACTGGTTGCAAAGATATGAATGCGCATTGAATTCGTCTTTTAACAAGGGCTCTCGTTATCTACTTACTGTTTTGTTTATTTTGTCAGCTTGTGTCAATAAAGATAACAGAACAACGTGGCTAGCTTAAGCAACTGAACGTTTGAAGCTATTATAACTTCAGTTCGAATTTCTGCTTTGGTGTTAATAGTGGGAACTTCTGTTCCCGTAATTCAATTATACTGATTGCGTGGAATTGTTTTATTGGTGTTTAACGTTCTTTGCTCATTAGTTAAAATGTCATATAGTTAACAAAGTGAAAGCAGTATTAGTAAAGCAATAATACATTAACGGGAAGTATTACGTCACCAGTGTATATCGTTTCTTTAAAACGCGAAGAAATATTGCAGCCAATTGACAGAACTTAGAGGAAGTCAGCGAAGATCCAGACGTGGTCAGAAGTGAGGATGAACATGAATGATGACAAGGCAGATACAACAACTTTGCCATAAGAAATTTTTGGTTTGCCCTGTGCACATTTTTTTACCATTTTAAGGTATGATTATTTTGTTAAGTCAACGATCAGCCGCCATTAAATTTTTCCATTGTCTTAGTTCTTTTATGTAAGGTTTGGATTTGATTTCCTGATTTACACAAATTAATATTTATATTTCTTATTGTTCTCCTTCCCTCTAAAACAATTCTGCCTTCTCTGGTGATAATTGCTGTCCTTTCTGGAGTTTTTATATATAAATCTTCGTCACACATAACAGGACTTTCCTCTGCCACTTTTTCTTTCGATTTATCAGTATTACCATAGCCAGTTCATCTGCATATCCTGTTGTTTTGACTCATATTGGTAAGTCCAATTTTAACACCTCGTCATAATATAATTCCAGAAGGTTGGTCCCAGTACTGAGTCTTGTGGGACGTCCAGCCACACCTTTTCTCCTACATGGATTTTCTTATCTTCCAAATAACTGCATGTAAATTCAATTATATACGTACGGAGCTATTTTAGTTCATTTTAATTAATTTATTATACACAGTCCTGGTGCTGAGTTGAAAGCATGAAGTTTGATCATATCGGCATTCTTGTATTCTTTTGATTCTATATAACTTTTTATAGTGCATCTTATGTTGAAAAACCTTTTCGAAAGCTAAATGGTCTTTCTGAGAATCGCTCGTTGGTTTCACTCTTCTGCACAAGTTTTCTATTTACAACTTGCTCAATTACTTTATTAAACACATTGGTCTGAATTTGATACTTCCAGCTGATATTCTGGGGTTTTCAATTAATACTAGCCTAGCTGTTTTCAATTCTTTGGTGAAATTTTCCTTAATTATTTGTTCATTTATTATCCCTTCAAGACCAGTCTGTGTTGCAGTAGTCTTTAAAACTTCCGTTGGGATTCCATCAGGTCCCCCTGCCTTTCTTCGTTTATCAGTTTCTATAATCTCATTCGTTTTATAAAGAAGTATTTCCTCTCTGTTAACCCTTATTTCTGATCACACATTAATTCCTTTATTTCCTTTGTTCCATTTATACCGCACCTTTAACTGGAATGGTCATATTGGCGGCCGTTCTCCTTTGGAACATATTGAAGGTGTTAACTCGTATTCGTTGGGTTTTAATCATTAGATCATGCACACATTCGCACTCTCATTCATACTTCCAGACTCTGGGGAAGACCAGGAATTATCCTAGTCGGAGAAAAATCCCCACCCTCACCGTCGGGAATCGAACACGGTACACTTAGCAGAGCAGGCAGGTGCTCTACCGACTGAGCTACGGAGCCAGCCACGTCAATTTTGTGTTCTGGAAATAAAGTTTTCGCTATGTTTAATTGTTCATCGTTCTGCAGATTGACCCCAAGTTTTCGTGTGACTGATATTCCTTCCCCCAAGTGTCATGTCTGTACATAATTGCTCACATACAGTTTTATTTGCCACCTTAAAAGTGTTTTTAATGCTCTTCTGCCTTTACGGTATTTATTATATAACTCTTGAGTTTCATGTTCATTTATTCAGTTTTTCCCATTTGCTTTAGCGACTTTCCTTCTAGCTTCTCAGTACTGCTGTACCTTAACTGTGCAGTGCTATCATTCCACCAATATAGGCTGCCTTTTGCATCTTATTTATTTATTTTGCACATTTCGTTTTAACTGCATAATTGCAGACATTTTCCAACGTTTTTCCAAATTCACTTGGCTGATGAGTGTAATCTCAACGTGCTGTTTATTGTGAGTAAAGCATCCTTGTATTCTTTTTCATGATTTATATAGAACTGGCACAATTCTTTCATTAATTGTTTCAAAACAATTTCTGCTAGCAACAACTTATGATACCTAAAATATAGAAGAATTTTGGGAGATTACCTCTATAGCAAATATTGAGCAAATGTTCAGCATTCTGCATAAGGCACAACTCGTCACTTCGTTCCATGTTACTGGCCACTCGTAGGAGGAATGTTGTCAATAGCTTGAATCTCCTTTTGTGCTTCAGATCATCCAATGTCTGGAGACGTGTGGCGTAAACGCTGTCTTTTAAGCAATCACATAGAAATCCGACTATGTCAAATCCGGAGGTTCCTGGAAATTATCAGGTCGTCAAACAAACTTGCAATTAGTTCCATAGATTCATTTGATGTATGGTAATTAGCGCCATCTTGCTGAAAATATCCTTGACTCAGGAGAATTGGGAGGATTGCGAACACCAAATTCTCTCTGGTATGCCCTTTGAGTAACTAATTGAATTCGTAATCCAGTATTGCTTCACAAGGAAGAGTCATTGATTTGATGTATACATTTTTCACGGTGACTAGAACAAAATATAGAAAATACCTGCCAACAATATCAATTAGGAATAAAACATACATATCTGCACATCTAGTGATAAGTAATCGATACTCCAGAACATTCTCTTTAATTTGGACTAAAATTGGGTAATTGAATGAATTTGCAACGGAATAATTAAAGAAAGAAACGTGTCAGTTGTATACAAAACACTGTATATCCAATATTTTGAACGTGATTTTGCTTGCTGTTTTTACCATTGGGGCTAGCATTTCCAACACAATATATATGTGGTAGTTCAGGTTTTTATCATTTATATAGAGCCATTTGACGGTATGTAAATGGCAGTATCTATATATTCATCAGTTAGCGAAGAGGAACTCATCTTAGTCATATTTAAATTTGGTTCCGCTATTACGACTAAATCCACTTTATGTGCTGCACATTAATGTATAAGAAGATCCATAGCTCGTTTACCCTTATCAAGATTTACATGTATTAATTTCGCACTTGATATTGTTACCCAAACGACAAGCCCGCGATGCCGAGCAATAAATGAAGGCCGGTGGAGATTCGGGAAACTTCGGGGCCGATCCTTACCGGAAGCAACAGACAGTTGAGCGAAGTGTTTGAAAAAATAAACAGTTTGAGGTTATCTAGCAAATTGAATTTGTGAAGAGTGTATTTGCTACGAGAATAAAGTACAGTTTTTGTGTTTGTAACCTCGACCTATATTTCACGAACCCAAAAAGTCACAACTGGCGTCAGAAGTGGGATAACGGCCATGGAATCGGCATTGGAAAAGATTTTGGAGAAGATGATGGAAATGAAGGCCGAACTGACCTCGGAAATGAAGACGGCAAATGAAAACGTCGCTGCAAAAGCGGCAAATAACAGCCTGGCCGCGAAGCTGGAGACTACAAATGACAACCTGGCCGCAAAGCTAGAAGAAATGAAGGTTGCGAACGAGGCCCTCGCCACCAAATTTGAAGAACAGTTGGCCGGCATGAGGGATAACGTGACGGAGCTGGGCAAGCGGATGGGCCAAGTGGACGAGCACGTCGAGAACCTGGCGAGCCGCGTTGACGACCTGGAGGGAAAGGCCGATAGCAGCGTCAAGTCCCTGAACGCCATAGTAGAGGACGTCGTCGGCAGGAAACTGAAGGATTTGAAGGCCAACGCGCCGGGACGCGACACAACATCTGCGCGCGTCAAACCGCCGAAATATGACGGCGCGTCAACATTTGAGGTCTTCCGCCGCCAGTTCGACACAGTGGCCAAGCACAACAAATGGTCACCGGAGGGGGAGGCCACACAGCTAATAGCCAGCCTCCAGGGACGGGCCGCGGAAGTCCTAAACGCGGTGCAGACAACGCTGGCGCCCAAGGACATCTGGGAGGCCCTGGAGAATCGTTTCGGGAACCACCGCTTAGCCGCAGCGTATTGCAGCCAACTAAAGGCAAGGTCACAGCAGCCAGGGGAGACGCTGCAGGAGTTAGCCACAGCGATTGAGCAGCTGGCTAGCAAGGCCTTGGTTGACCTGCCACTGGAGTTCGTATCCCGGGAAGCCGCCTACAACTTTGTCGACGGGGTACGGGACACGGAGATTCGTCAGCGCCTAATGCTCAGCGATTATAAAACCATCCACGAGGCGCTGAGAGCGGCATTAAGGCTGGAGGCGGCCAAGGTAGCATCTATCCCGACGTCGAGAACGAGGAGTGTCCACTACGCCGGAGACAGAAGACCAGCTGAGGGACGCCGGCGAACACCTAGTGGCCTGTGTTGGGGGTGTGGACAGCCCGGACACCTGCGGAGAGACTGCCCACACCATGAAGAGCAGCCGGAAAACGAGTAAGGGCCGTCGTGGAGAGGGGCACGTCGGCGCCATTACCACCATCCCCTCGAGTGACAATCCGCGCCGTCAGCCGGCGGATGGATGTTAATCTCATCGCGGACGGCTGGGTAAGAGGAAAGCCGTGCCGCGTGCTGGTGGACACTGGGGCGGCCGTGACCATCATCAGACCTGACGTGGCGTAGGGTTTGCCGACGAGGAAGCCGAGCCGACCATACGAGCTTCTGACGGCATCGGGCGACACCATGCCTGTGGAGGAGGCCCTGCTGGAGCTGACCTTGGGACGGAGTGCCGTGCGTCTCTGGGTGTTCGTCGCGAAGGTGGCTGAGGAGGTGATTCTGGGACTGGATGCCCTCAGGAGCCACGAGGCGACGATCGACGTCAGCAGGAAGGTCCTGAGGCTCAACGGAGAATAGGTTAAACTCCGTCAACCAGAAGAGCGCCTTGAAATTTGCAGGGTCATCTTGAACGAAGACGTGGTTGTCCCCGCGAGGAGAGAGGTGATGGTGACGGCGCGACCGGAAGGCCAGATAGCACGTTGGGTCCAGAGGCAGCAGGAGTACGACTTCACCTCGGAACATCGCAGAGGGAAGAGTCACGGTAACGCGGACGCTATGTCCCGAAGACCCTGTCCAGAAGAGAGGCCAATGCACAAGAGTGGAGGAGAAGGAGCGTGCCGCAGTATTTCGAGTAGTACGGCAATGCCTGCGGATGGTTGGGATAGCGCAGGCCTGAGGGGGGAGCAGCTGGCGGACGCAGACTTGGGGTCACTCTTGAGGGATGTGGAGAACCTGGTGGACCACGTCCACGACATGCACGAGATGGCTCGCCAGAACATCCAGAAGGCGAGCGACCGCATGAAAAGCCGATACGACAGGCAAGCCAACAACCAAGGGTTCCAGCAAGGTGACCTGGTCTGGTTTTACCGCCCTACCCGGACCAAGGGACGCTGCCCGAAGCTTCAGCAGCCATGGCAAGGACCGTACTGTGTGGTGAAGAGGATTAACGACGTGGTCTACCGCATCCAGAAGGTGCCCCGAGGAAAGATGTTGGTGGTACACCTGGATCGCCTGGACCGCTACGAAGGCGCTGTTCGGGACGACCAGCCTTGAGGAGGGAGCAGTGTTACCCAAACGACCAGCCCGCGATGCCGAGCAATAAATGAAGGCCGGTGGAGATTCGGGAAACTTCGGGGCCGATCGTTACCGGAAGCAACAGACAGTTGAGCGAAGTGTTTGAAAAAATAAAAAAAAAGTGTTTGAGGTTATCTAGCAAATTGAATTTGTGAACAGTGTATTTGCTACGAGAATAAGGTACAGTTTTTGTGTTTGTAACCTCGACCTTTATTTCACGAACCCACAAAGTCACAATATGTATAGGCCTTCCTTTTCACAATTTACTGCCATTCTACAGCCTTTTTACACCCAGGGCGTCGCATGGATTCTGCCTTATGCTTAGTTGACTGACATAAATAACATTTGGTTGGTTTTTAAATTCTTTGAGTTTGTAATTCTTGGTACCACGTTAAAATTATATCACAGTTGTAACATATCAGCAACAGCAGCAGCAGCAGCAGCAGTAGCAGCAGCAGTAGTCTAATGCCTTGTTACTTGGATGTATTCCATTTTCTTTCTTGCTTCCCAGTATATTTCTTTCAATAATGCAAGAGATTAGCATCTTGAAGTAAAGTGAATTGTGTAGTGTCGCTTTTACTACTTGCGACACTGCAGGCACTGACACTGATGATGCATGAGATGAAGTAGAGCACCAGTGGCACCATGAGATGGCGGGGGAAATCAGAGATACCGGAGAAAACCCAGCCCAGCACCACCACAAATATCGCTTTGCAGTCGTCTGGTTAACATCTTGAGAGACATGGAATAGGGGAGATGATCTTTTTGCATTATGGAGTTCCCGTTCCGACACTATACACAATTTGGGGATTTGAAGGTGCGCAGCCTAAATTCGATCCATGGATCTTCCGCTTTACGTGCCGTTGTTCCACTACTGAGTTATCACGGTAACATGCTAGCACGACATTACATTTCTCGGTTCGCATCTTCTCAATAGCCAAGAAAATCTCAAATTCGAGATCACGTACTCCAATGCTACTTTACATATTAATTTAAAGCGGAAGATTCATGTTTAAAATTCTGGCTATAGCATTGCATTTATCAGTTCTGATTGTACCTTCAAAAATTTGCCTGCACAGTTGTATATATTAGAAAAATCATTTATCATTGACTGCCCTTATGAACGGGAACTATAATAACAAATCTTAAAGTGCTGTACTTAAGTACTTATGAATTGTAAAGTCACCATTGTGGTATGTGACCTCGTATTTGATATTTCCTCGTGGTCTGTCGGAAAAAAAAGTGTAATTTGGACAACTCAACGCTATACTGGCATGTTGCCATTGTAGAGCAGTTGCCCATAGAGCGGAATATCTCTGATTCAAATCCTGCACATGGCGCTGCATTTTTCAGTTTAATTTTGTTTCTGCCTTTTAAAATTTTCCTACACACAGTGAAGGTTTGTTAGAACCAGTTAGAACAATCATCATTCATTGTTCTTATAAATGGCCATTGTGTTTAACTTTCTTTTAATAGCTGCTACTCTATTATATTAACTTAATTCAGGATTTGTATGATATAACTTAATGTTGAAGGACGTAAATAAAAGAAATAATAATCTCGGATATTCATTAACCATATCTTTCTTGTTTGACACCCATTAAATGACAGATAAATCACCGGTAGTAAGTATATGTTCTGTGCTATAGCCTACAGTGTACATTCCATTTAACTTAACTCGTGGAGTGTAATAGCCATAGAATAATAATCTACTGCTATAATTGGCTGTATAACAAAATTCAATTTTACCAATCCCATAATCTACATAATGTTGTCATTTTTCAATATAATTTAAAAAGTGTTTAAAATTATATATTGCAATTTTGCAGGGAATAGATAAGTTTTTTCATTGTAAATAAGCTTTGCTTCGCATTCTTGAAAAGAACTTTACTGATGTCCATTTTCAACTATTATTTAGTATATTGAAGGCATTGATAACATTATTTTCCTTTGGATTAATGTTGCAACATTATAAATTAAAAATATTGATAAGCACTTGTAATCAAGTGTCATGTTTGATCAGTATTAATTCTTTCAATTCGGAGTGTTGCGCGCGCACACACACACACACACACATACGCACACGAGTATCAGTATAGCTCTTCATTACGCTGTACACGTGCCTTATATATTTAGCTACAAGAAAACACAGCCAGTGTAGGGGATAGTGACAATAATGTAGGTTGATCACATACATCATTCTAGTGTTATGGAAGGCAAAGCAAATGTTAAAGCTGAACTTTTTAACAATAATAATAATAATAATAATGAAGCGTCTTCAGCATCGGAGAAAAGTGGCAGGATTAAGGTGGAAGGCGCAGTTCATCTTCATAAGGAAAGAGATATCAAGGTAATAACACATTTAAAACAGTTTTTCCAACATTTTACATTTATAAAGTAGTTTTCAGGTTAGATTCAATATAGTGAGTTCTACATTTATAACCTAAGTTTGACGTGCTTGGCATAGGTAAACCTGTAGAATAGCGGTGGAGGTGTGTAGAGCGTTGAAAATACTAACACTGTGTAACCAAAATGGCGATACATTAATACATGACAATACCTGATGCAGTAGTAAATCATAGGAATAGTAGTTGTCTACACTTTGGATAGGTAGAGTGAGATTGAAAAATTCGATGCCATAGCCAGGATTTAAACCACGGATCTCCCAGTTTTCATCCCGATGTTCTTAACCATTAAGCTACCATGGCAATATGCCAGCAACTGGCTTATATTTATATTTTTCTGGTAAACCACAAGAGATATGCAGCGTTAAGTCATATCGAACGATAAATGAAATGATGTTCAAATGAGTACAGGGTACATATAGCTTAGAGTTACCAGACATTCATCTTACAGGATAAGAGAAAACCTCCAACGTTAAGTCATATAGGACGATGAATGAAATGATGTTCAAATGAGTACAGGGTACATAGAGCTTAGACCCACCTAACATTCATCTTTCTAGTTGAGAGAAAACCTCCAATATTAGATCATATCGGACGATAAATGAAATGTTAAATAATACCAGGGTCCACAGAGCTTACAGTTACCTCACATTCATCTTTCAGGTTAAGAGAAAACCTCCAACGTTAAGTCATATCGGACGATTAATGAAATGATATTCGGATGAGCCCAGGGTCCATAGAGCTTAGAGCTACCAGACATTAATCTTTCAGGATAAGGGAAAACCTCCAACGTTACGTCATATCACAAGATGAATGAAATGATGTCAAATGAGTACAGGTTGCATAGAGCTTAGGATTACCAGACATTCATATTTCAGAATAAGGGCAAACGTCCTTCGTTAAGTCATATCGGATGATAAATGAAATTATGTTCAAATGATACCAGGGTCCACAGAGCTTAGAGTTACCTGACATTCATCTTTCAGGTTAAGGAAAACCTCCCAACGTTAAGTCATATTGGATGATGAATGAAATGATAATAGGCTGAGCCCAGGGTCCATAGAGCTTAGAGTTACCAGAAATTCATCTTCCAGGATAAGGGAAAACCTCCAACGTTAAGTCATATCACACGATGAATGAAATGATGTCAACTGCATACAGGGTACAGAGAGCTTAGAGTTACCAGACATTCATCTTTCAGCATAAGGGAAATCCTATAACGCAAAGTCGTATGGGACGATAACTGAAATGATGTTCAAATGAGTACAGGGTACATAGAGCTTAGAGTAACCAGACATTCATCTTTCAGGTTAAGAGAAAACCTCCAATGTTAAGTCATATCGGACAATGAATGAAATGATGTCAAATGAGTACAGCATACATAGAGCTTAGAGTAACCAGACATTCATCTTTCAGGTTAAGACAAAACCTCCAATGATAAGTCATATCGGACGATGAATGAAATGTGAAATAAGTACAGGTTGCATAGAGCTTAGAGTTACCAGACATTCATCTTTCAGAATAAGGGAAAACCTCCAACATTAAGTCATTCGGACGATGAATGAAATGATGTCAAATTAGTACAGGTTGCATAGAGCTTAGGGTTAACAGACATTCATCTGTCAAAATAAGGGAAAACCTCCAATGTTAAGTTAAATCACACGATGAATGAAATGTGAAATGAGTACAGGTTGCATAGAGCTTATAGTTACCAGACATTCATCTTTCAGGAAAAGGGAAAACTTCCATCGTTAGGTCATATTGTGTCAAATGAGTACAGGTTGCATAGAGCTTATAGTTACCAGACATTCATCTTTCAGGAAAAGGGAAAACTTCCATCGTTAGGTCATATTGGACGATGAATGAAATGTCATTTGAGTACAGGGTGCATAGAGCTTAGAGTTACCAGACGTTCATCTTTCGGAATAAGGTAAACCTCCAATGTTAAGGAATATGACACGATGAATGAAATGTGAAATAAGTACAGGTTGCATAGAGCTTAGAGTTACCGGACATTCATCTTTCAGGATAAGGGAAAACCTCTAACGTTAAGTCATATCGGACGATGAATGAAATGTCAAATAAGTACAGGTTGCATAGAGCTTAGAGTTATCAGACATTCATCTTTCAGGATAAGACAAAACCTCCAACGATGTCAAATGGGATGATGAATGAAATGTGAAATAAGTACAGGTTGCATAGAGCTTAGAGTTACCAGACATTCCTCTTTCAGGATAAGGGAATACCTCTAACGTTAAGTAATATGACACGATGAATGAAATGTCAAATAAGTACATGTTACATAGACCTTAGAGTTACCAGACTTTCATCTTTCAGAATAAGGGAAAACCTCCAACATTAAGTCATATCAAACGATGAATGAAATGATATTAAATGAGCGCAGGGTCCATAGAGCTTAAAGTTACCAGATATTCATTTTTCAGGATAAGGAAAAACTGAACGTATGACTCACCCTGAGTGAGATTTGATCTCAGGACTTTTGAATATGAGGCAGATATGCAACCACTATTCTACAGAGGGAAGCATTGTGTCATGATTAGGGTTCCCAGACGTCTCAGATTTTAGCCTTTTTTGTTCAGTTGCCCCGGTGTCCCAAAAAATTTTACCTGGGGCAGTAATGTCCTGGTTTTTTAGAGGTTTATTAATACTTAATGTTTTTGCATCTTAAATAAATGAAATATTTCTAATTTTATTTCTCTTGCATTGCTTGGCATGGAGAAATTATTTTTCCACTTGATCAGAAAAATATTAAAAAGGAAATATTTTGTATTTGACTGTTATGTTGATACCGAAGCGTATGTTTACTATCGGTGGAAATTGTGTTCTAATTTCTACGTACAACAGTGATTGGCTTGTATCTCATTCTATCTGCGTGCTTCCAAGGTGAACTCATAGATACTAAAGTTATTATTTGGCTTAATTTGTTTGTACTGTAACTGTGAAGTAAATTATGATGCCTAAGTGATAGTGTATATTTAGTGATTCTCTTAAAGAGCAATATCCATTTTTGAAGGAGAGTAGTATTGGTATTACTGGATCTGGATTCAAAGTGGAGTGTAATTTTTGCCACAATGTGTTTAACGTTAGCCATGGAGGGAAATCTAATATCATGGATCATGTTCAATACAATAAAGTTCAGCTAATAGTACTGTGCTAATATCTGTATTACTTCATTATTTACCCTATATGTATATGTAACAGGTTTTTCGGTTTGCCGATAAGATGTCACAGTGTCCTGGTTTTTTCATTTCAGAAATCGGGATCCCTAGTCATGATGACAGTATATGCTGTTCCTATGTCAAGGAAGTTTATTAAGAACAGTAAATGTTCATATAGTTCAAAGTCCTGAAAACATGGTTTTACATCTGTTCTTAATAAGTAATCACTGAGTATACAACATTTGCTAAACATTGACAGAGCGCTGCATTCTCTTATTATCCGATTTACTAGAAGAGCAAAATATTAGTAAGTTGGCATACAGGAAGTGATGAAACACAAATAGAACACTTGGGAGCTGTGTGTGTGTAATGTGAAAGGTCAGCCAATTAATTATTTTATGCAAATGTAAATAGTATCGCAGCTTCCTGTTTTGTTGCTTGACTCAGAGATTTTGATTCCTTCTTCATTCTCTTGTCACAATAAATCAATCAGGTTATATATGGTTTCTCGTGCCTGATGATATGACATGTTGCTGTTCAGAGAACATGAAAATTCACTGACTCATTGGTATGTACGATAGGCCTGCGTAGCAACTCTGTTATTTCACATTCTTTCCAATATGCCTCCATGCCAGTTGCACCATAACATGGCAACTAACACATGCATCCCACTTGAGGCATCATGGGACATTCTCTCTGTTACCAATATTTGCTTACCAAACTTGGTGAAAGGTATGCAAGCTGTGTACCCTGTCCATCCTAAAATGTAGCCGAAACAGCATAGAGTAAACCACAATGTCATCCAATATTGGCAATACTTATTTTGTGACTTTTGCCAGCTCTGCTTTGGAACTGTTTATCTAGTTGCCTTCTCCATCTATATAGGTAATTTTTGAATTGAAATGGTGAGTGGACACTACAAAACTTTTACTCCTCAGGAAACTTCCACAATAGTCATATAACTTCCCAACTGAGTAATTTTCAAGTTATAATAAGAAATGTACAGAACAGAAATGTTGACAGTGCTGTTAGTTTAAGAATCGACGCCCGCGACAGTTGCTGTGTCATGGCGGTCACCCGCTTGGGAGTTTTAACTCGTGGAACTAACTTACTGTCCTATATTAATTACAGAAGTCAGTACTTGCTCTAATTACAGTAAGTGCTGTCCATTTTGTGCTATATACAAGTCACACCATTGTAAACAACTTGCATTCACTTTTACTGCTCCCCAGAAATAAAAATGTAATGGTGTCATATCAGGAGAATGGGCCGGCCATAGCCGCTGCTTATAATTTTATTGCCAATGATACAGCAGATCTATCATGGATGCCCCAGCAGTATCCACGGCCGCAATACACATTTAATGTTTCAAAATATGTCAGTTCATCACACAATGTACCTTAGATGAAGTTAAAGAAAACATTTGTAGGGAAATTGGTAAGATTTGTGCAGTGGAACAGAAGACAGGAGTGCAAGTTTTTTACAAGTGTTTAGTTCAAAATGGACAGCACTTACAGCAGCTATTGTGATTAGGGTGAGTACCGACTTACAGCACAGTAAGTTATGTTGTTTATAGTTCCGCAAGTTAAAGCTCCTGAGTATCGGCGAGCACACGGGTGACCGCCGCGGCACAACAAATGTTGCAGGCATCGATTCTTAAACTAACAACACTGTAGTATGCCCTTGCATTTTCATATGTACATACCGGTATCCATTACTCTATTGGAGTCAGAAAGCATTACAATAATATTTGTTACAAACTTCACTTATCTTTTAAAAAATAAAACATATTTAGAAATATGATACATTCTTACTTCCTTTCAAATTGCTGTTAAGAAAGATGAGCTACAGGTTTAATTTCTAGTGGTAGTTATAAAGTGTGACTCTGACAGGATCAAATGTTGGAGTGCTTATACCACCGCGACTACATAAACAGGAAACTGATCTGGGAGATATAGCCTGTAGTTTAGTTGAGTAGCTAATGTATGCAAATAAAATGTTAGCTTAGTTTATACAATAGTTTAATTATACTTTATCAGTTCAAGGGGTTATTTATTGACTGTAGTATTCACACCAAAGATTAGAGTGATTGTTCACACAGTTCAATGTGTGGCATTTGCAGCAAGCACATTTGAAACATGACGTTTACTAATTTTATTTCCAAAGCATTTATATATTGCTGATGGTTTAGAGTAAGTTTAGAGTTATTTTCGTATGTGATGTGTGATGTGTGATGTGTGTTTGTAGGAATTTAGTAACAGTGACGTCAAAATTAATATAAAAATTATTTGTGGTTGGTTTATTGACACTCGTCACTTACTTTTTCATATATTTATGAGAGACTAGTTTCAAAGGCCCTGGCCTCCATTTTCAATCTCTTCCCAACTGAAGAGATTGGGAAGAGATTGAAAATGGAGGCCAGGGCCTTCGAAACTAGTCTCTCATAAATATATGAAAAAGTAAGTGACGAGTGTCAATAAACCAACCACAAATAATTTTTATATTATTTTCGTATGTTCAAATCTTATGACTTGTTGTAGGTTAACAATATTGCAAATGATTCAGAACTTAGAAGAAGGTTGTCCTACACGATTACTTACAAAATGTAAGGATGAAAACATGCTGTACAGTGTAACCAGGCCTCTACCTCAACCAAAATTCTGGAAGTCCAGAGCAAATAGACTTGAATGATTTGGCACATAACTTAAATTTGTCATAAGAAGAATCCGAACTTCCAGGTTCCAGGCTGCAACAATGGAAATTACTTGCACCTGGTACAAAAAGTACCAGGTACACAATTTTGAAATAGATATTAGAAATTTGGAAAATATTTTTCAATGGAGGAGAATATGTGTTCTGTCTGGACATGAATGGTTTAATGAGTGAGCTAGGAATTGAGTGTAATCCGGATGACTGGCGATTGTTTATATACTAAGCTCTCGTTAATGACCATTCCTTGCAGACATGGGTGCCAGATTATTGATTAGATAATGTTTGGCTTTACATTGTATTTTATTAATCCAAAGATACATTAATTTACATTTGATGTGCACATATAGTATCACCCACTATGAAACATGTCCCATGCCAGAATGATGATGCCAGATGGCAGCATGCTTTATCATGCAACCACTTCACAGCTTATCCAAAACGTTGACTTTGTGTTTCAGGTTTAGAAGCCATTGCATATAGTGAACTCTAAAGAAAGCCACACATTTAATAAAACAAGCAACAATAGTATAAAATAACAATAAGATCATTGACACATTGTTGCGTGTCATTACATGAGCTACAAGAGTTTGGATGTGAGAGGCCAGTCTACTGAGGGCCAGATTAGTGAGAGTTTGGTGTAGATTCATCAAAGTTCAGGTTAAAGGCTGTGTTACTTCCAACTGCTACAGTTTTCCATTCTGTAGGTCTTAAGTTAGGAAAGTATGGCCAGCATTGTATGTGTTTTAAAATACAGGTTCATTGTTGGGAAATATGTGGTGACCTTAAAGTAATTGTTTTGTTGCTTGGTTCACAAGGGGGATTCACAAAATATTGTTGTTTTTGGTGTTGTGGGACAGTGATACCCAAAAACATGATATGGTTACATCAACAGTGGGGCAAGTCCAGAGGAGAGAAATGTAAAAGAAACACCATTGGTTCACAAAAGTGAATCGGGAAGATATTGACACACTGCTTCACTCACAATTTTTTCACAGGACATGTTTCAAGAGCTTTTGCAGTGTGTGCTAAGTTGTGCTTCACTGTCTCTACGCTTCTTTCAATTTTATATTTTGACCAATGGTTCAGCCTGATAAGATCCTTCTCCCTCTCCTACATTTAAAACTTGGGCTGATGAATGTGTTACAGCAGTCAACAAGCATTGTAGTGGATTTGCATATTTGCAAGCCAAGTTTCTATACTTAACATATGCAAAATTGAAAGAAGGATAGATAGAGTGAACCTGAAAAGTTCAATAACATGGCAGAGATTGGAACCACATATCTCCTGGTTTCTGTCCAGTCGCTCTTACCCATTGAACTACCATGGCCAACATGCCATCATGACATTAAATTTTCCAATTGGCTCATATATATTTTCCCGGTAAAACATTAGGGCCTCTCATATTTGAGATACACCGTTTGTGGCGACTTACTATTGTAAGTACAGCCTGGAATTCAACTGCTTACAATAAATAGTAAGTTGCCACAAACAGTGTATCTCAAGTACGAGAGCCCTTAGTGGTTTACCCGGAAATATATGAGTCAGTTGGAGAATTTAATGTCAGGACAACACATTGGCCATAGTAGCTCAATGGGTAAGAGCAACTGGACGGAAACCAGGAGATCCATGGTTCAGATCCTGGCCATGACATTGAATTTTTCGGATTGACTCTATCCAATTAAAACCTTAACTTATATGTGGGTAGTGAGAAGAAATGATTAAACTAGTATAAATGCATCAAAATGTGAACTCATAACATTTGGCTCAAAGACACTGAATGCGCCTATACAATTAAATAGACAGCAAATTGATAAATAGTGTTGACAATGTACAACTACTTGGGGTCACACTGGACAAAAAATTATCTTTTACACCCCATGTTGACCAATTAGCATTAAAACTAAGTAAAAATTTATTTATTTTAAAGTGTCTAAAGAACTATGTCACAGAAGCAACTATTAGAATAATTTATTTCTCCCTCATTCAGTCACACATCTCATATTGTAACTTTGTGGGTTCGTGAAATGATAAAACGAGGTTAAAAAACACAAAAACTACACTTTATTCTCCTCGAAATACCCTGTTCAACATTACAAAATTGCTAGAACCTTAAACTGTTTATTTTTCCAACTCTACCTTCAACTGTCCGTCGCTACCGGTAACGATTGGTTCCGAAGTTTTCCGAATCTCCACCGGCCATCATTTGTCATCGGCTTCGCGATTCTACCGCCAGGGTGACACTGCTCCCTCCTCAAGGCTGGTCGTCCCGAACAGCGCCTTCGTAGCGGGCCAGGCGATCCAGGTGTACCACCAACATCTTTCCTCGGGGCACCTTCTGGATGCGGTAGACCACGTAGTTAATCCTCTTCACCACACGGTACGGTCCTTGCCATGACTGCTGAAGCTTCGGGCAGCGTCCCTTGGTCCGGGTCGGGCGGTACAACCAGACCAGGTCACCTTGCTGGAACCCTTGGCTGTTGGCTTGCCTGTCGTATCGGGTTTTCATGCGGTCGCTCACCTTCTGGATGTTCTGGCGAGCCATCTCGTGCATGTCGTGGAGGTGGTCCACCAGGTTCTCCACATCCCTCAAGAGTGGCCCCAAGTCTGCGTCCGCCAGCTGCTCCCTCCTCAGGCCTGCGCTATCCCAGCCATCCGCAGGCACTGCCGTGACTACTCGAACTGCTGCGGCACGCTCCTTCTCCTCCACTCTTCTGCATTGGCCGCACTCTTCTGGACAGGGTCTTCGGGACATAGCGTCCGCGTTACCGTGACTCTTCCCTCTGGGATGTTCCGAGGTGAAGTACTCCTGCTGCCTCTGGACCCCACCTGCTGTCTGGCCTTCCGGTCGCGCCGTCACTATCACTTCGCTCCTCGCGGGGACAACCACGTCTTCGCTCAAGACGACCCTGCCAATTCCAAGGCGCTCATCTGGTTGACGGAGTATAACCTCTTCCCCGTTGAGCCGCAGGACCTTCATGCCGACGTCGACCGTCGCCTCGTGGCTCCTGAGGGCATCCAGTCCCAGAATCACCTCCTCAGCCACCTTCGCGACGAACACCCATACGCGCACGGCACTCCGTCCCAAGTTCAGCTCCAGCAGGGCCTCCTTATCCACAGGCATGGTGTCGCCCGATGCCGTCACAAGCTCGTATGGTCGGCTCGGCTTCCTCGTCGGCAAACCCTTCGCCACGTCAGGTCTGATGATGGTCACGGCCGCCCCAGTGTCCACTAGCACGCGGCACGACTTTCCTCTTACCCAGCCCGCGATGAGGTTGTCATCCATCCGCCGGCTGACGGCGCGGATTGTCACTCGAGGGGATGGTGGTAATGGCGCCGACGTACCCCTCTCCACGCCGGGCCTTACTCGTTTTCCGGCTGCTCTTCCTGGTGTGGGCAGTCTCTCCGCAGGTGTCCGGGTGTCCACACCCCCAACACAGGCCACTAGGTGTTCGCCGGCGTCCCTCAGCTGGTCTTCTGTCTCCGGCGTAGCGGACACTCCTCGTTCTCGACGTCGGGATAGATGTTACTTTGGCCGCCTCCATCCTTAATGCCGCTGTCAGCGCCTCGTGGATGGTTTTTTAATCGCCGAGCATTAGGCGCTGACGAATCTCCGTGTCCCGTACCCCGTCGAAAAAGTTGTAGGCGGCTTCCCGGGATACGAACTCCAGTGGCAGGTCAACCAAGGCGTTGCTAGCTAGCTGCTCAATCGCTATGGCTAACTCCTGCAGCGTCTCGCCCGGCTGCTGTGACCTTGCCTTTAGTTGGCTGCGGTACGCTGCGGCTAAGCGGTGGTTTCCGAAACGATTCTCCAGGGCCTCCCAGATGTCCTTGGGCGCCGCCGTTGTCTGCACCGCGTTTAGGACTTCCGCGGCCCGTCCCTGGAGGCTGGCTATTAACTGTGTGGCCTCTTCCTCCGGTGACCATCTGTTGTGCCTGGCACCTGTGTCGAACTGGCGGCGGAAGACTTCAAAGGTTGACGCGCCGTCATACTTGGGAGGTTTGACGCGCGCAGATGTTGTGTCGCGTCCCGGCGCGTCGGCCTTCAAGTCCTTCAGCTTCCTGCTGACGACGTCCTCCACCATGGCGTTCAGGGGCTTGACGCTGCTGTCGGCCTTTCCCTTCAGGTTGTTTACGCGGTTCGCGAGGTCTTCGACGTTTTCAACCATGGCGTTCAGGGACTTGGCGTTATTGTCGGCCTTTTCCTCTAGGTCATTGGAGCGGTTCGCCAGGTCCTCGACGCGCTCGTCCAATTGGCCCATCCGCTTGCCCAGCTCCGTCACGTCATCCCTCACGCCGGCCAACTGTTCCTCAAATTTGGCGGCGAGAACCTCGTTCGCCTCCTTCATTTCCGTGGCCAGACTGTCGTTCGCTGCCTTTATATCTGTGGTCAATTCGGTCTTTATTTCTTTCAACTCTGCGGCCAGGTTGTTATTTGCCGCTTCTGTTTTTGTTGTTAACTCGTTCATCTTCGCGGCCAAGTTATTTGCCGCTTCCGACTTCGCTGTTAATTCGTTCATCTTCTGCAAAAGCATTTCCAATGCCGATTCCATGACCATAATGTTCGGTGATGTTGTTATCCCGCTTCCTGACACCAGTTGTGACTTTGTGGGTTCGTGAAATGATAAAACGAGGTTAAAAAACACAAAAACTACACTTTATTCTCCTCGAAATACACTGTTCGACATTACAAAATTGCTAGAACCTTAAACTGTTTATTTTTCCAACTCTACCTTCAACTGTCCGTCGCTACCGGTAACGATTGGTTCCGAAGTTTTCCGAATCTCCACCGGCCATCATTTGTCATCGGCTTCGCGATTCTACCGCCAGGGTGACAATATAGTCTGGAGATCTGGGGCAATACTTCAAAATTAAATTTAAACAAAATTTTTACTTTACAGAAAAGAGCAATTAGATATATGTCTAATTTAAAAACTAAAAACTCATGTAGGGAAGCCTTTCGTCAGCAAAAAATGACGCTGACAAGCCTGTTCATCTACAAAACAATTTTATATATGATAAAATACATCACATTGCAAACAAATTCGGATATTCATGACCACAACACAAGAAACAAGAATAATTTCGCTATTATGACGCATAGACTCCACCTGTGTGACAAGTTGCCTATATTAGTTACATGGGAGCCAAGCTATATAACAAACTCCCAGGAGAAGTTAAAGTGTCTAGTAACTTAACAAAATTCAAATTTGTCTTGAAATCATATTTAACAATGTTTTTTATTCACTTGATGAATTTCTAAACTAAGGCTACAACTTCAGAATTTATCATTTGAATGCAGGTTTCTTATTTTACAATACTTATGACTAATACACATTGTATTAGGTGTACAAGACATTATACATTTAGAATAACATCACCTAAGTTTTAGTTTCTTCTAATATCTCTATATATATCAAAATATCCAGCAACTTTAATTGTATATAATTGACGACTTGCCTGTTTTCAACAATGCTTGTAAAGCATAAGGTGATAATAATGTATTATTATTATTATTATTATTATTATTATTATTATTATTATTGTTAAAATGCTACAAAGACATAGGTTCTAGGTTGTCTTTGAAAATTCATTTCATTTAGACCTTTGTCCTGGAATATCTGGGCGATGTTAGTGATGAACAAGGGGACTCGGGACATTTCTGTCATGAAGAAGAGATACCCAGTAATGAAGGGGGATTATTGTTGATTTCTTGTGGTCGAAAACAAACAGGAATACAAGAGGACAATCACATGCTACCAAGCACAATTGCAGGCACATGCCTTAAATATATAGTCCAAATATTATTGCATGCATGTAAACCAGCATTTTGAATTAATCTTAATTTACCATGATATATAATACTATACCATATATCATTATATTACAATAATAAATGTAACACAGTATCTTATCTGAAACCTTGTAGGTGAGAACCTAAATGTCTTCATATCTTTTCAACCTGTATCTGTTTTCAGATTCAGCACATCCTTGTTGTTAAGAATCACATACTTTTGTCATGGAGGTAGTGTAATATGTGTGAAATACAGAGTCATGAGGTTAAATGGTGACACTGTTAGGAGCTAGACAGTCAGTTAAGAGAAATGGACAAGGCCAACTAGTAATGTCTCTACATTGCTTACATTTGCAGCATCTTAGCAGATTATTATTACATGTTGCAAATCTTGGCTCTTTCTCTCACAAGGAGAGTACTTGGTCTCGAACAGACAATCTGTAAGTTTGGTTACAGGACCATTACTTACCTCTCAATGTTCTGGTGCGTGTTGTTTTCTGCAAAATTCTGCAATCATACTCTAGATATCACGGTAGATGTCAATTTGGATGCCTACATGGTGCAAATATCTAACTGTAAATGTAAATGGAGGTTTTCAATAAAATGCATGCAGCAAATTGCTTAGCGAAGAAAAGTAAGTTGTTGGCATGTCATATTTGCACATTCTATGATATCAGTGTGGAACGTCATGTCAGTTACACTTTTGAAGTTGTCCACTGGTTCACCAATAGCGTAGCCAGCATTGTGCCATGCATAACAAAGCATTGGTCTTTATATTCCCGCAGATAACTGATTGTAAATGACAGAATGCAAATTCAGGATAGAAAATGTCATGCAATTTTGGCTTCACATTACTGCAACATAGTGTAATAAAGTGTTATTCTCTTTGGCATATATTTTATATTGCATAATACACATTATTATTTACATTATGATACACATTTACATTATGATACACATACAGGTTGTGCATATTTTGTAGTTTTAGGCGGAATGATTTTTAAATCATCCTTTCCATCAGATGCTTCCGGCAGTACTTGTTCTTCCTTATGTCCAGACCAGGAGTTACAAAGTATTAATGGCTTTCTTGACAAATTTGGATTCAACACTGACAGAAAAACTGTTTTGTCAACTTCCCACTCACACTTGCATTGATGAAGACATTTGGAGGCAACTTTCCACTAGCATGAGGCATGGCACACAGAGGCCTCTAACGCACGACTGCAGAGGTTTGCAGATGAGCATGTATCACTGGCCCTTTATATTATCTCTCACATGATTTTGGTGTATGTGTGTTTGTTCGAGCCCAAGTACTTTCCTTGTCAATATATAACTTTGCAGTTCTTGCAATTTTGGGGATTTGATTTCTTACTTTGTCTTTTAACCCTAGAACACTAAACCCTATTCCTATAGTACATAAACAGATGTTAAAATCGACGTTAACAAATGTAACGTAACAATTGTCACAGCACTAACACTAATGTTAAATTTCTTGCATTTCACTAACCTGTTTTCTGAAAATGTTAACAAACCTGTGTTAACGCCAAGATACACTTGTAAATATCACAGCTATAGGCTATGGATGAGTGGTATTATTTTCTGAACGTACTGCGTTGCGCTTTTGTTTTCATTTTCGTCCGCACAAGCTGAAAAATGGCGGATGAACAAAATCATAAACAAAGCTGTGAGACAAATTTTTCATCGATGGAGAAAGAATTGTTAATTGAATTGGTGACGAAGTGTAAGGATATCATGGAAAATAAAAGGACATATGCGGTGAATGTAAAAGAGAAAGATGTCACGGGGAAAATATTGGAAACAAATTTAATTCAAATGCATGTGTCACTACTACAACCACCTAACAACTTGTCAGTATTACGTAAATTTAAAGCAAGGTGCGAAGAAGGACAAGTGGCTTGAATGTTTCAAGACAGTAGGTGGACAGTGTATTATCCACATAATTCAGTGAATAATAAAATCGCAAAGTTATTAATACTTGAAGCTAAGGCGAGATTGGCATATTCCTTTCGATGCATATTGTAACTCATTATTACGTACATTTAAAACAAGGTGCAAAGAAGGACAAGTGGCTTGAACGTTTCAAGACGGCAGGTGGACAGTGTATTATCCACATAATTCAGTGAATTATAAAATCGCAAAGTTATTAATAATTGAAGCTAAGGCGAGATCGGCATATTCCTTTCGATGCATATTCTAACTCATTACGTAAATTTAAAACGAGGTGCGAAGAAGGACAAGTGGCTTGAACGTTTCAAGACAGCAGGTGGACAATGTATTATCCACATAATTCAGTGAATTATAATGCATATTCTTACTCATTATTACGTAAATTTAAAACGAGGTGTGAAGAAGGACAAGTGGCTTGAACGTTTAGAGATGGGAGGTGGACAATGTATTGTGACTTTGTGGGTTCGTGAAATAAAAGTCCAATTACACCACTAAAAAAAATGTTCTTTATTTCCACCTTATTACAATGTCACCACTACATAAAGTTTCGTATTTCACACAACAACCTCGCCAGTTCGTCCGTCCACTCACACTCTGGGCGCTCCTTACACACAGTCCGCCACGACTCACTCAACTCAACTGCCCGTCGCCTCGCTGGTATTGATCGCGGCCCGAAGTTTCCCGAGACTTCCTTTTATGGAGGGGGAAAACATTCTCGAAGCTTCGTGCTCCTTCGAGCGGCAGGAGGGGTAAACGAAGACCCAGCCACCCCACAGTCTCCCCTCCCTCCAGCGCCCTTCATTTATTTATGGGCATCGTGAGCTTGCCGCGTGGGTAACACTGCTCCCTCCTCAAGGCTGGTCGTCCCTAACAGCGCCATCGTAGCGGGCCAGGCGATCCAGGTGTACCACCAACATCTTTCCTCGGGCACCTTCTGGATGCGATAGACCACGTCGTTAATCCTCTTCACCACACGGTACGGTCCTTGCCATGGTTGCTGAAGCTTCGGGCAGCGTCCCTTGGTCCGGGTCGGGCGGTACAACCAGACTAGGTCACCTTGTTGGAACCCTTGGCTGTTGGCTTGCCTGTCGTATCGGGTTTTCATGCGGTCGCTCGCCTTCTGGATGTTCTGGCGAGCCATCTCGTGCATGTCGTGGAGGTGGTCCACCAGGTTCTCCACATACTCGGTCGCTGGCTGTTTAACCCCCGGAGGACTTCCAAAAGCCAGGTCACAGGAGAGGCGTAACTCTCGGCCGAACATTAAGCTGGCTGGCGTGATCCCCGTGGTGTCGTGTGTTGACGAGCGGTAGGCCAGCAAGAACAGTGGCACCTTGACGTCCCAGTTGCGCTGATGGCTGGCCACGACCTTCCTCAAGTGTTCCTCTAAGGTCTTGATGTACCTTTCGACCATACCATCCGACTGGGAATGTAGAGGTGTTGTGCGGGTCTTGTAAACCCCAAGTCTCTCTAGTGCCTCCTTCATCAGGTTGGACTCAAAATTGGTGCCTTGGTCACTAATGGTACCCCAAATCGGCAAAACGCTTGCTCCACGAGGCAGTCTGTGATTGTCCTTGCCTCTTGGTTCGGGATGGCATACACCTCCGGCCACTTAGTGAAGTAGTCCACGACCACCATCAGGTACTTGTTGCCTCGGTCGGATATTGGGAACGGTCCAGCAATGTCAACGGCGATCCGTTCGAATGGCGCTCCGACGTTGTACTGTTGCATGCGACCCCGGCTCCTAGTCTGGGGGCCGCGACTCGCCGCTCACGCCTGACACTGACGGCACCATCTCTCAGCGTTTGCTTGGAGCCTCAGCCAGTAGTAGCGCTACCGTAGTTTGTCAATCGTCCGGTTCGCTCCCAGGTGTCCTCCTGAAGTACCGGCGTGCACTTCTTCCAAGACTTCCGGGACCTTACTCCGGGGAAGTACCAACTGTTCTCTCTGCGTCTTCCCATCGGGTGATTCCCATACCCGGAACAGCACGCCCTCTCTGGTCTTCAACGAGTCCCATTGGGCCCAGTAAGACTTGTAGGTGGTGCTCCTCGGTGCGATGTCCGCCCAGGTTGTTCTCGTCCCTGCCTACACTTCCCTCAAGAGTGGCCCCAAGTCTGCGTCCGCCAGCTGCTCCCTCCTCAGGCCTGCGCTATCCCAGCCATCCGCAGGCACTGCCGTGACTACTCGAACTGCTGCGGCACGCTCCTTCTCCTCCACTCTTGTGCATTGGCCACACTCTTCTGGACAGGGGTCTTCGGGACATAGCGTCCGCGTTACCGTGGCTCTTCCCTCTGCGATGTTCCGAGGTGAAGTCGTACTCCTGCAGCCTCAGGACCCAACCTGCTGTCTGGCCTTCCGATCGCGCCGTCACCATCACCTCACTCCTCGCGGGGACAACCACGTCTTCGTTCAAGATGGCCCTACCAATTCCAAGGCGCTCTTCGGGTTGACGGAGTAAAACCTCTTCTCCGTTGAGCCGCAGGACCTTCCTGCCGACGTCGACCGTCGCCTCGTGGCTCCTGAGGGCGTCCAGTCCTAGAATCACCTCCTCAGCCACCTTCGCGACGAACACCCACAGACGCACGGCACTCCTTCCCAAGGTCAACTTTAGCAGGGCCTCCTTCTCCACAGGCAAGGTGTCGCCCGATGCCGTCACAAGCTGGTATGGTCGGCTCGGCCTCCTCGTCGGCAGACCCTTCGCCACGTCAGGTCTGATGATGGTCTCGGCTGCCCCAGTGTCCACCAGCACGCGGCACGGCTTTCCTCTTACCCAACCGTCCACGATGAGGCTGTCATCCATACGCCGGCTGACGGCGCGCAGTGTCACTCGAGGGGATGGTGGTAATGGCGCCGACGTGCCCCTCTCCACGCCGGGCCTTACTCGTTTTTCCGGCTGCCCTTCCTGTTGTCGGCAGTCTCTCTAGGTGTCCCGGCTGTCCACAACCCCAACACAGGCCACTAAGTGTTCGCCGGCGTCCCTCGGCTGGTCTTCTGTCTCCGGCGTAGTGGACACTCCTCGTTCTTGACGTCCGGGTAGCCGTCACCTTGGCCGCGTCCATCCTTAGTGCTGCCGTTAGCGCCTCGTGGACAGTTTTGTACTCGCCGAGCATTAGGCGCTGACGAATCTCCGAGTCTCGTACCCCGTCGACCAAGTTGCAGGCAGCTTCCCGGGAAACGAACTCTGGTGGGAGGTCGACTAGGGCCTTGCTAGCCAGTTGTTCAACTGCCAGGCGAACTCCTGCAGCGTCTCCCCTGGCTGCTGCAACCTTGCCTTTAGTTGGCTGCGGTACGCTGCGGCTAAGCGATGGTTTCCAAAACGATTCTCCAGGGCCTCCCAGATGTCCTTGGACGCCACCGTTGTCTGTACCGCGTTTAGGACTTCCGCGGCCCGTCCCTGGAGGCTGGCTATTAACTGTGTGGCCTCCTCCTCTGGTGACCATTTGTTGTGCTTGGCCACTGCGTCGAATTGGCGGCGGAAGACCTCAAATGTTGACGCGCCGTCATATTTCGGAGGTTTGACGCACGCCGATGTTGTGTCGATCCCGGTGCGTCGACCTTCAAATCCTTTAACCTCTTGCCGACGACGTTTTCCACCATGGCGTTCAGGGACTTTGCGTTGCTGTCAGCCTTTCCCTCCAGCTCGTCAATGCGGCTTGCCAAATCTTCGACGCGCTCGTCCACTTGACTCATCCGCTTGCCGAGCTCTGTGACGTCATCTCTCACGCCGGTCAGCTGCTCTTCGAACTTCACGGCAAGGGCGTTTGCCGCTTTCATCTCCGTGGTCAATTCGGTCATCTTCGCGGTCAGGCTGCTGTTTGTGGCTTCCATCTTCGCGGCCAGGCTGTTATTTGTAGTCTCCAGCTTCGCGGCCAGGCTGTTATTTGCCGCTTCCGTCTTCGCTGTCAATTCGCTCATCCTTTCCAAAAGCTTTTCCAATGCCGATTCCATCGCCGTTATCCCACTTCCCGACGCCAGTTGTGACTGTGGGTTCGTGAAATAAAAGTCAAATTACACCACTAAAAAATATTCTTTATTTCCACCTTATTACAATGTCACCACTACATAAAGTTTCGTATTTTACACAACAACCTCGCCAGTTCGTCCGTCCACGCACACTCTGGGCGCTCCTTACACACCGCCCGCCACGACTCACTCAACTGCCCGTCGCCTCGCTGGTATTGATCGCAGCCTGAAGTTTCCCCGAGACTTCCTTTTGTGGAGGGGGAAAACATTCTCGAAGCTTCGTGCTCCTTCGAGCGGCAGGAGGAGGGGTAAACGAAGACCCAGCCACTCCACAGTCTCCCTTCCCTCCACTGGCCTTCATTTATTGATCGGCATCGTGAGCTTGCCGCGTGGGTAACAGTATTATCCACATAATTCAGTGAATTATAAAATTTCAAGGTTATCAATACTTGAAGCAAAGGTGAGATCGCCATATTCCTTTCAATGCATGTTCTAACCTCTCTTGTACTTCAGCAGCAACCTTCATTGCAACATGTTTCGACAGTCTATAACCCAGTAAAAAATTTTCTTCGGATAGCTCCTCAAGATAATTTCTCCTCATAGGCCGTACTCTATTATGAATGCCGTTTAGATGGTCTTAAATATAGCAAATCGACATCAACAGCTGAGTTCATGCTCGCCATCTTGACTATTTACAATTGTTAAGGACTTAACATCAGAAATTTGGCATGTTAGTTTAACAAGAGATTTAACAAGAGTGTTACGCTAACCCCTTGTTGGTGAAATGCAAATTTTTTTTTTAACTATTGCTAAACTCATGTTAAGTCTTAACATCTGTTGGTGAAATCTGGTAAACTGTCTCTTGAGCTCCTCAGACAAGCGTATTAGAAAATCTTTTCTTGCCCATTTGTGTGTCCCTTGGCACTGATTATTGTGACTGTGGATAACCCAGGCATTTACATCAGGCCATAAAACACACACAGTGGCTACTGATTGAGGACGTCCACTCCAAATTTGGTAGCATTATAATCTTCTATTATATCTGGTTTGTTACCAGAGCTACCAACAGTGGGCTGATCATGAGCAGTTGACAATAAAACAACCATTTTGGTTAGAGGAAAATGTTCATCGTTGCTCATACACATACCAATACTTGATCCTGACATATCTTCACCATCTGTATCAGTCATTATTACATCATCAGACTCTACATGCCCGCCTCGGTTGCATAGATGGCAGCGTGTCTGCCTCTCATTCAAGAGGTCCCAAGTTTGAATTTTGGTGAGGGTGAGTTACCTGGATAAGGTTTTTTTCCCGGGGTTTTCTCTTATCCTTAAAGATGAATGTCGGGTAGCTGTAAGCTCCATGGACCCTGGACACATTTGAGCATCATTTCACCCAATTCTTTCACTGTCCGACATGACTTAACATTGGAGGACATAAAAAAAGAAGGCTCTACATTATCAATTTCTTCGTCAGTGCTAAACTCAATCTGGGACCACTATCTTCTTCAAGAAGCATTGCCATATCTTTTTCTCCATAATTTGGGTCGTCTGCATGCAAAATATTCATCTAAAATTATTGAAAACAACGATTCAACTGCTTTCTGGAACTGTTTTTACACATCCCGCTTTCCTGAATTCAGATAATTACAAAAATAAATTTGCTTCCTTGTACTCACCTTGTGTAATTCGGATACGTGAACACTAATCTTCATAAAATTTATGACAAAGCACTTACTAACAATGTATTGTTGCATCTGATTTCGACAATGCACACTCACTGATCAAGCTCTTCAAAAGTTAGGAAGCTTCTGAAAAGGAAATAATTATGGTGCAAAAACTATAGGAGTAAAAGCAGGATTGCCAATTGTGCATAGTAAAAATGACGAGGCTTAGTGTTCTAGGATTAAATTGTCCCACAAGTAAAAATTACAGGTGTTGGGATCTGGGGATTAAATTGGCCACACTTGTCACCAGAAATATCAGTAATGCAAAGCTATCTTAGCTATCTTGTTGGTTCAGCCTTGGTAATGTGCAGCATAAATTAGTTGGTGAAAGAAAATAGAACTAATCATTTCAGCCATATTGACGGTGTGTCAAACATTTAGGATCATGCAGTAGTCTTTGATATGAGTTTTGAATTCTCAGAGGGAAAGTGGTGCAATAGCACATGACCATGATCCAGGCAACACTGAAAGCAGAGATGATTTTATCTGATGGCATGGTACAGTGTTAGCCAGTAGCTTTATAATATTCCATAATAATTCAAGATGTTGCCACCACAACAAAGTCTCTGGACCCACCTGTCCTCTCTTTTAAGAAACATTTACTTATATAGCAGAAACTAACACCATAGTTTAGACATAAAAAAACTGAATACTCAAAAAGGGCTGGAAGGAGTTGTTTTACATGTCACTCTTGAGTATACTCTGCTGGGTTTGACCCAGTAGGCTAGCTCTAAACCTTCTTCTTCAACTGTCCTCTTATACCACTACGTATTGTCAGAGTATTCTTGTTCCTCTTAACCATTATGTGGGTTGAAGAACAGAATCTCTGGATCAGTGAGGGAGAGAATCCAGGATGGGTGATCATCCAGATGCCTAGTATGAGAGTGAGGGAAGTGGATGAAGAATGAAAGCGAGATGAAATGATAGAAAAGATGATGATGGAGCAATTTGTGGAATGCTGGCATGGAAAACCGGAGGACTCAGAGAAAACCGGCCCCAGCACTGTTCTGTTCACCACAAATCTCACTTTGCAGTCGCCTGGGATCGAACCTTGGCCAGTGTTTGTACTTCATTAAGAAAATCAGAACTATCCTAATGAAGCACAAATACTGCTGTGTGAATGAGGTATTAGAGTAGCTACAAAATAAGATTGAACATGGGTTGAGCCAATATGGTTATCCTACTGTCTTGGTGTTGCCAGTTCCTCGGCAAGCGCAGACAGAGGTGGAAAATATAGGACTTTGTCTCAACCTAGCAAGTATCATACAGATGTTGAGAAAATGAAATGAAATGTGTAGTGTTTAATGCCTGCTTTTACTACATACAGCACCACAGGCGATGACACTGATGATACAGGAGATGAAGATGGAGCACCGGTGGAATGAGATGGCGAGGGAAACCAGAGATCCTGGAGAAAACCCGCCCCAGCGTTGTGTTGTCCACCACAAATCTCACTTTGCGGTCACCTGGGATCGAACCCGGGCCGCCTTGGTGAGAGCCAAGCAGTCTAACCACTGAGCCACGGCACAGCCAGATGTTGAGATGTACAGTGATACAGATGCTGACAGAGAAGTTTACTTAATATTTCAGCATGTGTATGAGAACATATATACAATTTAAAACCTTGAACTGTAGAACAGTTCACTTACATAGCTATCGTTAATATGCACGAATATCTATGAAATAAGGTGTTTGCTACAGTGAATCAAAATAGTGACATTTCAACTATTTGTGAATATAGTTTCTATTTTAATGATGTCATAATTGTATACTGTCTGTAATGGACTTAAAACCAATTTTTGTTCCATTTAAATACTTAGTAAATACCGAAGACATGAATGTGTATTTAAGAAGCATTTTTACACCATGAATCACATGTACTAATGTTATGCATTGTGCGCAGAAATTTTAGTCTTGCAGCAGCAATATTCCTTCTTTCAAGCAGAAATTTGCGACCTAGTTCTCCTATATTTGAACCCAAGAGATTTCAGAATATTATGCAGAGAAGATACAGAATCTGTATATTCTATTTTCCCCCTCATTAACTGCCTTTTGGCAGTTGGATATTCACCCTTGTCATATAAATCATAAATTGTTCTACGTGAAACACACTTTTGAAAATTGTCTAAGTTGGTAGCACATTTTTTAGCTGCCCAATGTTTCCCTGGAGATCTAAATATTGGAACTTCTCCTAATTTGGTAAACTGTTTGCCTTCTTTAACAATGTTCGTCACAGAATGAGCACTCACATAATAAGCTCTTAACATTAATTCTCAACTCTGAGCGACTCTGTACTTTCGAAAATGTCTTTAATTGACATCTGTTTGTAAAAGGAATACACATTAACAAGAATATTTGTAGCCTATTTATGTAAAATCTTATGAGTTGTTTCGCAGTTACTACTAGGCGCACCAGTACTAGGCTTGCTAAGTGGTATATTTACTAACTTTGTAAAGTACATGTGTACTCTTAAAAGATCACCACTTTACTGAATGCAGGGTACAGCATAGCACTTGTGTACTTCTCTTCACTGATAGTTAATAATTCTTTTCTTACTAGTCAGATGTCTTATCTTTCCATACCTCCAAAATCAGATGTGCTACAAACATTGTGTTTAGACAGTAATCCTGAGAAAAAGTAGCTCTGTAACATGGGAAAACCAAAATGATTCTTTAATAGGTTTCTTTGGAGCATGCAAAGAAATTAGTTGCATGCTTCCGCAAAGCGAGCCAGTATCATGCTTAACTGTACAATGTTGCACACACCGCATTGGCTAGTAGCCATAGAACAGCCACGCCTAGCCCAGCCTTATATTCATTCCTATTTTGTAGCTACCTTAGTGGGCATTTCCTCCTAATATGATAAATTTAGACTGATTCAAATGGATTTAATTGATTGTAAATAATGTACAAATAAACAGATGTATGTAAATGATATTCAGCCACATGGTTACATTGGAAAACTTACTCTAAATACTCTTTGTATGTAATATCTTGTAAATAGTATACATATATATATTTTTCTTGATTTTTTTTTCTTTCTTGACGAAGCCAAAAATTGTATCAATTTCTACGGTGAATAAATTACTTACCTTGATGAGAGCCAAGCAATCTAACCACTTGAACACGGCATGGCCCTAGCCCTAAATGAGCACTGTAATCCTATGTTGTGTGTGCATGGTACGTGTGTTGTTGCTCGTTTGGAAGATGATTCCTAAATATAGAATAAAAAGAGGTATTTCAGAAAGTGGAGTGCCATTGTTACTAAAATTAGGCAAGTGAGTCAACCTTGTATATACTTTTCTCCACTTACAAGTTTTTTATGAAGACTAGTTTCTGGGGACTTCTCCCCTATCATCAGTTCTGTCAGTTCAGAACTGACGATAGGGGAGAAGTCCCCAGAAACTAGTCTTCATAAAAAGCTTGTAAGTGGAGAAAAGTATATACAAGGTTGACTCACTTGACTCACTTGCATCAGTTCTGTCAGTTCAGAACTGACGATAGGGGAGAAGTCCCCAGAAACTAGTCTTCATAAAAAGCTTGTAAGTGGAGAAAAGTATATACAAGGTTGACTCACTTGCCTAATTTTAGTAATGATTCCTAAATGTTAGCTAGTTTTTCTCCTTTGTGGTATATACATTGTGGCCGCTATTCTTCCTTGTGGCTTTGCAGTGGAGTGGAATTTATTGTACTGCAAGAAGCAAAGATGGTATGTTCTTGGAGTAGCTATTGCTTTACCTCAATGATACAGGGAACACCTAGATGAGTATTTGTGGCTGCAGCTCTACCCTATAGTGTAGCGATAAGTTCAAGTTTATGCCAGGTATAGCTAAGCTAACGAGTTGGTTTTTAGCATTTCAAGTCACATCAGACGATGATTAAAATTTCTGAAAGGAAATAGAACTTAGAGTTACCCAACATTTGTGTTTCCCTATCCCTAGAAGTAATGAGCTTCCCTGAAGAGCTTATTGTCAACTACAACCCCTAGAAATTTACTTCTTTGGTATTATTTAATACTATCAGATCTGTTAAGCTAAATAAAAGTGGTAGTTTTCTTTTCATTGAGCAAGAAGCTGTTTCCCTAAACCTATATTTGCCTGTCTTAGTTGTTTTAACATGTCTCAGGTCAGTGCTCGAATCAGAAGTAATATTAAACAACCTCTCCTCACTCACCACCAGTAAGTGCCTGGATACCGACATAACCTCTCCTCCCTCACCGACTGTCAGTGACTGGATACAGACATAACAATCTCTCCTCCCTCACCGACAGTCAGTGACTGGATACAGACATAACAGCCTTGTCTCCCTCACCTACAGTCAGTGACCGGATACAAACATAACAGCCTTGTCTCTCTCACCACCAGTCAGTGACTGGATACAGACATAACAGCCTTGTCTCCCTCACCGACAGTAAGTGACTGGATACAGACATAACAGCCTTGTCTCCCTCACCACCAGTCAGTGACTGGATACAGACATAACAGCCTCGTCTCCCACACCACCAGTCATTGACTGGATACAGACATAACAATTTCTCCTCCTCCCTCACCACCAGTTAGTAACTGGATACAGACATAACAGCCTCATCTCCCTCACCGCCAGTCAGTGACTGGATACAGACGTAGCAATCTCTCCTCCCTCACCACCAGTCACTGACTGGATACAGACATAGCAATCTCTCCTCCCTCACCACCAGTCAGTGAATGGATACAGTCATTACAATCTCTCCTCCCTCACCACTAGTCAGTGACTGGATACAGACATAACAGCCTCGTCTCCCTGACCACCAGCCAGTGACTGGATACAGACATAACAACTTCGTCTCCCTCACCACCAGTCAGTGACTGGATACAGACATAACAATCTCTCCTCCCTCACCACCAGTCAGAGACTGGATACAGACTTAACAATCTCTCCTCCCTCACCACCAGTCAGTGACAGGATACAGACATAACAATCTCTCCTCCCTCATTGCCAGTCAGTGACAGGATACAGACATAACAGCCCCTCCTCCCTCACCACCAGTCAGTGACTGGATACAGACATAGCAATCTCTCCTCCCTCACCACCAGTCAGTGACTGGATACAGACATAACAATCTCTCCTCCCTGACCACCAGTCAGTTATGGATACAGACATAACAGCCTCGTCTCCCTCACCACCAGGCAGTGACTGGATACAGACATAACAATTTCTCCTTCCTCACCACCAGTCAGTGACAGGATACAGACATAACAATCTCTCCTCCCTCACCACCAGTCAGTTACTGGATACAGACATAAAATTCTCTCCTCCCTCACCACCAGTCAGTGACTGGATACAGACATAACAGCCTCGTCTCCCTCACCGCCAATCAGTGACTGGATACAGACATAACAGCCTCGTCTCCCTCACCACCTGTCAGTGACTGGATACAAACATAACAATCTCTCCTCCCTTACCACCAATCAGTGACTAGATACAGACATAACAGCCTCGTCTCCCTCACCACCTGTCAGTTACTGGATACAGACATAAAAATCTCTCCTCCCTCACCACCAGTCAGTGACTAGATACAGACATAACAGCCTCGTCTCCCACACCACCAGTCAGTGACTGGATACAGACATAACAGCCTCATCTCCCTCACCGCCAATCAGTGACTAGATACAGACATAACAGCCTCGTCTCCCTCACCGCCAATCAGTGACTAGATACAGACATAACAGCCTCGTCTCCCTCACCACCAGTCAGTGACTAGATACAGACATAACAGCCTCGTCTCCCTCACCACCAGTCAGTGACTAGATACAGACATAACAGCCTCGTCTCCCTCACCACCAGTCAGTGACTAGATACAGACATAACAGCCTCGTCTCCCTCACCACCAGTCAGTGACTAGATACAGACATAACAGCCTTGTCTCCCTCACCACCAGTCAGTGACTAGATACAGACATAACAGCCTCGTCTCCCTCACCGCCAATCATTGACTAGATACAGACATAACAGCCTCGTCTCCCTCACCACCAGTCAGTGACTAGATACAGACATAACAGCCTCTTCTCCCTCACCACCAGTCAGTGACTAGATACAGACATAACAGCCTCGTCTCCCTCACCACCAGTCAGTGACTGGATACAGACATAACAGCCTCGTCTCCCTCACCACCAATCAGTGACTAGATACAGACATAACAGCCTCGTCTCCCTCACCACCAGTCAGTGACTGGATTCAGACATAACAGCCTCGTCTCCCTCACCACCAATCAGTGACTGGATACAGACATAACAGCCTCGTCTCCCTCACCACCAATCAGTGACTGGATACAGACATAACAGCCTCGTCTCCCTCACCACCTGTCAGTGACTGGATACAAACATAACAATCTCTCCTCCCTCACCACCAATCACTTACGGATAAAGACATAACAGCCTCGTCTCCCTCACCACCAGTCAGTGACTGGATACAGACGTGAAAATCTCTCCTCCCTCACCACCTGTCAGTGACTGGATACAAACATAATAGCCTCCCCTCCCTCACCACCAGTCAGTGACTGGATACAGACATAACAGCCTCGTATCCCTCAACACCAGTCAGTTACGGATACAGACATAACAGCCTCGGCTCCCTCACCACCAGTCAGTGACTGGATACAGACATAACTATCTCGTCTCCCTCACCACCAGTCAATGACTGGATACAGACATAACAATCTCTCCTCCCTCACCACCAGTCAGTGACTGGATACAGACATAACAGCCTCGTCTCCCTCACCACCAGGCAGTGACTGGATACAGACATAACAATCTCTGCTCCCTCACTACCAGTCAGTGACTGGATACAGACTTAACAATCTCTGCTCCCTCACTGCCAGTCAGTGACTGGATACAGACATAACAATCTCTCCTCCCTCACCACCAGTCACTTATGGATACAGACATAACAGCCTCGTCTCCCTCACCACCAGTCAGTGACTGGATACAGACATAACAGCCTCTTCTCCCTCACAGCCAATCAGTGACTGGATACAGACTTAACAGCCTCTCCTCCCTCACTGCCAGTCAGTGACTGGATACAGACATAACAGCCTCTTCTCCCACACCACCAGTCAGTGACTGGATACAGACATGCCTCTCCTCCCTCACCACCTGTCAGTGACAGGATACAGACCTAGCAATCTCTCTTCCCTCACCAAGATTCCCTTTCTAGATACAGACATAACTGCATCTTCCCCCTCACCTCCAGTCAGTGACTGGATACAGACATAACAATCTCTCCTCCCTCACCACCAGTCAGTGACTGGATACAGACATAACAGCCTCGTCTCCCTCACCTCCAGACAGTGACTGGATACAGACATATCAATCTCTCCTCTCTGCCCCTCAAAATCCAACCTCTGCGGTCCTTGTCCCGAGGGGTGGGCAACAGGAAGTAGGGGACTGACTGATGGGGTGATGTACGGTGGGGACTTGGTGTACCCCAGGACCGCTACGGCTGCCGAGAGGGCCCATCAGTAACCCCGAAAACTGGCAGAAGAGGCTCTGGTGTAATCTCTCGATTGGGTTCCTCCGCGAGGTGAGAGTGTTCCTTCAAACGCCCAATATATGGTCCACTTCGGTGTTTGACCCCATTTATTTTTAGTTATTTCCTTTTTCCTCCCTGAGCACATGTCTGACGGGTAACATAGCGCGGGTGGTTGGAGTGGGAAGCGCAAGGGGTGACTGGGTAACGCGTAACCCCCAGCCCCTTGTTATCATGTAGGACTGTGCTCGTATCCGCTGATAAAGGTCAGTCCCGGGGAGGGGCCATTGCATGAGCTGTTACACACCTGAAGGCGATTGGGTCCCTCTGTCATTACACTGGGAGGTGTGAGCCTAGGGTGAGCAAGGTCCAGGCCAGGACTCTCACCTAAGCCGGGGTGGCGCCCAAGTTGTGAGCACGCCATCGGAGAAGTCTGCAATGGTGGAGGACATTACCGCAATGGGACCTAAATTTAAACCAACAACTTTGAAGGGTAATGGAAAGGAAGTAGTCGAGTCCTGTGGTCCTCGCTACTTAGTAATAAGCAGAACTGAGGAAGGAAGGAATTTTTTGTCTGTGAACCCTTTCATCATCCAAAAGGGCTTAGATAATATAGCTGGTCCAGTAAATCCTGTACTCGTTCACGCAATGGCACGCTCCTGGTGGAAGCTACATTGTATCCCAGGCAGCTGTCATATTGAAGGCGAACCTGTTGGGCAGCTACCCGGTAAGCATCACAGTCCATAAGAGCCTCAACTCCTCGCGTGGAGTGGTAAACACCCGCGCGTTGAACGGTATGACAAATGAGGAAATTGTAGAGAACCTTCAAGACCAAGGTGTGACGGCTGTTTACCGTGTGCAGCGCCGAGAGCGAGGGGAATTGGTGCCTACCCGTACCCTGTTCCTGAGCTTTGATCGGGTCGATCTCCCACAAAGGATCAGGGCAGGGTATGACTATTGAGGTGCGCCCCTATATACCAAACCCACTGCGATGCTATAAGTGCCAGCGTTTCGGGCACACCAGTGCGTTGTGTAACTCTGCTCCTACATGTTGTAACTGTGCGATGACTCAGCACGATGGTGCGTGTTCATCGCAGTTAAATGCGTGAACTGCGCTGGAGAGCACGCCTCCAGCTCTCGAGATTGCCCGCGCTATGTTGAGGAAAAGGCGATCCAGGAGATCCGGGTGAAAGAGGTGTCCTTTTCCGAAGCCCGGAAACTTGCCCGTACTCGCTTACCATCTCTCCCTCGAGCAGCTACTTACAGTTCTGTAGCTGCGAAGCCTGTACCGAGGAGAGAAATCGCCACTCAGACGAGCTATATCGGTGCGCCAACGATATCGGAGAAAACCATCACTCCGTCATCATCTTCGAAGCCCGCCAGACCAACAGCCCAGTCCGCCTCTTCGTCGCCTAAACATACATCTGGGAGGAGCTCGCCAGCTCTGTCACCGGCTAAAGCATCAGCGTCCAAGAATGACAAGCCGGTTGTGTATGATGCCGCACCAAAAAAGTTTAAAACCAGTTACCAAAGGACAGATTTTCTTAAGGATTTGACCCGTGTGACAAAAAAGAAGAAAGGCTCTAGGACATCCCGAAGCTCTTCCTCTGAGGAGCTTTCTGGTGATGATTCTGATCGACGACTATCGTCTTCGTCGATCTGTGTCCAATCGATTCGAGGCCCTTGAACCTAAGTGCGCTCTAGGGAAAGGGGACTCTTCCGGCGAAGAGATGGACCAGGAAGATACGGACCACACTGTCAGGTCGCAGACGAAGAAGCGGCAGGATAAACCTGACGTTAAAGGTGTTAGGCCGACACCAAAGAAAAAGGGTAAATTGATTCGGCCACCGCCAAAATCATCTTAAGTAAGCTTAACATCTTATCCCACTATACCCATGACTATTCTCCACTGGAACATACGCAGAATACGAGGGCATCGACAAGAGCTTGAATTGTTGCTGGGTGAGCACCTTACCTTGTGTGCTTACAAGAGACCAAGCTCCGGCCCCAGGATTCTTTCACCGTCCGGCGGTATACCTCAGTAAGATACGATCTTGAACCCGATGAAGGTTGTCCTGCGCACGGAGGCACTATGGTACTGGTCCGGGATGATGTGTATGTAACCGCTGTGCCTTTACAGACTGATTTCCAGTCGGTTGCTGTACACGTGACACTGCCAACGTCTCAGTTCACTGTCTGCAGTGTTTATGTGCCCCCCTCCCAAGATCTCTCGCTTACTAAGCTCCAAGCTCTGGCTAACCAGTTACCACCACCCTTTCTGCTGGTGGGCAACCTAAATGCCCATCACCATCTTTGGGGCTCAAGCCGGACGTGTGCGAGAGGCACAATTGTCGCCACCTTCATGGACAGTCATAACCTCGTTCTCCTGAACACTGGAGAACCCACATTTGTTTCGGATGCTTTCAACACCTTCTCTCATCTGGATTTGGCAGTCTGTTCACCACAGTTAGCAGTTTCGCTACAATGGAACGTCCTCTCGGACTTACATTCTAGTGACCACTTCCCATGTCTTGTTAGTCTATTAGCCCAACATGCCCATTCTGCACGTATGCCTACATGGCGATTTGATCGCGCAGACTGGACCCTCTACTCCCAGTTGGCACATTTCCATCACGACGAGCACGACTCTGTGAACCATCTAGTTGAACACCTCACAGAGAGAATACTTTCCGCGGCAGAACGGTCTATTCCCCGTTCAACCGCAAATCCCCGCCGACATCCTGTCCCATGGTGGACGAATGAGTGCCGGGATGCTATCCGTGCCCGTAGGCATGCTCTAAGGGTTTTCCAACGACACCCTACCCTAGAAAACCTGATTGAGTACAAGAAAGCACGCTCCCGCTCTAGGCAAATCATAAAGACTAGCAAGAAACTATCCTGGATCACATTCGTATCGTCCTTTAATCGCCACACACCTTCCTCGTGGTACCTTTTGACGTGGCTAACACCTTTGGCAGCGCTTTCGCTGCAGTGTCTAGCTCAGAGCATTATGCGCCTGAGTTCCTTTCCATCAAAACTCGGGTAGAATCTCAAGGTTTCTGTTTTCGCTCTAGAAACCTTGAAGATTATAACCGCGTCCTCACCATGGCAGAGCTAGAGCACGCTCTTTCATCTTCGCGACCATCAGCACCAGGACCGGACGGTGTCCACGTTAGAATGTTACAACAGCTCTCTCTCCGGAAGGTAAGACCTTTCTGCTGGAGGTGTATAATCGCATCTGGGTTGATGGTTCCTTCCCGGCTAAGTGGCGGGAGGCCACAGTTATACCTTTTTTGAAGCCCGGAAAGGACCCGCACCTGTGTACTAGCTATCGTCCTATTTCCCTCACCAGTTGCATATGCAAAGTGCTGGAACGAATGATCAACGGACGATTGGTGTGGTGGCTGGAACGTCACAACCTTCTGACCAACATCCAGTGCGGCTTTCGGCGACGCCGCTCAACAACGGACCATCTTGTGTCCCTGTCGACACAAATAATGAACGGCTTCCTGAAGCACTGTCAAACCGTCGGTATATTTTTCGACCTGGAGAAAGCATACGATACATGTTGGCATGCAGGCTTACTACGCTCCCTTCACTCCTGGAACATTCGTGGCCGCCTACCGCTTTTCATTCAGGAGTTCATGAAAGACCGCTTCTTCCGAGTAAGGGTCGGCTCGGTTTTCTCGCATCCCTTTGTTCAGGAGAACGGCGTACCTCAAGGTTCGGTCTTAAGTGTCACATTGTTTGCTATTGCTATTAATCCTATATCAGAATGTGTTCCACCCGGAGTCTCTTCCTGCTTATTCGTCGACGACTTTGCCGTCTACTGTACTTCTCAGCGTACTCCCTTTCTACAGCGCTGCCTACAGCGGTGCTTAAACAACCTTTACGATTGGAGCTCCAGAAATGGCTTCCGCTTCTCGGCTGAGAAAACAGTTTGCGTCAACTTCTGGCGACGTCGGAGACGGTTTCCACCTTCCCTCCGATTGGGTACACATCTCCCTTTTGCAGATGAGGCGCGATTCCTTGGTGTCGTATTCGATAGGAAACTTAGCTGGTCCTCACATACAACACAGTTGAAAGCACGATGTGACCGTTCTCTGAATCTTCTGCGAGTGCTAAGTGGCAAATCTTGGGGAGCGGATCGCACAGTGTTGCTGCGACTCTATCGCGCACTGATTCGTTCCAGATTAGACTATGGTAGTGTCGTTTATGCCTCGGCACGTCCATCTGTACTAAAAAAATTAAACACTGTCCACAATTGTGGCTTACGGATTGCCATTGGGGCTTTTCCAACCAGCCCCGTCATCAGCCTTTACACCGCATCTGCCGAACCCCCTCTGCAGTGCCGGCGTGATATTTTATTGGCGAATTATGGCTGTGGACTCCTTTGCATGTCTACGCATCCCACGTTTGTGCCATTCACTAATACATCATTGGAGGCGTGTTATAGGAACACCCCAGATACTCCCAAGCCCTCTGGTTACCGCTTCGGGAGCTTCTTGGTAGGCATGGCATTAGAACCCATAAACTGTTTTCTAAGGGCGAGAGGATGTTCCCTCCATGGCTGCGTGGGACGCCACAAGTGGACCTGGGCATGACAAAATACGCGAAGTCCACAATGGCTCCCTGCACTATCCGTCTATGTTTTTTGGAATTTTTAAACCTTTACAATGACCGTATTTTTATTTATACCGACGGCTCAAAAAACTCAGACGGTGTTGGATGTGCATTTGTATACGGAACCGAACCGTATACATTCAGTCTCCGTAGCAGCACCTCCATTTTTAACGCCGAGCTTTACGCAATATATCGGGCAACTTTATTTGTACGTCGTCGACGGCTGGGAGACTGCCTAATTCTCAGCGACTCCCTTAGTGCCCTCCAGAGTCTTCGCCATTTATACAGCTCCCATCCAATTGTGAAAGATATCCAGGATACCCTCCACGCGCTGTACGCCTCGGGCGTCAGCGTTGTATTTGCATGGGTTCCTGGTCACACGGGCCTTACGGGCAACGAATTGGCGGATTCGGCAGCTAAGGCGGCGACCAGAGAGTCCAGGGTTGACATTCCCTTTTGTATTTCGGAAGATTTTAGGTCCATCGTGCGGAGAGCAGTACTGTCGTGCTGGCACGATGACTGGTATGCTCTCCGAAGAAACAAACTGAGAATGGTGAAGGAGCTTCCGATACCCTGGGCCACTTCCTCTCATGTATCCCGGAGAGAGGAAGTAATACTTGCTCGGCTACGGATTGGCCACTGTGTTTTTAGTCATAGCCACCTTTTAAACAGGCGTCCTGCTCCGGTCTGCCCGCTTTGTGGTGGCGACCTGTCAGTACGCCACATCCTTTTAGACTGTTTTAACTTGACACGTCTCCGCCAGTCTCTCCAACTGCGGGCCAGCTTGGCAGAGGTTCTGGCGGACGACCAGACTGAGGTGGCTAAGATTTTTAAGTTCATAGCCAATCTTACTTTTAGAATTTAATTAGCATTTTATGCCTTTTTACGGCTTTTAATTCTTGTAAAGTTTTAGCTTTTCACAGACTTGCGTGTGTGTGCTTGGGCAGTGTTTTTACTCGCGATGACTGTGTTTTAGATAGCTTTTAGCGTTACTTTCAGCTTTATCATCTGTTATGGGCGCTAATGACCATGCAGTTGTGCGCCCTTAAACAGCACATCATCACCAACACATCTCTCCTCTCTCACCACCAGTCAGTGACTACATACAGTCATAGCAGCCTCGTCTCCCTCACCACCAGTCAGTGACTGGATACAGACAAGAATCTCTCCTCTCTCACCACCAGTCAGTGACTGGATACAGACATAACAGCATCTACTCCCTCACTGCCTGTCAGTGACTGGATACAGACATAACAGTCTCTCCTCCCTCACCACCAGTCAGTGACTGGATACAGAAATAACTGTCTCGTGTCCCACACCACCAATCAGTGACTGGATGCAGACATAACAGTCTCTCCTCCCTCACCACCAGTCAGTGACTGGATACAGAAATAATTGTCTCGTGTCCCACACCACCAGTCAGTGACTGGATACAGACATAATAGCCTTGTCTCCCTCACCACCAGTCTCTGAGTGGATACACACTTAACAGCCTCTCCTCCCTCACCACCAGTCAGTGACTGGATACAGACATGACAATCTCTCCTCCCTCACCACCAGTCAGTGACTGGATACAGACATAACAATCTCTCCTCCCTCACCACCAGTCAGTGACTGGATACAGACATAACAGTCTCTCCTCCCTCACCACCAGTCAGTGACTGGATACAGACATAACAATCTCTGCTCCCTCATCACCAGTCAGTGAGTGGATACAGATTTAATAATCTCTTGTCCCTCACTGCCGGTCAGTTACTGGATACAGACATAACAATATCTTCTCCCTCACCGCCAGCCAGTGACTGGATACAAACATAACAATCTCTTCTCCTTCACCACCAGTCAGTGACCGGATACAGACATAACAATCTCTGCTTCCTCATCACCAGTCAGTGAGTGGATACAGACTTAATAATCTCTTGTCCCTCACTGCCAGTCAGTTACTGGATACAGACATAACAATCTCTTCTCCCTCACTGCCAGTCAGTGAGTGGATACAGACATAACAGCCTCGTCTGCCTCACCACCAGTCAGTGACTGGATACAGACATAACAATCTCTTCTCCCTCACCGTCAGTCAGTGACTGGATACATACATAACAACCTCCCCTTCCTCATCACCAGTCAATGACAGGATACAGACGTTACAACCTCATCTCCCTCACCACCAGTCAGTGACTGGCTAGAGACATAACAATCTTGTCGCCCTCATCACCAGTCACTGACTAGATACAGACATAACAGTCTCTGCTTGCTCATCACCAGTCAGTGACTAGATACAGACATAACGGTCTCGTCTCCCTCACCGCCAGTCAGTCACTGGATACAGACATAACAATCTCACCTCCCTCACCACCAGTCAGTGACTGGCTACAGACATTACAGTCTCGTCGACCTCATCACCAGTCACTGACTGGATACAGACATAACAGTCTCGTCTCCCTCACTGCCAGTCAGTCACTGGATACAGACATAACAATCGCACCTCCCTCACCACCAGTCAGTGACTGGATACAGACATAACAGCCTTGTCTCCCTCTTCACCAATCAGTGACTGGATATAACCATAACAGCCTCGACTCCCTCACCACCAGTCCTTGACTGGATACAGCCATAACAATCTCTCCTCCCTCACCACCAGTCAGTGACTGGATACAGACATAACAATCTCTCCTCCCTCACTGCCAGTGAGGGACTGGATACAGACATAACAGCCTCGTCTCCCTCACCGCCAGTCAGTGACTGGATACAGATATAACAATCTCTCCTCTCTCACCACCAGTCAGTGACTGGATACAGACATAACAGCATCTCCTCCCTCACCACCAGTGAGGGACTGGATACAGACACAACAGCCTCGTCTCCCTCACCGCCTGTCAGTGACTGGATACAGACATAACAATCTCTCCTCCCTCACCACCAATCAGTGACTGGATACAGACTTAACAGCCTCGTTTCCCTCACCGCCAGTCAGTGACTGGATACAAACATAACAGCCTCTCCTCCCTCACCACCAGTCAGTGACTGGATACAAACATAACAGCCTCTCCTCCCTCACCACCAGTCAGTGACTGGATATAGACGTTACATCCTCATCTCCCTCACCACCAGTCAGTGACTGGCTAGAGACATAACAATCTTGTCGCCCTCATCACCAGTCACTGACTGGATACAGACATAACAGTCTCGTCTCCCTCACTGCCAGTCAGTCACTGGATACAGACATAACAGCCTCTCCTCCCTCACCACCAGTCAGGGACTGGATACAGACATTACAATCCCTGCTCCCTCACCACCAATCAGTGACTGGATACAGACATAACAATCTCTCCTCCCTCACCACTAGTCAGTGACTGGATACAGACATAACAGCCTCGTCTCCCTCTTCACCAATCAGTGACTGGATACAGACATAACAGCCTCTACTCCCTCACCAACAGTCAGTGACTGGATACAGACATAACAATCTCTCCTCCCTCACCACCAGTCAGTGACTGGATACAGACGTAACAGCCTCGTCTCCCTCACCGCCAGTCAGTGACTGGATACAGACATGACAGCCTCGTCTCCCTCACCGCCAGTCAGTGACTGGATACAAACATAACAGCCTCTCCTCCCTCACCACCAGTCAGTGACTGGATACAGACATAACAGCCTCGTCTCCCTAACCGCCAGTCAGTGACTGGATACAAACGTAACAGCCTCTCCTCCCTCACCACCAGTCAGTGACTGGATACAAACATAACAGCCTGTCCTCCCTCACCACCAGTCAGTGACTGGATACAGACGTAACAGCCTCGTCTGCCTCACCGCCAGTCAGTGACTGGATACACACATAACAGCCTCGGTTCCCTCACCGCCAGTCAGTAACTGGATACAGGCTTATGATACGTCATGACGTCCAGGTCTGTTGCTCACCTTGCACATCTGCTATGTACGTGGACGCCTACCTGTGTTCCTTGCCGAGTTAGTGAACGACCGCGTGTTTGGAGTTAGGGTTGGCTGGGCTTTTTCGAACCTGTTTGTCCAAGAGAACGGTGTTCCTCAGGGATCGGTGCTGAGCGTTACATTGTTCGTGTTATCCATTCCATCTTCAGATGTGTTATTCGAGGTGTTTCGCCGTCTCCTGCACTTCTCGACGTCCTCCATTCGTTGTAGCGCCGTGTACAGCAAAGTTTAGACAATCTTCACGATTGGAGTAGTAAGAACAGATTTCGGTTCTCCATGGAGAAAACTCTGGCACCGTAGGAGTCGATTACCACCTTCACTCCGACTGGGTCTGCATGTCTTAACATTTGCAGATGAAACGAGATTCCTGGGACTAATTTTTTATAGGAACCTTAGCTGGACATAGCTTATAGCAAAGTGGAAAGCACGATGTGAGCGTTCTGTTAATATACTGCAGGTACTTAGTGGGAAATCGTGGGAAGCGGATCGCGGAGTGTTGCTTCGTTTTTATTGCACACTGATCTGATCCAAGCTGGAGTAGTGGTGCATCGTTTTTTTTTTTTTTTTTTTTTTTTTCCAGCTCGTCCATCTTTGGTTATGAGCGCTGATGACCCAGCAGTTGAGCGCCCTTAAAACACAATCATCATCCATCTTTGGTTAGACTGCTTGGCTCTCACCAAGGCGGCCCGGGTTCGATCCCAGGCGGCCGCAAAGTGAGATTAGTGGTGGACAACACGGCGCTGGGGCGGGTTTTCTCCAGGATCTCCGGTTTTCCCCGACATCTCATTCCACCGGTGCTCCATCTTCATCTCATTTATCATCAGTGTCATCGCCTGCGGTGCCGCATGTAGTAAAAGCGGGCGTTAAACATTACACACACACTTGTCCATCTGTGCTTCAGAAATTAGACATGGTCAATTACTCGGGCTTAGCTATTGGAGCATTTCCAACTAGCCCAGTTGTGAGCCTCTGCCCCGAAGCAGCAGAACCTCTGCAATATCGGCCTGGCGTTTTGCTGGGCAATTGCGGTGTGGGCTAAATAGTATGCCTTCGCATCCGGCGTTTGCACAATTTTTCGACACCTTAAGTGACGTACGTTATATGAACACACGTCAAAGTCCAAAGCTGCCAGGATTTCGCTTCAGTGTGCGTCTTAGGAGGCATGCACTTGATATGCTAGGGTGTTTCCTAAGGGTGAAAGAGTGTGTCCTTGGTTGCGCGCAGCGCCTCACGTGCATGGCGGGATGACGGCATATTGGACCACGCCCACGTCTAGTATCCGCTGTTCCTTCTTATTTATATCAGGTATTAAGACCGTATTTTAACCTATAGAGACGGATCTAAGAGCGCTACCGGTGCTGCATGTGCTTATGTCCATGCAGTCGAACCCTATACATTCGGCTTCCATGGCAGCTCTACCATTTATAGTTTAGAGTATTGTATGCAACATACCGAGCCATTTTACACGCTCGCCGAAGAAATTTGGGTGATTGCCTTACCTTAAGTTATTCACTTAGCGCACTTCAGAGCCCTCGTGAGTTATACGAAAACCAAGTGTACAGAGTATCCAGGACGTCCTTCACGTTTTACAGGCCTCTAGCGTTAGCGTCGTGTGTGCTTTGATTCCGGGTCACGCAAGCTTGCACGGGAATAAACTGGGGGATTCGGCAGTTAAGGTGTTAACATCCCTTTTGTCACCGCGGAAGACTTCAGGCTTACTGCGCGTAGAGCGGCAGTGTCGTGCTGGCGCGATGGGTGGTCTTCTCTCCGTGAAAACAAGCTTTGAGCTGTGATGGAGCTTCCGGTTAACTGGGCGACCTCCTGTAGCTTATCCCGTCGATGGGAGATTAGTTTGGCTCGGGCACAGCCCCCTTTTCAATGAGGACCCTGCTCCTGTGTGTCTGCTTTGTAGTCGCGTTCTTTCGGTCTGTCATGTGCTGCTAGAAAGTTTTCACCTAGCAGACCTTAGGTAGTCTCTGCAGCTGCCGGACAGTCTGTTGGAGATCCCTGTGTGTCCGCTTTGTAGTCGCGTTCTTTCGGTCTGTCATGTGCTGCTAGAAAGTTTTCACCTAGCAGACCTTAGGTAGTCTCTGCAGCTGCCGGACAGTCTGTTGGAGATCCCTGTGTGTCCGCTTTGTAGTCGCGTTCTTTCTGTCTGTCATGTGCTGCTAGAAAGTTTTCACCTTGCAGACCTTAGGGAGTCTCTGCAGCTGCCGGACAGTCTGTTGGAGATCCCTGTGTGTCCGCTTTGTAGTCGCGTTCTTTCTGTCTGTCATGTGCTGCTAGAAAGTTTTCACCTAGCAGACCTTAGGGAGTCTCTGCAGCTGCCGGACAGCCTGTTGGAGATCCCTGTGTGTCCGCTTTGTAGTCGCGTTCTTTCTGTCTGTCATGTGCTGCTAGAAAGTTTTCACCTTGCAGACCTTAGGGAGTCTCTGCAGCTGCCGGACAGCCTGTTAGAGATCCCTGTGTGTCCGCTTTGTAGTCGCGTTCTTTCGGTCTGTCAAGTGCTGCTAGAAAGTTTTCACCTAGCAAACCTTAGGTAGTCTCTGCAGCTGCCGGACAGCCTGTTGGAGATCCCTGTGTGTCCGCTTTGTAGTCGCGTTCTTTCGGTCTGTCAAGTGCTGCTAGAAAGTTCACCTAGCAGACCTTAGGTAGTCTCTGCAGCTGCCGGACAGTCTGTTGGAGATCCCTGTGTGTCCGCTTTGTAGTCGCGTTCTTTCGGTCTGTCAAGTGCTGCTAGAAAGTTTTCACCTAGCAGACCTTAGGTAGTCTCTGCAGCTGCCGGACAGTCTGTTGGAGATCCCTGTGTGTCCGCTTTGTAGTCGCATTCTTTCGGTCTGTCAAGTGCTGCTAGAAAGTTTTCACCTAGCAGACCTTAGGGAGTCTCTGCAGCTGCCGGACAGCCTGTTGGAGATCCCTGTGTGTCCGCTTTGTAGTCGCGTTCTTTCTGTCTGTCATGTGCTGCTAGAAAGTTTTCACCTAGCAGACCTTAGGGAGTCTCTGCAGCTCCCCGACAGCCTGTTGGAGATCCCTGTGTGTCCGCTTTGTAGTCGCGTTCTTTCGGTCTGTCATGTGCTGCTAGAAAGTTTTCACCTAGCAGACCTTAGGGAGTCTCTGCAGCTGCCGGACAGCCTGTTGGAGATCCCTGTGTGTCCGCTTTGTAGTCGCGTTCTTTCGGTCTGTCATGTGCTGCTAGAAAGTTTTCACCTAGCAGACCTTAGGGAGTCTCTGCAGCTGCCGGACAGCCTGTTGGAGATCCCTGTGTGTCCGTTTTGTAGTCGCGTTCTTTCGGTCTGTCATGTGCTGCTAGAAAGTTTTCACCTAGCAGACCTTAGGGAGTCTCTGCAGCTGCCGGACAGCCTGTTGGAGATCCCTGTGTGTCCGCTTTGTAGTCGCGTTCTTTCGGTCTGTCATGTGCTGCTAGAAAGTTTTCACCTAGCAGACCTTAGGGAGTGTCTGCAGCTGCCGGACAGCCTGTTGGAGATCCCTGTGTGTCCGCTTTGTAGTCGCGTTCTTTCGGTCTGTCATGTGCTGCTAGAAAGTTTTCACCTAGCAGACCTTAGGGAGTCTCTGCAGCTGCCGGACAGCCTGTTGGAGATCCTGGCAGACAATAACTTTGCGGTGGAAAACGTCCTGCGCTACATCGCAATAGCTAAGTTTAGGATTTAGAGTTTATTTTTTTATTGTAAATTTTTTGTTATGTACTTCATTGTTGTTTTTGGCCACTGTTATGTATACTCTTATATTGATATTTTATATTGAATCCTATTATTTGTGTTTTTCCATAGTTGTTTGAAGTTCTTTTTTATTTATTTTAATCTGTTCCTTATTATTTGTCCCTTTTTTATTTATTTTTTAAATATTTATATTTGATGTATTTCTACTTAGTGTTTAGGTTTATATGTGGCTTTTGTCATTTTTAAAGGGCGCTGATGACCTTGTAGTTGAGCGCATATAAAAGCACATCATCAGCCGGCTACAGTTTGTTGTCCAGCAGGAAAAATTTCGAAACCAATGTAACCTAGTTTAAAAGAGGTCTGAGGAAGTTATGGAAGAAAATAGTTTTTTTTATTGTGACTTTTGGCCTTTCTATTTACCTTTTATTTTAGAATTACATCGTGTTTTGCATAACTGTGAACGTTGATTTGTAATTTTATTTCAATTTTTTTTTTATATTTTGTACTTAAATTTATATGTCTTTTGCCGTGATTTGTTTTTAAAGGGTAGTGATCACGGAGTTGATTTACCGTAGGTATACATCTATTGTACAGCGTATCCACTAGCACTCGCACTAGCGTGGATGAATGGATTCGTGGTCATGTTGGCTTGCAGGGGAATGAAATGGATTCGCAGCTAAGGCAGCAACTATAGAGCCTGCCAAGACTTATTACGCAGCTGTCATGCTGGCGCAAGATAAGGGCTGCTCTCCCTGAAAATAAGCATCGACCAGTGGGGTAGCTTCCGATAAAGTGGGTAAGCTCCTGTCATTCTTCTCGTGAAAAGGAAATGCGTTTGACTCGGTTACTATTGTCCCCTTTTCCAAGGGGACCCTGCCCCAGTTTGTTCGCTCACTTCCAACGCTTCTGGCTCTCGTGCGCTGGTAGCACACTGTCGGCTGTCTCTGCAGCTACCGGTCAACGTGACAGAGATCTTAATGGACGCCAAGCGGTCTAAAAGTTTTTTAGATTAATTTCGGGAGTCGAATTTAGAATTATGCAAGTATGCGTCAAATTTTGACTGTTAGGACTTTTTTGTTCTGTTATTCTGCATGTATATCTGGCTTTCGCCATTATTATATTGTTTGTTTTTGTTTTAGTAATGTTTATTTATGACTTTTGCCATGATTGTATATATTTTAAATATTGTAACTATATTTTACTGTTTATATGTGGCTTTTGCCGTGGTTTGTTCATATTTATGTTCTATAGTTATATGTTTGTATTTTGTATTTATTTTCTGGTTTTATTTTTTATATTTTTGTTTATTTTGTATTTTGTATCTGGCTTTTTTCCACCATTGTTTTTAAAGGACGCTAATGACGTAGTAGCGTGTCCTTAACACTCCTTCCTATCTTAATGGTATATAATGCACAAGAATTCTTAATTTCATTGCACTGTTTCTTAGCGACACTTCCTCTTGCTTAAATATTGTAAATATGTGCTGTTTACATGTATGTTGTTCTAGGATGAAAATGCACGTGATGCCATCTGCTGGGAGCAACACATCAGAATTAAAGAGGAGGAACTCACCATAGAAGAAAACAGCGTCTTTTGTGCCGAGGAATTAAGGTGATAATGCTAGTATAGTTGCTTGTGATCTAAAATGTCTAAAACATCAAATAAATAGCCGTACGAGCACTGGGATTGTGGATCTGTAGTTCCGAGCTGCACTGTCAATTAGGTACTTACGAGTGTTGAGAGAACTTGCATATACGCCACAACGCGTTTAACCCACGATACTATTTAGTAAACACCTTCCTTAGTAAGTCACCCGGCGTTCGCTTCTGAGAGCTTTGTCGACGGGCCCTAAAACTCCACTCAATCACTCACTCACTCGCTTCCGAGAGCTTTTTAGGAGGCGTGGTATTAAAATGCGGTTGCCTGAAGCATGACAGGTGGATCTTGGGATGACGGCGTACCAGAAGTCTACGAAGCACACTTCTAGAATCCTCATGATCTTTTAACATTTTTATTTTTTTATAAAGACGTTTTAATTAATACTCAAGGACCAAAAGGTTCAAATGGTGTAGACGTGCTTATGTCTTAAGTGAACCACACACAGTGCAGAGCTGTATGCAACATACCGAGCCATTTTATACATGCACCGACGAGAGTTTGGTGACTGCCTAATTTTAAGTAATTCGTATAGTGACTTCAGAGCCTTCGTGAGTTGTACAGCAACTCACAGGATGCCCTGCACGTTTTAGACGCCTAAGGTTTTAGGTGATGTATATGGTAACCTAAGACCCAGTGGCGGGTCATGCCGTAAAATAACAGCCACCTAATTTCGAAAAGTGAAGTCCATGCGCCCATGCTTCTTTCTGCTGTGAAGTCCTGCATACCTGTAACACGCTTGGCCTGCGAGGAGCCGATCCTGAGTCATTCAGTATTAACTCAATAGCGGAAAGGCACCCATCATCCTGAATTCCAAATGTTCATACAAAATGCTGAGTTCGGTTCGGAATTTGCTTTTGTCAAGTTCTTTATAGCCATAGCAGACAATGCTCAGTTCTGTTTCAGGAAACACTCTAGAAAATAATGCAAAGTTTTCGGCATCCAGATATTCCATAGACTCAAAGAGGCTATGTACTTTTGATATTCAATCACACACTTCTTTGGCATTTGGTCCTAAGTTCGTTTCCCTACGACGCCTTTCTGAGATGATTCAGTCTGATCTATATCGCTGTATACACACCGTCGATTGTTTTGGCGAAAGTTTGAATCGCAGCTTTTTGCCTTCACTGCATGTACCTTCGTGCCTGAAGCTGATTATCTAACATGTCAATATGGGCATAACGTTCTGAAAAAGTGAGTCAGAAATTAAATATCCTCTGCAATATCAGCGGGACGTTTGCTGGGGAATTACCACTCAGGATTAAGTAATGCCTAAGATGTTTTCTAAGGGCGAAAGAGTGTAACCTCCTTGGTTGCGTGCAGCATCTTGCGTAGATCTTTGGATGACGGTACACAGGAAGTCTACGATGCCCACGTCGAGTGTCCGAAGTTCTTTCTCAGAGTTTGTATCAGGTTATAAAGACCACAGATGGATCTAAAAGCTCTAGGGGTATTGGATATGCGATGTACTGGAGCCGAAACTTATACTTTCGGTTTCTATGGCAGCACTTCCATTTATAGTGCAGAGCTGTATGCAATATACCAAGCCATTTCATACGTCCGACGGAACAAATTGGGTGACTGCCATATTTGAAGTGATTCCCTAGCCTTTGTGAATTTTCGGAACCATCATCCTATTGTACATTGCATACAGGATGCCCTTCACGTTTTACAGTTGAGTGCAGAGGTTCTACCTAGTTAGTCCAGGACCCGTAGGTCCAAAGACCCTGGCCTCCTTCAACCAGGGAGTTACCGAGCTGTCCCAAAAGGGCGCCCGGCGCCTCCGTGGGGCTTTCCATGGGGCAAGACCTAAGAGACTAACAAGCCTCCCCCCCCCCCGCCATCTGGTCCTGAGGACACAAGACGGGATGGAAGTGGATACGCCACTTACACGCGCCAACTCCAAAATGGGAAGGCTACCGATATGACCTCGGTAGGGCCGCCTGGTGATCTAGCACACCTTCTACTAGCTGTGCAGGCTAGTACGCGGGAATATGGCAACCCCGTCCGGAGACGTACCCGATCTCCTACGGGTATCGGGAACCACTGCCCCCTCGAGACCAACCCAATCCGAACAATTCCCATTCAGAGAGGGGCTCGAATGTTCGGCCCGAGGTTCCTCTAGTAATGTCAGAGGTACCACGAATGCTAAGGGTCCGCAGCGCCCGCACCACGGCAGCTGAAGGGGACGGATCCCCTCCCATCGGGACCTTCACGTTTTACACGCTTCTAGTGTTAGTATGGTGTGTGCATGGATTCCTGTCCACGTTGGCTTCCAGGGGAATGAGATGGCCAAGGCAACTGCTATAGAGCCCAATGTTAGCTTACCATTTGTCACCTCGGAGCGCGGTACTGTCATCCTGGCGCGATGAGTGGTCTACTCTCCGTAGAAATAAGCTCCGACCTGTTTTGTATCTCGTTGAGAGGAAATAACTTTGGCTCGGCTATGTATTGGGCAGTGCCACTTCACACATAGGGGAACTCTGCTACAGTTTGTGTTCTCTGGGTCCTGCAGCTGCCGGTCAGCTTGTCGGAGATCTTGGCGGATGACAACAGAGCGGTTGTCGATAATATTCGTTTTCATTCGAGGGCTAGTTTCACGATTTAGCGTTTTGTTTTTGTTATTCTGTTACATACTCTATTTGGATTTTTCCATTGTTTATAGTTTTACTCTTTTTATATTTTATAATTATATTTCACATTTATTGGTTATATTTTTTACATAGTTTTTATTTCATCTTATATTTTATATTTTATAATTACATTGCATAGATATATTTATACTTAGCCTTTAGGTTTGTATCTGGCCTTTGCTTAAGGCGTGCTAATGACCTTGTAATTGAGCGTCCCTAAACGCGAATCATCACAAGCGTCAGTGACGTAACACCTGCGAATATAAGTAAGAATTAAGTCCATGCGACTATTTTTCTTTGCATCTCCATGATCTCATTAGTGAAATAGTTGCTACCATGATACCATTTTGAACGCTGGAAAGCACTCGTCTTCCCTCAAGCTACCGTCCTATTTCACTCATCAGTTGCGTGTGCAAAATGATAGAACATGTGATTAATGGCCGGAAACAACGTTCTGATCAGCTCCTAGTGCAGTTTCGGCGACGCCATTGTGTCAATGTTGACATAGCGTACGGATTCACGAGGTACTCTCATACCGTTGAGGTATTTTTTGACTTTGAGAAGGCTTATGATGCGTGTTGACGGGCGTTTGCTACGCACCCTACACGCCTACCACTTTTCCTTCAGGAGTTAGGGAAAGAACCTGTTTTCCGTGTAAGGAACGGTCGGTTTTTCATACTTTTTTTTTAAGGAAAACTGAGTGCCTGAGGGATCGGTACTAAGTGTTACACTGTTTGCTAGTGTATTTTGTCTCGAAATGTGTTCTTCCAGAGGTTTCATCGTGCTTATTCTTAGACGACTTGCCGTCTACTGCATTCATCAGCTATGTTTAGAGAACCTTCATGATTGGAGTTCTAAGAAAGGATTTGGTTTTCCACTGACGAAACAACCTGCATTAAGTTCTGGCGCCTTCGCTGCGATTGCGTGAGCAAGTTCTTAACATTTGCAGATGAATCGAGGTTCCTTGCACTTATTTCTGATAGAAAGCTTAGCACAGTTGAAAGCATGGTGTGAGCGTTCTCTGAATGTCTCTTGGGTACTAAGCGGGAATTAGTGCTGAGCAGATCGCAGTGTTGCTTCGTTTGCATCGCATATTGTTTCGATCCAAGCTGTAGTATGGTTGAATCGTTTTTTCTTCGGCTCGTCCATCTGTGCCGGAGAAATTACAGTCCATAACTCTGGCCTTCGCTCAGCCATTGGGGCATTTCCAATAGCCTAGTTGTGAGCCTCTACGCCGAAGCTGTAGGACCTCTGCGATAATTTCTTTTCTTTTGTTTTCCTTGTAATTTACGTCCTCTAGCGTCGTCTTATCGGATGATGAATGAAATTTGTGAAGTGATGCTTAAATGAGTCCAAGTTCCATAGAGCTTAGTTTCCCAACATTCGTCTTTCAGGATAAGGGATAACCCTGGGAAACTATCCAGGTAACACCCTGATTGAGATTCAAACTTGGGACCTCTTGAACATAAGTCAGACACGCTACTGAGGCGGGCGTCTACGATATTGGTAGGACGTTTTATTAGGCATTTATGGCTGTGAATTAAATTATATGCCTGAGTATCCAACGTTTCCACCTTTTTCGACACTTAAATTGACGTAGGTAATGAAAACACGTCCAAGTCCCAAGCGCCAGGTTATCGCTTCTTAGGAGGCATGTACTTGAAATACCTAGGATGTTTCCTAAAGGGCAAGAAAGTGTACTCTTCTTGGTTATGTCATGAGATGACGTATGGTATGAAAAATGACATATGACGGTGGATGACTGTCCACCGGTGAGTATCCTGCTTGGTGTATTTTTTAATGAAGGTTTTAAATTCTTTGTTCTACTTTGATGTATCATTTTAGATGTATCTGGAAAGAACTTTGTTCTAGGTGGTACATTTTCTTTTCTATTTAATGTTACAACAAGTGCTTTGTTTTCTTAGTTTCGCAGTGTTCTTTGAGTAATTTCCATTTCTAGTTACAATCCCTTATTTGTGACCAACATAATTCTCATCGTATGTTTTCACCATTCAACATAAAATGACTGTACCAAATTTTTGCAACTTATGTAATTTACCTTCACTTATGTTTGAAGACATCGTTGAACTGTTAATGCAAAGCACAGAGCGAACACAACCTCATCTGCACAGCATAGCTATCGTACTGAAGCAGTGTTTCACCCCTGAGGCTCTGTCTGCAGTGGTGACATTAAGCAGACTATGGGGATCGCCTGTAACTTAAGTTCACCTTCAGAGGTTGTATGTTCTCATTGTGGTGTTTGCCATTAAATAGGCGTGTTTCCTGGAGAGTGGTGGTGTCATGTTGGCTCTCCAGGAGGAAAATGCTTTTGGCTTGAATTTTATACATTGTTTGTTACCTGTTCATGGGGGGGGGGAGGGGGGGCTGCCTCAGTTTGCCACTCTCTCGGTCCTTCTTGGGTTGCTAGAGAGTTTTCCGAGCACAACTTTGGAGTATTTTTCAACATAATCTCCTCTAATATCAGTACATTTTGTCCAGTGGTGTTTCAATGCCATTATCTCCTCTTTCTCTTCCTTTGGAAGTGCTGCAAAGTATCCACTTACAGCCGCAATTGCATCTTCATTGGATGAAAAGCGTCTATCTGGGAGGAATTTCTTCATTTTTGGAAACAGATGGAAGTCGAGGGAGACAAATCTGGGAAATAAGGTGGATGTTCCAACACTTCATAGTGCAGATCTCTGTTTCCCCATTGCCAAAACACTTTTGATGAAAGAAAGAAAAAAGTTTCTTTGTGAACCTGAGTGTTTTAATGAATGTTTGCATTCAGTTTTGGTTAGAAGTTTAGAGTAGTATTCTCTAGTAATGGTTTTACCTTTTTCGAGACAATCAATAAAATTCCTGTGGCATCCCAAAAGACTGACGCCATGATCTTTCCTGCCGAAGGCACCGACGTCGCCTTATTTGGAGCTGAAAAACCAACTTCTGTCCACTGCCTCGACTGCTGCTTGGATTTGGGTGTGTAGTGGTGAATCCAAGTTTCATCCATTGCAACATAACGGCGCAAAAAGTCACATTGTCTGCAAATGCAGTAAGCACTTTACAGAAAGTGTGTGCAAATGCAATTGTTTTCTGCAGCGAGGATACACGGCACCCATCTTGCGCAAAGCTTTTTCATGTTAAATTGCTGATGCAAGATGTGACCAATATGTTCCTTTGAAATACCAAGAGCATTAGCAATATCACACACTTTGCATGCCGTTCTTCCAAAATTATCATGCACTCTTACAAGATTTCCAGTGTGGTTACAATTTCTGAACGTCCATGTGTATTGTCTTGGACATTTTCGCGGCCACGTTCAAAATCGGCTGCCCATTTCTACACAGTGGAAACTGAAGATAAAGAGTCCCCATACGCATTTACAATCTGCAAATGAATTTCTGTAGGTGTTAAACCTTTTACAAAGAATTTTTTCCAGCACAATATTCGAATTTCTCCATTTTCAAAGCAATGTGCACTTCCATTGTCTCAAAAAATTGCCTATAGTCAACTATTGCCTGGAATGATTTATAATTTTACATAGGGTCTATTAACACTTGTACCAACGTGAGGAAAAAAATATGTTGCAAGAAGTACCGTGATCTGTGGGAGAGAAGATTTCAGGCCACCCTTGCATTGGAATGTCAGGAAATAGAAAACTGGAGGAAAGTAATATGGGTTTAGAACCGGGATAATAATGGGGCTTGCCTAGTAAAAAGATGCTTACTTGGAAGGAGAGAAATGTATAATGGAAGTGGAAAACTATGTAGACAAAATCAAAAAGGAATGGACGTAGGGAAACTGAGGACATGCCGGTCAATCTGGCAGAGATCTTGACGGACGATAACTGAGCGGTGGAAAAGGTATAGTGCGAGACAGTTATTTTGCATTTGTTATGTAGTCCATCCCTTGTTTATATTTTATAGTTTATATATATATATAGTAATATTTATATGGTGTTTTCCATAGTTGTAATTAGTTTTATTTATATTCAATTGATATATTTTTACTTAGTGTTTAGGTTTTTATCCGGCTTTTGCCATGATTGTTTTTAAAGGATGCTGATGACTGTAGTTGAGTACCCACAAGACATATCGTCAACGGAATATTAGATCAAGGTCGCATAAGGGCATGGAGCCCGCCTTGGTAGTGTGGTGGTATCATGTCTGCCTTACGTTCAAGAGGTCCCGAGTTCGAATCTCGGTCAGGGTGTTACCTGGATAAGGTTTTTTCCAGGGTTTTCCCTTATCCTAAAAGACGAATGTCGGGTAACTGTAAACTCTATAGACCCTGGGCTCGTTTGAGCATCATTTCGCCCACTCCATTCATCATCCAATATGACTTAACATTGGAGGACATAAATTACAATATATATATATAAAAAAAATAAGGGCATAGAGGTAAAAGTCCAGGGAGCCAATCCATTATTAGCCCATAAATATAAGCAGCTTACAAGTTTGTACTTGGAATAGTATTGGAAAATTGCGGTTGAAATTGTAAGAAAGTATTGTATCAAAGTATAAACTTGAAAGAAGCGTAGGGACAGTGAAGCACAAACTAGTACAAAATTGAATCGAGAATATATTGACACATTGCTTCACTCACACTGTTTATTCACAGGACATGTTTCAAGAGCTCTTGCTCCTATCCTCAGCTGATACTCGACTTGAGTCGAGTATCAGCTGAGGATAGGAGCAAGAGCTCTTGAAACATGTCCTGTGAATAAACAGTGTGAGTGAAGCAATGTGTCAATATATTCTCGATTCAATTTTGTACTAAAGTATTGTATGTTTAAATACAAATAAACTAACAAATTTTATATCCTCTTGAGTCCTGAGGATACGTCTGAAGATGAATTTTCTTGAAACTTATAGTACAAGGTGATACAGAAACAAGGTAAAAATACAATAAAAATATTTTTTATTTTTGAAAAGATTTTACAGCTGTAATACCTGCAGACTATATTCAGACAAATGCATATGAGGTTAAAATTAATACTGCACTATACATATTTTAATTAAGCTCTTTTAATGACAACAGTTTAATGAAATCACCCTAACATCACTTACTGTGAAACATAGCAAAACAATTTCTTTCAATTGTGAAGCATAGGAATATTTTACATGTACATTGAATGAAAGTCAGGCCCCTACAACCACCTAATCTACATTTTGATCTATTTTTTTGCCTATTGTTCATCTTCTTAGGCATATGTTTAGAATTTAGCATCCTGAAATGTATAGATGACACAGCTTTTGGTGCTCTTGGTCCTTTTATTGGTAGACAACCATCTCCATTTTCTGGCACCTCATAAAAAAAGTAGGTTTTGAGCAACATCAAGCTTGACACTGCATAATGTCTTTCCTCTTAAATTGGTTCATTTGAGTTGCATGCCTGTATTCCAATCATGCTGCTGCGATAGTGGATTGTCCTTATTGTCCATTTGATGGTCCTACCTCTCATTGGATATTTTCCCACTATTCTATCCAGGAGATCCACACCACCCATAAATGTATTATATAATTGCATTTGGTCAAGGAATCTGCACATACACTTTATCTTTCTTTCACCAATGTTGAATTTTGACAACAGAATCAACACCAAAAGCTGAAGAAGCAACATAAACCGGTTTGTTATCAAACCATTTGATTACAGCTATTCTTCCTTCAGTCCTTACCAGCTGATTAAAAGAGCCTCGGCTTTCCCTTTTCAAATATAAATCTCTCTTGAAATTTACAGTTTCAGGAAGGCAATTAATCATGATAGTTCCTGTTGCTAAAAGCCTGTAAGTTAAGACACTGTCTAGCAAAGACACAGAAGTGAAATATCTATCAATATATAGAAGTGATCCAGGTGGCAAGGAATCTGAAAGTTTTAATACAAAACAGCCTCCAATATCCAAGTTGTCAGGTACTGGGATTTTTTTCAGAAGTGATATCCTTGCCCTTTCCCTGGTAGAGCATAAAGTTGAGTGGTATGCCATCACAAAGTTTTTAAGCCAACTGGGTGAGGTTTGCTCCTAACGAACTGCCTTGTTCTTCTCACCTGACCTGTGCATGGTATCATCTGCTTATCCACACATACACGAGTCGGTCGGGGTTGAGCTAGACAGGCATTTCTTACACTGTCAAGCAGTGGCTGTACCTTCCAATAGCGGTCATGTTTTTAGATTCCTCTTATTGTCATCAATCATTTTAAGTTTATTCCTTAAAAGATAAAACATATCTCTACCAATAATCACTCCTGGACAGCGTTGGAGGGCACACAAATCCGGGAGATCAAAGATAACTTACAGCATTGGAGATCTTCCTGCAGAGAAAATGCGCATGGTTTTAGGTGATGATCCAGTCGCTGTCACCACTGCACTGTGGTTCATTACCGCAATTGGTTTTAGTAATAAAGTCTGACTGTTCGTTTTAGAGATCTTAAATTTTTGGTCCCTGTGCTCATGTGCTTTTTATCTTTTTCAATTTTTATTTTGTTTTTATTTTTAGCTCAGTTTGTGTGGTTTTTAGTTTAGCTAGTGTGGTTTCTAGCCTTTAGTTTTAACTTTGTGCCCAAATGACCTCGCTGTCGACAGGCCATAAAACGCCACACACTCACTCACTCTACCAATAGTATCTGCAATTAGTGGGTAACGTGTTCACCTTTCTCAACATATTTGCAACCTAGGGAATCCCGCAAGGCAATTAAAATACTGAATTTTCTTAGTTCTACTCCAGTACAGTTCATTGATTTTCCTGTTAATGAAACTTGACGCACTTCATAAAATATGCCATGTTGTCAAACAAATTTTGATCAATATATTGCATAAAATATTCAAATGGTGGCCTCACAGCAGCAATTTCAGATGTTGCAAATTCTGGTATGTCAGGATTAAATCTGGAAATGAAAATAAAATAAGTAAGCTGAGGCCAATATTACCTTGAACATGCCACAAACGTTTGTCTCTAATTACTGCTTACTCAGACTGCCTCCATTTAGGACCTCTGTGTAGTATCTCACTCAAAGGCACTCCGTCATCCCCTGAATCAGATGAAGACTCAACTGCTGGTGTTGTTGGTCTGACTGACCAATGATCTTCATCTTTAGAGAACTCATATTCCGAAATATTTGGGTCCTCCACTGCCAATAGTACCAAGATTTCTTCGTCAGTTAAGCCTTCAGGAAAAACAGAAAGGTTAATTTGTTATATATTTATAATTTATTAAATTAAATTAGAATATCTAATAAATATAGTTTTATATGCCCTGCATGTAATGTTAATATAAAACAAATTAAAACTTGCAAGAAAGTACACCATACTTTGCAAAACAAACATGCAGTTATAACCTACAAAACAAGAGTAACCCATTTTGTAATAATTGAGTCCCGAGGTATCACATGATACCTTCAAAAAAGTAGACGATTTTGTTTATATCTTTATTTTATATTTATATTCTATAGTAATGTTTATAAATGGCTTTTGCCATGATTGTTAATACTTATATTGTGTATTTCACAGTTATAGTATAATTTAGCTTTGGCCAAAGGCATGCTGATGACCTTTCAGTTGGGCGCCATTAAGCACACATCTATCTTATCTGCTACAATTTTAAGGAAATGATATCGTTTGGCCAGTGTCGTGAGATGTTTAAAGATATTGTTTTTTCTGTTCTAGCTGGGATCTTGATGACTTGGACGCTGCAGAAGTTGATGTCGACCCACTGTGTTACTCCTTTGACAACTGCGAGAGTGCACTGCAGGAAGAGTCAACGGAAAGTAAAATTTTCAGCTGTGAAGTCTGTGGGAAATGTTATCCTTATATATCGAAACTGAAACAGCACAAAATATCGCATAGTACAGAAAGACCATTTAGCTGCAGCATGTGTGCCAAGTGCTTTTCAAGTCCTTATGTGCTTAAACGACACGAGAAATGTCATATGGACGAAAAACCTCATGTCTGTGATATATGTGGCAAGAGCTTCAACCTCGGATCTACACTTAAAGATCACAAGATGACCCACACAGGACAGAAACCTTTCTCTTGTGAAATATGCGGCGGCTGCTTTACATTCAAGTCCAATCTTAAGGAACACAAGCTTACACATTTGGGTGAAAAACCTCATGTATGTGATATCTGCGGAAAATGCTTTCTCAGCACTTCTAGATTGAAGAAACATAAATTTCTTCACACCGGAAAACGTCCTTATTCATGTGAATTGTGTGGAAGTAGCTTTAACAAAAGCAACACCTTAAAACGGCATGTAAAAACACATAGCGGTGAAAAGCACTTTCCTTGTGATATTTGTGGAAAACACTTTCTAAATATGTCAAGGGTCAGGCAGCATAAAGTTATTCATTTAGGTGAAAGGCCCCATGCATGTAGCACTTGTGGTAGACGCTTTACGACTCGTTTTGGTCTGAAGAGACACAGGATGATACATTCGTCTTTAAAACCCCATGACTGTGATGTGTGTGGACGATGCTTCACTCTCAAACATAATCTTAAACAGCATGTTATCAAAATGCATTCTCAGAAATGTTAGTGGATTAAGACGGTAATATAAAGCTTTAAAAAAGAAGAGATTTTGCTCCAGATTATTTATGCATTACAGTGCAGGTACATCTCTTTCTGTGAAAAGTATTTGTGAATTATCTGGGCTGTGTATTAACCCAAAATAGATTCTGTTCCTAATAATTTGTTAGGTGTTGCAAAATTGCTGTGAAAGTGTGTTCTAAGGTTAATTTGTGTTTTTAATTTGTATTTTGGGTTTGTACAGTGTAATATGGACCCTGGGCTCATTGGATTCTTTGTCCTGTACATCTTATGTTGGAGGATGTAAATTTAAAGAAAGAAAAAACTATAAAATACATTTCCATATTGTGTCTGCCAAATCTTCTGTTGGTTGCCAAAATCTGCTGCTGAATTCACAATTTAAAAGTGCCCTAAGTACTCCAAAAAGTGTGACCACTTGTACTGCAGGAAACTTTGCAACCACAATCAGTACTAAGAGTTTCTGTGCTTTTTGATATTAGTGACCCATCAGCGTTGGGCTATCCAAGGTGTGGATAGTGAGATATGTAAAGGAAACTGAACAAGTCATGCATCTCATTTACATAATTTTGCTTGTAGTAGCTGTGCGCTACATAGGCAAGAGTTTGCAAGCACCACTATGATCTGTTGTGTGTATCCGTGCATTGTCAACTTCATGGTCACTTCACCTCATTTTAAATTTGTATCTGTTTGTTCTTTAACTATACCTTAGACACACACCTGCGATTGGACACTTGAAAGTCCGGAAGCCAAACTTTCGTCTCTAGCCAGATCAGGGCTGAGCCCTCTACTGGCAGTAGAATATTTTATAAGTTAGGGCAAATGACGGTAGAGGTTTGTTTTGGTGTTCTTTTTTTCTTTTAATTATATATATATATTGTGTACTGATAGTGCAGTGTTTTCATGTGCCTAAAACAAGTCTTGGTCTTTTGTATTTTTCGCCGGGGTCCATGTCATACTCACCTAGACCGCGTATAAGGGAGTTGAAGTTATGGGAGAGGATTGGATAGAATGGGAGTGAGAGGGTGTGGATGTAGTCTGTTTGGGTAGGAATGTGTAGGTCACGACGGATTACAAGGTTAGGGATGTACCATGGGGAATCCGTGGCAATACAGAGGAATCGAGACTGTAGGACTTCAAGGCGGTGTAGATGAGTTTTAGCTGCTATACCCCAAATGGCACAGGCATAAGTGATGGCTGGTTGGAGCAGTTGTTTATAGAGGAGCAATTTATTGGATATGGACATCACTGAGTGTCGATTGTACAATGGGTATAACATACTCATATGTTTGCTGACTTTGTTGGCTGTGTAGGTTATGTGGCCCTTCCACGTCAGTTTTACATCAAGCAAAATGCCTAGATATCGTACATATGATTGCCAATGTACTTCCCCTCCGGCTAGACGAGCAGGTGGTAGGTCCTCTAACTGCCTTCTGGAGAAAGTGATGGCTTGGCTCTTCTGGGGGTGGATGCTCAAGTGACATCGTTTGAACCAGGTGGTGAGGAGATCGGCATATTGTTGGATTCTACGTGCAGCCATATAATGTTTAGTTGACATGGAGGTTACAGCTGTGTCGTCTGCAAAAAGGTACAGTGAGCAGCGGAGCAAAGAAGGTAGGGTGTTGATATTGTGACTGTGGGTTCGTAGAATTAGAAGTCCAATATGCCAAAATTCTAAAGGTTATTTCCGTAGAAATACACTGATCACTTCTCACGTAACAACATTACATCACATATGCAACACAATCTTCCAAGGTCGATGACAGTAACAAACTGTTCTCGTTACAACAACAACACTTTACAGCTGTTTACTGCTCGCCTCACTGTTTTACAACTTTACAACAACAACTGTCCGCTGGCATATTACAATCTCTTATATATCTCATTCATAAATTCGAGAGACTTCTCGAGCAAATAAGAAAAACAACTATTCTCTGTCAATTGAGATATCACTTGAACCTTCCTTACGTGAAACCCTATCTGGGCCAGTAAATCACTTATCTCAAGTGCTATGTTTATCTGCTTATGCAACTACTACTACTACTACAGGGGGATTTTAGGACTTATTTCACCCATGGGTGTATTTCACCCTGGCTTATTTTGCCCTATGGCTGCTTCAGGGGTGTACCCTCTTCAGCCTTGACTTTATTTGGAGTTGAGGGGGGATGGCTTTTTTGCTTTATTAGGTTACGTATGCATGTGTTAACAATTTTTCGTTACTTGCTAATTGTAATACTGTTAGTATATGTCATATTTATACTTTATTTACTTAATATCATATATATTAATTTTTTTATTTATTTTTTTTTATTAATATTATTTTTTTTATTTAGTAATTTTTTTTTGTTTTGTATAGTTTCATTTTGTTTTTAGTAGTAGGTTTTTTTATTATTATTATATATATTTTTTTGTTTTTCTCTTTTTTATTTATTTAATACAATCTTTGGGTATGTGTACAGTTACGGTATGTACACAATCGTCATTTTTCAGGCTAGAAGTATTTGGAGGTGCTCACGTATCTCGTCTTCCTCGGCTTCCTTTATCCTGGCGTGGTGCTGTATCAGGGTGACGATTGGGGGGGCGGTGGTTTCCGTCTTCTTGTAGTTCTCTGCTGCTGCAATTAGCTGCCTCCTGTACGGTCTCTCGGATGCGTTCGCGATGTACTTGTACATTCGGTCTTGTATGTGCTGTTCAAGTGGGGTTGCCTAACAGATGTCATACACTTCTTCGTTTCTGTGCCAGGGTACGAGTTTGTGGGCTATTCTTAAGCATTTCTCTCCATCTGTAGAAGCCTGGTTTTGGTATATGTTGTTGTTATTGGGAAGGTGACGATAGCGGCATAGGTGAAGTATGGTCTTACTATTGTCTTATACAGTTGGTTGAGGATCGGTGCTGAGAGTCCTATTTTGCCTATCTTTGATAAGTAGTGTAAGGTGGAGATTGCTGTTTTTGCTTCTTTCATCTTTTGCTGGAAATGTGGTTTTGTACTCAGTTTTTTATGAAGCTTTATTCCCAGGTACTTTACGTGGTCTGTATCGGTATTTTGTGTCCTTGGTAGGCTATCGTCGATTCCTGGTAGTTACACTTTGTTTTCCTGCGGAAAATGATGGCTTGAGTTTTGCTCACATTTACTGTGAGGCGCCATTTGGATGTCCATCTGTGAAAGGCTTTTAGCTGTTTCTCTAACCTTGGTTTTGCGTTCATCAGCTTCGGACCACTGCTCAGATATGCAGTGTCGTCGGCGTATTGGGCTAGTTCTATTGCCGGGTGGATTGGCTGTGGTGTGTCTGATGTGTAAATGATATAGACTAGTCCAGAAATAGCGCTTCCTTGAGGTGTGCCTGCTTCCAGTGTAATGGGTGCTGAGAGAGTGTTGTTGATTTTTATGCGAGCTGTCCTGTGATGTAAGAAGCTTGCCATCCATCTTATGATGCGCTTTGGGATGCCCATCGTTGTCATTTTATACAACAGTCCATTTGTCCAACATTTGTCGAATGCTGCTTGTATGTCGAGAAAGACACCGATGGTCGTGAAGCCTTTATTGATGTTGTTCTGGATCGTTGACATTATTCTCAGTTGCTGGTCTTCGATTGTTATTGTTCTCCTGAAACCGGCTTGGGTGTTCGGAATTAGTTGGTGGTGTTCAAGGTAGTTTTGTAGCCGCTTCACTAGTATTTTTTCGAATACTTTGGACATCATTGCAGTTAATGAGATGGGCTGGTAATTTTCAGGGCTGGTGTTGGGCTTTCCAGGTTTCTCCAGTAGGATCATGTGGTCCTCTTTCCATGTCTGCGGGTAGTATCCATTTTTTAGAATTTGGTTGGATAAGGCTGTAATTTTGTCCATCATCTAGATGGGGATGTGTTTTAGCATTTGGTACGTGATGGTGTCTGCACCGGGGGGGCGGAGTTTCCTAAGTGTTGCACCGTTTCTATGTATTCTGCCCTTGTAATGGGCCTTTCAGTTTCATCATCTGCATTCAGTTCCTGTGTTTGAATCTGCGGTTGGTATAGGGTTTCGTTGTTTTTGATGTGCTTATTGACGGTGTTGTAGTGTGACTTGATGAAGTTGGGAGCGTCTGGAGTTTTGAAGACTTTGGAGTAGTGTGCGTGGAAAACTCTTAGTTTCTCCTCTGTGGAAGTGATGTTTTGGTTATCCACCGGGATGGGGTATGTGAACTGTTTCTTCTTTCTTGCTGTTTTTATGAATTGCCAGAATTTTCTTGGTTCTGCAGTTCTGGCTTTGCTGATGTCCTGGATGGTGTTTCTCCACATGGTGTTGTGTGCGTTTATCTCTTTTTGTATTTGGTTGCGTAAATGGTTTAACATGCGTTTGTCGTATTCATGGTAGCTCTTCATGTATTGTTTGTGGGTGTGGCGTTTTCTCTTAATCAGTTGGATGATGTCCTTTGGCAGTGGTTTGCTGTGGCTACTGAAGTTTTTGGTCTTTTGGGGGATGGTGGTGTTCCGGGCTTGCGTGATTTCTGTAGTTATTTCGGTCGTTAGGTTGTCTAGTTGATTCATGTTCGTCAGCTGTTGTGGTTCGTATGGCCTCATGTGTTGTCTGATGTGTGTGGTGAATTCTGTCCAGTTTGCATTTGTGTAGTCGAAGACCTTGACTGCGTTCGTTGTCTCTGTATGCCACGCGGCTGTTGAAATAGTCGTGATGATTGGTAGGTGGTCGGACGTGGTTGCCGATTCAATTTCTATGTTGACGATTTTGCTGTATAGTTCTGGGGAGACCAGAATTTTGTCTGGCGACGTAGGTTATTCGTTGTCCCTCTATCCTATACGGGTGGGTCCTGGGAGATACAGCATTTTTAGTGTTGTTTCCAGCAGGAGGGTCTTCAGTAATCTTCCATTGCTATTTGATATTTCGTCAAGTAAGTCAATATGGTTTGCATTTAGATCTCCAGCGATCATTAAGTTAGAGAACATTCTTTGCAGGTATTTTATGAGGTCGCATTGTAGTTCGTCGTTTGTGTATATAGTTGCCATGTGGTACTTTTTCTTCTTGATCCGGATCCTGATGATGATTACTTCCTCTTCTGCGTAGGTGTGTGGGAGCTGTATGAGCTCGGGATTTAGCTCTGGTCTTAGGAGGATGGCCACGCCGCCTCCTGGAGTGTCTGGTCTGTCTCTTCGAAAACAAGTGTAGGGTTGTAGTTCAAATGTTTTAAAAGGTTTAAGTTTCGTTTCGTTTAGTGCTATTATATCTGGTTTTTTCTGCTGGGCTAGTTCTTTTATTTCACCTTTCTTGGTTCCAATCCCGTTGATATTTAGAAGCAGGATTTTAAGGTTCTGATGTACTACGATTTTAATACTGCCCATGATTGGTGTAATTAGTATTCTGTGATTTGGCTTTGTGGTTTTTTAGCCCTTCGATGTTTTAGTTTTGCTGACGACAGCTAGCTGGCCACCCAGTTTGTAAGTGCTGAGGCTTCTGTTTATTATTCTTTGTGTGGTGGTTGAACATCTCCTGTGGTAGTCCTGGGGGAGTTACTTCATATATTGCCATTGTGACTATTTTCAGTAGTCTTTCGGTGATATTATCAATGACGCTTTCTACGTAGTCTAAGATGTTGACCTGTATCTGCTCGACTTGCTGTTGCATTTCTTTCAGGTTTTCTTCTGCAATGGTGGTGATCTCTTTTAGTTTTTGTGTAGTTTCCTCCGCTGTTAGCTTCTTCTTTTCTTCCAGTATGTGGCTGGTGTGTAGTTGAGGCCAGTCGTCTTGTAGTTTCTTGCTGGGCGTTGGAGGGTTGTCATGCAGGAAGATTTTGGTCTCTGCGACTTCACTGATGTGTGTTGGTGGTCGTCGCGGGTAATTTTTGCACTAGACTTGGCCGGTGTAATGTCCCGTCTCATTGCAGGTAGCGCAGTAGGGTTCGTTCTTGGGTGTTTTCTTGTTGTCGCATTGCCACCGTATCCACTTCCGTCCCGTCTTGTGTCTTCGGACCAGATGGGGGGGCTTGTTAGGAAACTAGGTCTTGCCCTAATGGAAAGCCCCACGGAGGACGCCGAGCACCCTTCACGGGACAGCTCGGATACTCCCTGGTTTTAAGAGGCCCGGGTCTTGTTCCTACGGGGACACGGCTAATGGGAGTAGACCCTCTGCACTCAGATGTCGCATTGCCACGTGTGTTTGGAGTCTCCGCAGTAGAGGCAACGAGGGGCGCTGGCGCATTCATCCAAGAAATGGCCGTATTGCTGGCACTTTTTGCAAGGTGCCTGCTTTTCTGTGTGGTGGGAGGTCTCCGTGTAGAAGCGCTGTCCTTTGATGTACATGCCTTTCTGTAGCAGTGTCCTTATTGTGTCGGTTTCTTGTGTGAAGATCCTGATTAAAGTAGTCTTTCGCCCGTTACTGATGATGCAGCTGGCCTTCGTAATTTCCGGGTATGTTTGTTTCAAGCTCTCTAGGATTTCTTCGTCGTCGATGTATGCTGGGACACCTTTGACTAGAGCGGTCACTGTTTGCTTAGTTCTAGGGCCGGTGTTTTCTGCGCGGTTGGTTTCCTGGAGGGCAGACATGAACTTGGCGTTGCTTCCGAATTTGTCTTTCATGGCTTGCTTGAAAATTGTGCTATTCTGTACATTGTTGAAGAGCAGGCGATAAGTGAACGCTGGGTGGTTTATCCTCGTCTTTAGAAGAATGGTGTTGGAATCTAGCCCTTGCTTCGTCATGATTTTTCTTACGTAGAAGGGGTCCCGGTATTTCTCTTCGCAGTTAACAAAGAGTGTGAAGCTGCCGTGGGGGTCAGCTGGTCCAGTTCGCTTTGTGCGTTTTTCGTTGTTCTGGCTTTGGAGGTTTCTGTTCAGTGCATTTGCCATTGCTGTCAATGAGTCTGAGCTAGAGTTATGATGATCTGTCTCTCCTCCGCTTCTGGAATCGTCGCTGCTGTCCCTTCGGGAGGGCAGAGGTGGCTTCTCTTTCCGTGATCTTGCGGTAGAGGGAGCTTGGGGTTGTTGGTTTTGGTATTTGGTCATTTTTGGGCTAGAGGAGTAGCTGCACAGAGGCGCGATCAAGGTTTTGCCACAGCCGAAGCCACCTTAAGTGTGTCTTCAAGAAAACACAGGACTGAGTCCTTTAGCAAGGTGTGAACACCCAGTGGCAGACCAATCTGGCTACAAGGAAGGTATTAAAACGGATTCAAAGGTTGGGTTTATCAAGGTGAGACAGGTGGTCTCCGTAACGTTGCGCCGGTTAGTAGTGCAGTATTCCCGTGGATCAGCTCTTTCTCTTCTCTGATGCGCACAGGTAGACTGCTCCCCGACTACTCGCTTTTGCAAGCACTGTACACCTGTTATCTGTATCTGCAGGCTCTTTGTGAACTCAAGCTGCACTTATCTCTCGGCAACGAAATTTCTGTGCTTTTCGGCGCTACTGGGAGAGTGGGTCCCAGGACACTACCTTGAGGAACACCAGCTCTAATAGGACGAAGTGAAGATAATATGCCATCATGTTAGACAGAGAAATATCTGTTGAGGAGATAGGAGTGTATAAGATGGATCAAGTATGAAGGAATGTTGTAGTGGATGAGGCGGGAAAGTAAACCTTCATGCCAAAGGCTTTGGTGATGTCCAACAATAGAGCAGCAACATACTGCTTACGGTTGAAGGCAGTGTACACTTCTTCGACCAACCGAAGTAGCTGATGCTGGGTGGAGCGTTGAGATCTGAAGCCAAATTGCTCCTCTCTAAGGATGTTATGACGGTCTCTATACCATAGAGTTAACATTGTGAATATTTCTGGTTGTACTATACAATTTTAACTTGCGGAAGGCCTGGAAGACGTACATATGTAGCTTTGTACATTACGCTTACATATGCATTTTGTATATGCTCACCTCAAGTTATGTTAGCATTGCTTATTCATCATGAAAGAAGTCTACTGAAATTCTGTTGAGGCATGTGGAGTTGACTGCATGTGATTGCTTAGTTGTGCACTATTAGTGACCAAACTCGAAAAAAAGTACAAGGTGCAGGACTTGTAACTTATTTAAAGCCTTTGTTACCCTTCCAATAAAGAATTGAGAAAGAAAAAAAATGGAACGAACAATTGAAAGATTTTGGAAGTTTTCTTGCACGCGCTTAATGCAAACTACACGAAATATGTGATCCTCCCTTTGCACAATGCAGAATTTGTACATTGTAGACATTGGATGTGAAAAACGGGTTTACGATGTTTCTATAAGAACTAACTCAGTGATTTATAGAAACACCAAACTCAGTGCAGTATCACTTGTGCTTTGGGCAGTTTCATAGTTGACATCACTTTCAGACGTCTCCTGTCTGCCACAAGAACCTTTCCCTCGCCACATGTGCATTACTGGGATCGCATGGCGAACATTCCTTAATTGCGGACTATACAATTTACTCACTTTTCCAAACATAAATACGTGAAACCCCTTTCAGAATTACCATAATGTAATAATAATTACCTTCAGACAAATTAATGCTTGCTTTATACAGCTACAGGGCACTTTTTAAAGGTTCGATCGGTCGTGAAATTAAAACCACAGTGAAAATCAAAAATGTTTTATGTGCAATATTTAGCTACACCTGCTATTTATTCTCTACATAGTCGCTCTGAATTAGGCATTTTTTGTAGCGTTGTATTGACTTTGCAATTCCTTGAACATATGAGGTTATATGAACATAGGAACATATGCCTGTGCTTTCTGTCAAATCTCTACTCTGGTCTGCAGCATTGTCTGTGCCAAAATCCTATCCTCCTAGCCCCTTATTCATGTGAGGAAAGAGATGAAAACTAGTAGCCAAGTCCGGGCTGTAATGTGAATGATAAAACTTCCCATCAAAAATGCTGCAGGAGGTTCTTTCTTGCAGCTGCAGTGTGGGCCCTAGCGTTGTCATGAAGAACAATGCTGGATGACAGTATTCCTTTTCACTTGTTTCAGTTGTCTCACATTTGTGCCACGTTCCACCTAGAGAACTCTTTTTTTCGGTCGCAGAACACTGTTAGAGAATGTTTGCTTGAACTTACTTAGTTTTCACAGGAAGGAATGTTTGGATTCCTCTTTTGCTTCTTCAATTTCATAAAGGACCCATATCTCGTCTTCTGTGACAGTTTTGTTCAAAAAATCATGGTAACGCTGAAGAGACATTAAGGCAGCACACATTCGCTATGTTTTTGATCATCAACAGCATCTTGGAAACCCTTCTCGCACACAGTTCTTGGTGCTGGAGTGTCAGTCACGATGGTGTAGAGAGCTTGACCTTGAAATTTCGGGAAATGACTTGTGCAACACAGACATCTCAGATCTCCTCATCCCCGCGCTGAGTGAGATCACCATCGTTTGACATTCGCTTCTTTCCTTGACAGCATGTATCATTGCCGCACTTAGCTGTCGCTTATGAATGTTCCACTTACACATTAATCATTCGTCAGTGAATTTCAGCTGTGTTGCACCTTTCCACAATAAATCAAATGACAGCACGTACTTAACATTTGGCGGTCAACGGTATGTTTACGTGCTCACTATGCGCTTGCACCTGACATGTACAGTTTGGCGTGATCAACGGTCATTCATCTATGCAAGGCTTTATCTGAATTTCACTGTGGTTTTAATTTCACCAATTGGATCTTGAAAAAACATATTATTTGTTATAGGTTCCCTGTAAAAGAATTTCAAAGGAAATGTATGGACTCCGTGGTTTTAAAGTTTTAGTCCAGAAGCATTTTACACTTTAGTTACAAATATTTTATTTAGTATGCTAATGAGTTGAAACTAAAATTACATTAATTATATTCTGTTTTAGCTGTTTAAGTTGTTTCTGTTTGTTCTTTGAAATTACAAAATGCTTTTGTTTGTTAGGGCAGTATCAGAACTTACTTTTAACATTGTCAGTAGCAACTTTTTTTTTTTGTTTCCTTAGTGAAAGTTTTTAAATTCATTGGGTGGATTACTTGTAAGTTTAGTTGATCCTTCATACAAGGCCTTCCCGGTATTATTAAAGCACTGAAAGAGATGTACATTGTAATGAACATGTCATCAGCTCCATGTTAAAAAAAAACAAATAAAATCATTTATAAAACCTTCCAGTATTTATTTCTGCATATGAAATGTGCTTTAAGTGGAACGTCACAAATATACCCGAAGTAATTAAGCTGATTCGTTATGTATAAATGTACGAGGTGAGTAATGCCTACGTTTTTAACCTCTAATTTTGAATCAAATAAAAAAATTCATCACATAACAGCATTTGGTCTGAGTTTATCATTTGCAAATATAGTCTCCATCTTGAAACAAGGGAATATATTCCAGTGTTGTGCAAAGCACACTTTTTTTCTTAATAATCATTGCACAGAGTTCTCGTTTTCAAAGAGAAGCACAGAAATAGCTTCCCTTAGTGCCCCAGATGGACATCGGATGGAGCTATCACCTTCCTGCCTTCCTTTCAGTGTGTAGTAGGCATAGGGCTGTAATATTGTGCAGTAACTTTATGATCAAAATCAGTAGATTCACTATTTCATTGCAGTTATCTCATTTGTCTTGCAATCCTTTGGCCGCCATCTTCACACTGGTGTGACATGAAAAGACAACCTCACACAACCTGACACAGTTATGATGATCATTATATTGCCCAAGGAGTTTTACCCTTTTCTTTGTAATTCTGTTTGAAACACAGTTAAACAACGCTTACTTTACACTCAGTTTATATCCAAATTATTAATTGTATTTGCCTATATGTAACGTTAGACATTTGATAAGCTTGTTTGCAGACACAAAGGACAACACTACACAGCATGTCACAGAGTTTAGATTGAGTATACAGAATGGCAGTACCATATGCTGGTGTGTGCAATAGTCTGGTATAATTTAGTTCCTAAAATCAACCGTCCCATCTTGATAGGATGATCAAAGGTTAAAATTCAGTGTAGTATGAGGTTGGATCAAATATTGAACAGGTCTTTTATTGTAACTTCGTAATGTATTTCAATTAGGTCCATTCTACATTTTAAATAGTTCCACCCCCACATTGGTTGTGAAGTGCTGTCCACCAATAGCACCCTTCAGTAGCCCAAAAATGTGAAAGTCTCACAGCGAGAAGACTGGAAGTCCAGTGCATTTCCTCTGACTGGGGAGTGTAATGGTGGACCCAGGTCTCATCACACCCAGGCATCAAAAAGGAGATTGCAGGTCGAGCAGCCACCTCTTCATTCATCAGCTTTTGGACGAACGGACACCTTTCGGAATCCCAGTTTGTTCCGGAGGATTGTCAGAAAACCTCCATAGTTGATCTCAAGTTGTTTGCTGGCTTCAGCAAGTTTTTTCCATGGAAAAAAAAAAGAATATTTCAAAGAAAAAAAAAGCAATACTACACATAGCAGAGGAAAATGGATACAACAAAATTTTGCTGTTGAAGAAAATTAGAAAAGCTAAACTAAAGAAAACCATTAAGAAAAGCAATCATATTTACAAAAGAAAAAGAAAGCAACAGCATTTTCAGTTCATTCACATATCACCCAAAAGCATTTAATAAATTTAAAAAGATCTTCAAGGAACAAAGTATCACCTTGGCACCTACCAATAGACACTCAATTTTAAAATTGCTAAATTCAAAAACAAAAGATGAAATCCCATCAGTTAACAGATCCGGAATATACCAGATAAGTTGTAAGAATTGTGAAAAATGCTACATAAGTCAAACTAAAAAATCTAAAAACCAGAGTCAAAGAGCACTTTAGAAACATCAGATTGAAACAAGAAGATAAGTCAGCAGTAGCATTTCATTTTTGGAATGAAAACCATGACATTGATCCAAATCCAAAATTATTAAAAGGAGTGATAAACCAAAATAAATTGACAACATGGGAGAACATATTCATATGGAAAAATAAAGATCGCGAAATGAACTTTGAAATCCCACCAGTAGATAATTGTCAAAGAAGTTCATAGTTCCACCACCAGAGAGAGAGCAGACAACAGATGCCAGTTGGAAAGAGATTGAAAATGGAGGCGAATGCCTTTCAAACTAGTCTCTCATTAATATAAACAAGTAACGAGTATTAATAAACCAACTACAAATAGTTTCTGAGAACAATAAGTCTGCTTAAGCCTTTTCTTGGATACAGAGGAGACTTTTGATAAAGTCTGCCATGATGGTCTTTTATATAAAATTAAGAATTACACTTCAGAAACTTACTACAAAATAATCAAATCCTACCTCTCTAATTGCACCTGTTCTGTGAAATGTGAATATGCACAGTCAAAATATCATATAATTAAATTCATTGTCTCTCAGGGAAGTGTTCTTGGACCGTTGCTTTATATCATATATACTTCTGACTTCCCTGCACATGAAAACCTCACTGTTGCACACTATGCTGAGGATATTGCAATCCTGAGCAAAGGTACCTGTGAGTCAGCAGCCAGATAGCTTAACGCTTTCTGTGAAGACATAGAAGTCTGGTGTAAATGATGGAGAGCTGTTATGAGTCCTTCAGATTCACGTGTAAAAGAAGTGAGATAGTTCTGTCCTAGAAATGTGCCTGTAACCGGCGTAGAATTTTAGCAGCTTAAACATTTTCTTGGACAAGAAATTTCATGACAATGCGTTGTGCAACACGCGGGTGTACCTCGTGCTCACTTATGGTGCCATCATGCACAAGCCTTACCGCGCTTCCCACAGTGCCGCTCTTGCATGCGCAGCACACAGGTGCAGAAATCAAAATGGCTTGTTCATATTTCATCCACCCTTGTGGTATTGCATTTTTTAAATCATTGAAAAGAATGTGAATTGAAATCACCAGTTATTAGTAGTATGCAGTGTTCATGTACAGTACCTGCATTCTAAAATGTTACTTTTATCCATATTTGGTAATTTTCCGTACATTATGATGTTCTGAACTGTAAGTAGTTACTACCTGGCAGAACGTTGAAGCATATCAATGGAGTTGTTTATGTAAACCTGTTGGACATACACACTCTGTTCAGATACAATCGCAGCAATGTCTTTGACATTGGCGGTCATAAAGTGTGAGTGAGTGTGTGGTGTTTTAGGGCCCGTCGACAACAAGGTCATTTGGGCCCTTGGCGGTCATAAAGTGATTGAATATTGTAACAAGGACAAAGGAGAGATAAACAGTTTGTCAAACAGCTGCAATGGCAATTTACATTTGCATATATATTAATTTGCTAACGTTTCATATCAGACACAGAGCTGTATTTGTGTTTCGTCATTTACTGTACGCCAAGTTACATCTCGTCATTGTCAGTTAAGATGAATACACCTCAATGCTTTGCCATGTTATACACTACTTTGTTAGATTATGTTACAATCTTAAACTTTTATTATACCTAGCTAACCAATCAGGTAAAAGTATATGCTCATCAATAAAAATTTTAGAACTTTGAAGAGTTAGGCATGTGAACCTTATAGCGCATTTTTAAAGGTTGTAGTTACGGCTATGGTTAAGGTTTTTAATGCTTGTTTTACAGCTTTTTTGTCTTATCAATTATTGTTATCTGTTGATACTAAACTTGTTATTTGCTCATTGATCTACAGGATGTAGAAAAAGTTGTTCAACATTTTGATACTGTTTGAAGTAACGATTTAAAATGAATATAGTATTTTTACATTGTGAATTACATGCAAAGTGCCCTTCCTCAGGATTGACACAATACAAATAATGGTCATTAATACTTGGACACGCTCTGTAACATATCTTACTTCCTGGTACTGGTCCTATTAGCTTCTACTTCCTATCTATGTGATGACTTTCAAAATATCATACAAAAAATGCCATTAGGGTGAATTCAGGAATGTAAGCAGACCACTCAGTTTGTAATTGCAAACGAGCTGGTTTATTCTGAAACCTAGATAGTCATGAAAAATAAATGAAAAATGAGACAGTGCTCCATCGTGATCGTCTGGCACTGTAGCATATACAAGTTGTTCTCAGCAGTGATTTCAAAGAAACCCAGACTCTGTCGGATAATTCGCTTCTCCATCTCCATGGCTGCGTTTAGACTAGTGCCATGCAGTTCAGTTGTGTTTAACATGTTTGCTCAACCTGAAGTATGTTTCATCCAACCAAATTCTACGTGATGTGTGTCTGAGTCATCTATCTGTGCCGTGTGGACCAAATGGAAGTGTCTGCGTGGAGACCTTTGCAAAATTTGTAATTGAAGAGGAAGCTCTAAGAGTCAAACACTCATGCCATCAAATGTGGATTTTGGGGTGCAGTAAACAGATAGTTTCATTGGGCAAGTCGATGTTTCCACTCAGTAACCACGTCATGCCATCACTAATACCCTTAAATAAGTGTCCAGCAGCTTCTGCCTGACTGTACAGATAAACAACTTCGTGGGTCTATTAGATTAGCTCATGAGTTACAATCACAAGTTGTGCAAATTTCCATTCATGAAGAAAATGTTGGTACTTTTGAAAACCTTTTAACTGTTTAATGGGGACGCATGTGCCCTGATGTACAACAAAGACCAGCTAATGCTCATTAGTGGCATCAGTGTTTAAAGTGTTGTGAACACAACTCTGTGCGGTTTGGCGTTCCTGTCATATGAAATATTGCCGACATATCTTGGCTAATCGTAAAAACTACTTGTGACACTCGTCACTTACTTTCGCTTAAAGTAAGTGACGAGTGTCAATAAACTGACTACAAACAGTTTTTATGATTAATTTTGATGTCACTGTTACTAAATTCCTCCATATACACATATCTTGGCTAGTTCGCAATTTGGGAAAGCATCACTTCATTTGAAACTTGTGTAAGAAAATGATTAACACAACCTGGAGAAATACCTCCGAACCCCACAACTTTGGTACTGTTCTGGCTAGTTGGGTTAAGGTGAGTCGGTATGCCCTATCTCGCCTATGTTAAAATATACAACTTGATGACTATTAACAGCACATACATGAAAATTATATAACATATGTGGCCGTTACAGAAACTACTGATCTACAATGAAACTTGTATTTACAGTTTGAAGTAATTTATAGATATATTTTTTCTCTTTTCATTATTATTATTTTCATTATTATTATTTATTGTTCATTATTATTTATTATTTGTTTATTTTTTAGCATTAATGGAGTTCATTAGTTAAATTACTGTCTGTAGATGCACAGCATTTCTGAAGCTACTTTTATAATCTGTAAAAGTTAAATGCACATATCTCCATGGGGTGGGAAAAACAGCCTTAAAGTTTCCAGTAAGATCTATAGCTTACAATTTACCTTGGAGGTTGATTAAACATCTGTATTATTATCATTTAGTAACACAGTTTCTGTAGCAGCAGCTCTTATGGAATTTTCTGCAACTTTTTGCAGGCTATTTCCTAAAAGTGTTTTATATTTGAATCGCCTTGTAGGGGGATTTGGTAAATTCATATTTCCCCAGCTCCAAGTTCGTTGCAAATGCATCTTAGCCCATAAACAAGTCTCACATTGTTTTCATAGAGGACACTATTAGCTCACTGTTGTGAAGAGCAAACTGACATTTCAGATACGTAAAATATGAAGCTATTAACAGTGAAGCAAATAAATATATACAAATATAATAATTTGTAACTTAAAATTTCACTTATAAGAAATGAAGATAATTCTTATAAATTGTCCGGGATCGCGATTTGATGTAAACTTATACACATCTTCAGCCGGAAACAAAGAAATATTTATATGACATTTCAGAATTAACAATTCAAGGATACAATTTTCAATTTATTCCCTATACCAGTTCTTGTACATGATTCTTCTTCTAGCACTCATCTTAAAATGCCCAAATCTATCACAATATTATATTGAGTACAGTCTTCAACACAATTTATATTGACATTAATATTTACATTTGTTTGTAACTTCCTTCTCGAAGCTCTTGGAGTTGTATATGATCGACTGCCACATGCTTGGGTATCATTTTCATTGATTTCTACAGGCAAGGGTACTGTCCTGTAGGATCTATTGCCCTTGTTCATACATTTCTGAAAACGCCTTTAGGTTTTGTCATCTTTTTACACAACTATGCTTTCAGTTAGATAAATACTCAAGGGTCAGTTGCTTACAAACAAAACTCTAGCCACAGCTGCAGAATAACAAAACTAGGGAATCAAAACTTAGTTCTAAGGATAATAGAATAAAGAAGACGATATCCATGCCAAAATATGCAGCAGAAATTACTCTAAAAACATGCTCTTTCGCAGGCTCCTAGATGAAACAGTTCTGGACTTATTCCAAATTTTGTAAATAGATACAAAGTAAGCTAATAAATTGACTGTCAGCAAATTCTTAAGCTTCATTTTAAGTACACTTATCATTATAGTACATCACCATATTCTATACCAAAAGGTGCAGAAAAGTGTCAACTATTTAACTACAATTTTTTTTCACCCAATTTTTGCATACAGTCTCACCTTAAAGATACTGCAGTGCCATAAGGCAGGATTTGCATTTTGCTGCGTTTATTCTGAATTTATGATTATGTTCAACATATGCATGAAAGTCCATTTGTACACTCTTGTTAATTGAAATGGTGCAGAAAATTAAATGTCTTTGTCTCACAAATTGTGTATAATTATTGTCAGTTGCAATTACTTTTAAAACAAAAATTATCACAAGAAAGCTTTAGTTTATATGATCTAATTTGGTGTATTTCATAAGTTGCTACAATATATTTGTAAAGCTTATACTACATAGAATTGAGAAACATCCTCCAAGGAATTGGCCTGTGGAATAAACTTTAAAAAGAAATAGCAAATTCCTTTGTAGAATACACTTGTGATTTGTAACAATTCGGTGTGATTTATAGCTTATTATACGTGATTGTAAAATATCACATCAGCAGAAAAATGCGCTGTAATTTCTGAGTGGTAGGCTTTATGGAATAACCCCTGGGAGTTCATTATGTTTTACAAGTAAGTGTATGTCAAATTTGTGAACAAGTTGGGAGGTACTTATCTTTTAGATCAAGAATTTACCTTCCAGAACAATGTATGTTGCATATCAAACTGTGCAAATACATTCACCCTACAATAAATTTGCTGTGTATTTTTAAATAAATTGATGCTGACTTATTACCAGTGGAAGTGAGAAGGGAGAAGCACTTGTTTCCATCAGCATAACATTTGGATGATTGCTTCAACGTTCACCACTCTTTCTGCGACTCAGTAAACATTAAATTTTAGATGAGTCGCGTTTTTTACACATCTGCTTCACTTTCGTACCTATTTTGAGGACATGTTTCGCAAATCTATGCTGTCCAATACAGTTGAATCTCAGTAAACATGTTTTACAATTCTTTTCTTAGAAGTGTTGAAAACAGTGTTGTATAATAAATTAAATTAAAAGTAGTTTTATTTTAGTAGTAGTCTAATGAGGTATGGCATTATATTTTGGGGGGATAGTAAAGACAGTCACTTGGTTTTTAAAGTACAAAGAAGGATTGTTAGATGCCTAATGTCAGGAAAAAAAATATGACTCATGCAGGAACTTCTTTAAGGAATTGAAAATCTTGACTCTTCCCAGTCTGTATATATACTGTTTGCTATGTTACACAAAACAAAACCTTGAAAATTTCACCACAAATAATCAAATACACCATCATAACATTAGAGGTAAAACAGACTTAAGAACAATAACACTTAGAACTACACTTCATTCCAAAGGAGTTAGATATTCAGCAGTCACTCTGTATAATAAACTACCATGCGGTGTTTCAAGCTATCGTTGAAAGAAATTTTATTAAGCAATTCATATTATGATATAAGTGAATTTCTAGATACACTGTAGCTGGCCATATAATTGTATATATTTGTGATACATTTTAAATGCTGTGTAGTTGTAGAGCCATGCAACTGTATATATTTATGAGTTCATGCTTATATCTTCGGATGAATAAATTTAAAGGGAATCGATTAATGACACTAAACAACACTTTTAAATTTTTCCGAAACAAGTTTCAGAGACTTTGCCTCCATCCTCAACCGGCCATCGACTGATTCTCATTGGTGTAGTCAACGATATTTTGTCATAGGTCTCCTCTGGTGACAAAATATCGTCAACTACACCAATGAGAATCAGCCGATGGCTGGTTGAGGATGGAGGCAAAGTCTCTGAAACATGTTCCGGAAAAATTTAAAAGTAAGTGTGTTTAGTGTCATTAATCGACTCCCTTTAAATTTAATGTTTTAGAATATTAGCAATTTCTTGTGAGCTTTTTCTTCATTTGTTGGATGTGTCCCAAAAACCAGTAACATATAATGCATCACCAAGAAAAATGAGGACCTTGTGTGAAAGAACTGATTTTTCATCTAGAGAAGCAGAAGCGTCCAAGGTGTCAAGTCGATTTGTAACTCACTTGGCATTTGAGCAGTGAGCTGAACTTTTCCATTTCAAGAGTCAATACAGCGACATTTTCTACGAAAGATTTATCAAACAAGGTAGTGACAAGAGGAAGCAAGTATGCTTTGAGCCTGATACAGAATTTAGCTTGAATATACAATCAAACAAAATGCCTAAACCATGCTGTCGAAAATAATGATATGTCGACCAGGACAAGTTGGTTCACAGGTTTCGGCACAGTGTGTATGATATATAGTTCAAATGAGATAATTTTTCACATATACAAAAGAAAATGAAATACACAAGAACAAAACACTACTTCATACTCCGGTGTGATTTGACCTTGCGCCGAAGGAGGGCACTCCTGCACATTGAGGTGTCATGATATTGTTCCGTTCTGACGTTCATTGTTGGATCCTTCCTCTGACCACGACATTGCAAGCTGCAGCTATTGAACTCTTGTTGCCTGGCCTTTCGTTTTCTGTTCATTGTATGTTCCCACAAAGTTTCCCTTCACTCCTAACGCTTTGTTCCAAGTTGTCTCCCAACTTCCTACATCTTTTCTTCTGCTGGGGATTTTAATACCCTGAATGCCTCATGGGGATCACCTAGAGCTTGCGCAAGAGGAAACCTCATTGCAGTCCTTTTCGCTACTCATACACTCGCTCTGCTTAACAGTGGCGAACCAACTTTTCTATCTGATACTTCCGGCACATTTCCTCAACTGGATTTCGCTATCTGCTCTGCACAGTGGCAGCTCGTTGCTGACACCTACTCTACCTATCATTTTCCTTGCATTGTTCGACTTTTGCATCACGTCCCACGCTTCTGAACCTCTACCTTGCAGTTGAATAAGGCGGACTGGGACCTTTCCCGCCGCCTTGCGTCTTTTGATGTGCATTCCCTTAACTCTGTGGATGTTATGGTGCATTTTTTAACCTCCACACAAATTTCTACCGCCTGTCGGGATGCTGTTAGGGCCCGGCGAATTGCACTTCGGGTTTTTCGACGCCACCCGATATTGGACCATCTTAACTCATTTAAACAGGCGCGTACCAGGGCTCGCCACATAATCCAGGATAGCAAGAAGGCCTCATGGTCCCGGTTTGTTCAACCTTTTAATCGTTTTTCACCTTCTTAGTGTGGGAAAAACTCCGGCGTTTTACTGGCACAGTATCCCATTCCGCTGTGTGACCTTCACGCTTCTAATAATATTATTGTAGATCCGGTGGCCACAGCTGCCACACTTGGTGCTATATTCGCAGCAAATTCCAGTTCCGGCCATTATTTCGCGGTCTTTCGCACTCTAAAATCCAGGTCGAAGTCGCAGGATTTGAACTTGAAGTCTGCCAACAGGGAGTGTTACAATGAGCCTTTTAGTCTACGGGAGTTGCAGTTTCCTCTTCACTCTTCAAGGTATTCTGCTCCCGGGCCAGATTCTATTCATGTGTCCACGTTGCGAAACCTTTCTTCTCCAAGTGCATAACCGCATTTGGCTAGACGGCTTGGCGCGAACCCAACGCCGTCCCTATCCTCAAGCCTGGTAAGGATCCCCATTTACCTTCCAACTACCGAACTATCTCTCAATAGTTGCATTTGCAAGGTGATGGAGCGCATGATTAATGGCCGTTTGATGTGGTGGCTTGAGTCTCGGAGTCTATTATGGAATGTCCAGTGCGGTTTTCGTCGTCACCGTTCCACGTAAGACCATTTAGTTTCCCCCTCTACCCAGAACATGAATGCCTTTCTGAGAAAGTACCAAACCGTTGGTGTATTTTTTTATCTGGAGAAGGCTTATGGCACTTGGAGGTATGGTGTTCTTCGTACTCTCCACGAATGGAATTTTCCCAGCCGTCTATCCGTCTTGTCTGATGGACCGCATCTTTCGCGTTCGCATGGGCTCGGTTTTCTCACAGTTTTTTACTCAAGAGAATGGAGTACCGCAGGGTTCGGTACTCGGCGTCACGCTCTTCGCCATAGCAATCAATCTTATCGTTAACTATGCTTCTCTTGGAATTTCGTCGTCCATAATTGTGGATGGTTTTGCCATCTACCTTAGTTATCGGCGGACTTGTCTCCTGCAGCACCGACCCTCAAAATCCAATCTCTGTGGTCCTCATCCCGAGGGGTGAGCAACAGGAAGTAGGGGACTGACTGATGGGGTGATGTACGGCGGAGATTTAGTGTGCCCCAGGACCACTACGGCTGCCGAGAAGGCTCATCAGTAACCCCGAAAACGGGCAGAAGAGGCTCTGGTGTAACCTCTCGATTGGTTTCCTCCATTAGGTGAGAGTGCTCCTTCAAACGCCCAAACTATGGTCCACTTCGGTGTTTGACCCCATTTGTTTTTTTTCTTTTTCCTCCCTGATACGTCTGACTGATAGCGCGGGTTGGCGGAGTGGGAAGCGCAAGGGATGACTGGGTAACGCGTAATTCCCAACCCCTTTTTATCATGTAGGACTGTGTTCGTATCCGCGGATACAGGTCAGTCCTGGGGAGGGCCCACTGCATGAGCTGTTACACTCCTGAAGGTGAGTGGGTCCCTCTGTCTTTTCACTGGGAGGTGTGACACTGAGGTGACCAAGGTCCAGGCCAGGACTCTCACCTAAGCTGGGCTGGCCCCAGAATGTGAGCACGCCATCGGAGACGTTTGCAATGGCGGAGGACATTACCGCTATGGCACTGAAATTTAAACCAACAACTGTGAAAGCTAATGGAAAGGACGTAGTCGAGTCCTGTGGTCCTCGCTACTTAGTCGTAACTAGAACAGGCAGGAACTTTCTGTCCATGAATCCTTTCGTCATCCAAAAGGGTTTGGATAAGATAGCTGGTGCTGTAAAATCTTGTACTCGACGAAATGGCACGCACATTATGTCCTAGGCAGCAGTCTTCTTGAAGGTGAACGTGTTAGGCTTACTTAATAAGTGTCAAACCGTCGGAATATTTTTTGATCTTGAGAAGGCTTATGGCAGATGGCGTGCGGGATTGCTCTGCACAGCTGGCACATTCGTGGCTGCCTGCCACTGTTTCTTCACTGTTTCTTCCGAGTAAAGGTCGGCTCGGTTTTTTCGAATCCTTTTATTCAGGAGAACGGTGTACCTCGGGGAATATGTTTCCCCAGGGATCTCGTCCTGTTTATTCGTAGATGACTTTGCGGTCTACTGCACTTCGCAGCGCACAGCTTTTATAGGGCGGCGCTTACAACAATGCTTAGACAATCTTCATGATTGGAACCTGAGACATGGTTTTGGGTTCTCGGTGGAGAAAACCATCTGCGTGAATTTCTGGCGCCGTCGGAGTCGCTTACATCCTTCACTCCGTTTGGGTCCACATTTACTTCCTTATGCAGATCAGATGAGATTCCTCGGACTGGTATTTGACAGAACACCTAACTGGTCATCTCACATAACACAGCTGAGGGCGCGCTGTGACCGCTCACTCCAAATTCTGCGGGTACTAAGTGGCAAATCGTGGGGAGCAGATTGCACAGTGTTGCTGTGACTCTATCGAACGCTGATCTGATCCAAACTGGACTACGGTTGCTTCGTCTTTCCGTCAGCACGTCCATTAGTACTGAAAAAAATATATACAGTCCATAATTGTGGCCTACGGATGGCTGTTGGGGCTTTCTCTACCAGTCTGATAATCAGCCTCTACGCCGAAGCTGCAGAATCTCCTCTTAGGTACCGGCGTGTTATTTTATTGGCTAATTATGGCTGTCGCCTATATTGCATGCCTACGCATCCAAAATTTGCGCCTTTCTTTAACGACATGCTAGACACACGTTATAGGAACACTACTCTCGGTCCAAAGTGACCAGATTTTCGCCTTCGGGAGCTTCTCCGCTAGCAAGACATTCAAATTCCTAAGATATTTCCTATGGGCGAGACAGTGTACCCTCCGTGGTTGCGAGGAACGTCGCCAGTCGATCTTTCCATGACGAAATGCAACAAGATACGATGGCTCCTTGTAGTATCTGCAGTTACTTTTTAGAATTTTATCAAGTTATAATAATTGTGTTTTAATTTTTATTGATGGTTCTAAAACCTCAAATGTAGTTGGATGTGCCCATGTTTCTGGTTCCAAACAATATACATTTGGGTTCCATAGCCTCACCTCTATTTTTACCGCAGAGCTTTATGCCATTTACCGAGCCATTTTGAGTGTCCATGAACAAAATATGTGTGACTGCTTAATCCTCAGTGATTCCCTTAGCGCACCCAAGAGCCTTTGACAGCTGCACAACTACCACCCACTTGTACAGCGCATCCAGGACGTACTCCACATTTTACACGCCTCCGGCGTTAGCGTGGTGTGTGCTTGGGTTCCTGGTCACGTGGGCTTCCACTGGAATGTGCTAGCGGATTCGGCAGCGAATACGGCTACCACACAGCCGATGGTGACATCGGAAGACCAAGCTGTGGCGAGCTGTGTTGTCCTTCTGGCGCGAGGATTGATCCCCCCCATGCGCAGAAACAAACTCCGCTGTGTGAAAGCACTTCCAATCCCTTGGGTAACCTCCTGCCATTCGTCCCGTCGGGCGGAAGTGAGCTTGGCTCGGTTACGCCTTGGCCACTGCTATTTTACCCATACTACATTTTTTTAACAGGACCCCGTCTCCAGTTTGCTCACTGTGCGGTGCAGCCCTGACGGCCCGACACGTATTTATTGAATATTTTACCCTAGAACGTCTCCGCAGTTCTCTTCCGCTGCCGGCCAGTTTGGCAGAGATTCTTGCGAATGACGAGACAGCGGTGGCCAAGGTTTTTAAAATGTTCTTAAATGTCAATTTTAGAATTTACGCTACTTTTAGCAATTGACGTACAAAGTACGTTTTATCTAGTTTTTAGCACGATTAGTTCTTCCAGGGTGCTGTTGAATATGAATATAGCCGCTATACACCGACCCCAACTATCAGCTGTTTTCTTACGCTCTGTGGCAGTACGGTCTTACATCACGATGGCGGTGTTATTAGTATGGAGCAATCACGGAGCAATATATTCTATATTCTGTGATGGTGAATGGAAATGGCGGCTTATGAACAAAACTATGGTGTGATATCAAAAAAATTAGGGGGTGGACCACATGGAGTCGGTGACCCAAATGACAAATCTTTAAGGAAAGTAGAGCTCGATGTACTGATTCCACAGAAAATGAGAGATAAAGCAAAAGCTGAGAAATGTAATGCAGAAGTGAAAGCATTTACTGAATGTTGTAAGAACTCTAATCTGTTTATGGTGTTCTCCTGTCGTAATGAAAACGAAGTACTGAAAAATTGCCTGGCAAGATGGTACCAAGACGAGGAATTCAAACGTCAGTGCACAGAAGAATATTTAGAGGAGAGAACGGAATTTCGTAGGACTGGTGTTTTCAAAAAAGTAAGAGGAAAATAGTTTCATGAGGCAATATAGAACATTTCCGTAAAGTTTCAGAAGTGATGCAAATTGCTAGTGGCAGAGTGAACTTCTCATACAGTGGAACATAATTGTAAAGATGTATCATGGAGAAGTGCAATTTATTGCAATGAAGAAAGTTATAAAGTGATTGTTGAAATAAAATGTAACTAGTGTTGACCATTTCTTAATATTCGTTATTTTATTTTTCTTACAAAAGCTCCTGTATCCCTACAGATCGCACTTTCGAATAAGGCATCGCTTAATCACGTTGGGGTAGGCGCAGTAAGAGTAATTTTGATGGTTGTATTTCACTTTTGTTTTTTACTAAAAAATGATACTAGTACTTCTTGGAGTGATTTTATTCCTGTTTTAAAAACATAGCTGAGTAACGTAACACCGATAAAAAGTTTGGCGACGGTAGTGCAGATTCATCAGATAACTCGTAGAGTTTTAACAATTTTGTAAAATATTCTTGCATGTGTTATCTGCCCAGGTAATTGTTAAAAAAAGTCACATAATAGCGAACAATTTGGTTTTTGCCATACGTAACCTCACTCCCACCAGAAGGGTTTTACCGCATTGTTGTATGGAAATACGGGATGGGCCACAGTTAGAGAGGACGTATATACACAAGAGAAAATGTTAGAACCGGTAGAAGTAATGTGTTTGTTTTACTGTTCAGAAAGTTCACATATTGTCCATAGATTGGTTATCATGTATTAAGATGTTCAAAGTTCCATTTCGCCTGCTAGGAGGCTGTTGCCAACTTGCAGCTGTGAAATATGCAGATAGCCATTGCCAACCCATTTTTCATTTTAAAAAAATATTGTTTCAACAAAACTGATTTATTAACAACTATCAGAACACATTTATATAATGTGTCCACTCCAAATTTTGTTACGCCTTCAGTACCACTAATTTTGTTATGGATTGTTGGTATTTTCAGCATATAAAGTAAAGTAATTTATTGATCCAATAAATCACAAAGTACACTTGTGCTAATGCTGTTGAACAAGTCAGTTAAAATTCACTTATTAAATGGTGCAATTGCTCAAATGGTAGAATTGTCTTCATAACATAAGTACATTTTAAGGTTAAACTGCAGAAAGATGGCGTAGACTTAGGTTAGTATGGAATGACGTCACGGAAACTAGTTGTTGCCAAATGCAGAGTTTTGAATTATGCCAACATGTCAAAATGTTTCCATCACATTTTCTTTTTCTTGTTATAAACTAGCAATACTGTAATGCATAAGGAATTCAGTGCAAAATACAAGTTTAACTCTACTTCTTGTGCTCTTGTTTTAAACTATTTTCCTGATAATGTTGGATCTCTCAGAGATGAACAAGATGAATGATTTCATCAAGAATTCAGGGAGATATCAGGGTCAATGGGACATTGCAAGTGGACTACTGCTTGTGCTTGAAAAGGGAAGTTCTTTAATTATGACTTAAACGTAAATCGCTCAAGCGACTTCCCGGCCAAGGAAAATGTAAATTCACACCTTGTTTTACAGATATACAAGTATTTTTATATATTTATTTGTCATAAATTTTGCTTTTTGCATTCATTTTGAACACATGATTATTACATAAAAACACTATTTTCAAATTATTTTGTGATTTGCGACAGAATCTTACGCGATAGAGAAAAATGTGCAGCATAATTCATTTAGCACACTAAAATTAGCTACAAACACCTTTCAGATTGCAAACTGGTGAACAAAAGTTATATTTTGTAGTTATCTGTGTAATCTATTACTTTTAGTGAGTTGCTCATGCAATTTGAAGTTCAGAAAACATTCCGTACAAAGATTATATGAAGGCGTAGTAAATAATATTATTTTCTATCATCATCATCATCATCATTATTATTATTATTATTATTATTATTATTATTATTATTATTATTATTATTATTATTATTATTATTATTATTATTATTTTTTTTTTTTTTTGTCATTATTTACAGCATATTAATATACTAATCAAATTAAAAGAAACATTACAGTATCACTTGTTTGCTTATGTAGTGTTGGTATTTTCAGCAAAAGCATGCTTTCACTGTTGGCAATGCTTCAGCCATGACATCATGCCTGCCATATTGCTGCGCCATATGCTGCAGTTTAACCTAGGTTAACATTGCTTGTCACCAAGGCCACACTTTCAACGCTCGTAGCACAATGTGGCCGTCTAATACAGGGTAACCATACAGATCAATTAGTAATTTTAAGACATTGGGACAGAGAAAGGATAAGCTACAGCATATTCATTTCTGTTATGCTCTTCATGTTTATTGACTTTTTTCTAAAAGTGCTATTTTGTTTTCAGGGAATTTAAAACATGTATATCTAACCAAGTGTCGGTACTACTTGGCAAAGCATGGAGGGATAGCGGAGGAAATGTGAACCAACAGACATGCAAGACAGTATAAGTAAATTCTGTTTAGATGCAATCATGTTTTCTGGACAGCACTGTGTCATACATTGGCAGGTGCGTGATTGAATATTGTGAGGAGGAAAAAGAAAGGGAATCAAAATTCCATTGTGTTAGGTGACAAATGGACGGCTGCAATGATAATTTGCATATATAATAATTAATTGGCTAACTTTTTATATCACACACAGCTCCTAAGCACTCTATAGAAGAGTGAAATATTAGTAACTTGGAGTACAATAACTAGGTTCATTTAAAATACACAGTATTGTAACATAACTCGCCCATAGCTAGAAGTCCAGCTGTTGTGCAAGATCCGAGTCGGAGAAGTCCTCACGTTCACTACTGCTCTCTGCATCTTTGTCACTAGATTCCAGACCTCCTACTGATATAATAAAGTTGTCTATTGCATCTTCCACCAGCCCATCCTTTTGCCTGAACTCATCCTCGAGTTTCTTAACGAGTGTAACATAGCCCTACCAATCAGCTGCTGTAACAGAGTTCATTGCACTTTCACACACCTGCTGTAGGTTTCTTCATATCATTTTATTGCTGTCCATTCCAATTCTATAGCATTCAACTCGCACATATAAAGAGGTAAATGCCCATGCATTTCTCTTATTCTGTTATGGTTTGTTTGTTCCTTTGACTTATGTATTTGAATTAAATGAAACAAGTCAGCCTTTCACATTGCAGCAGAACACAAAATATTGTTCTCCAACCATTACACCATTTCTTGCTTTTTATTTATTTTTTTATATATTTATTTTCAGTTCAGTATAGTGTTAAATACACAAAAGAACCACGTCATATGAATTTATACAGTTTAAGAACACAGCTATACAGGTTGTGTGATATAAATAGAATACTAACTTGCTTTAATAAATCCATACACACTAACAATAATAATAATGATGATAATAGTAATAATAACAATAATCTTTATAAAAATAAAGTTCTAACTAGTATTAATAAACTCATCCACACTATAATAGGCTTTGTCAATTAGGAAACATTTCAGCATTAATTTAAAATTATTATCTTTACAATTCTTGATGGTGACTGGTAGTATGTTATAAAATTTTATGCCCATAAAACTAGGTGTCTTCTCATAAAAGTGCAGTCTATGGGTAGGAATGGCTAAATCGTCTTTATGTCTAGTGTTGTGATTGTGTCTATCAGAGTTGGTTTCAAGGTGTAGGTTAAATTTCCGAAGGTGCATTATTGTGTGGTATATGTATAAGCTAGGAAGGGTTAGAAGTTTCAATTTTATAAATACTGGACGACAAGATTCGTTATGTTTTAGTTAGTTGTGTTACCCCATACTTCGATCCCATATGAGAGGTACGAGTAGATTAAAGAATAATAGATAATTTTAGCTGTGGGCGTAGGTATATATCTTGTTAGATATTTCAGAATGAATAAATTTTTACTGATGGTATTGCCAAGTTTATCAATATGTTCAGAGAAGTTTGAAGTACTGTCTAGTGTAACACCTAATAATTTAGCATTCTTGACCATTTTTACTGGTTCATTGTCAATGTTTAAATGGACTAGAAGATCTGTTCTTTTAGCTCCAAATGTAATTAATTCACTTTTATTGGGATTCACAAACATGTTCAGATTATAAAAATAATGCAACAGTTTATCAGGGTTTCATTTAAGGTATTCTGTAGAGTAGTAATATTTCTGTGACAAACTGTTACTGTGGAATCATCTGCATACTGGAATAATTTTGCATTATTGGGTATAAGCTGGTCAATATCGTGCATGTATAGAATAAACAGAAGAGGTCCTAAAATGGAACCTTGCGGAACTCCATGGCTTAAAGTTTGTGTTTTTGACCTAAATTCACCATTTTCTGTTTTCAGCATTACAAACTGTTTTCAATTTGTCATATATGATTTCATCATTTTAAGCGCATGGCCCCAGATGCCAAGATCATATCATTTATTCATTAGTATGTTACTATCAACACAGTCAAAAGCTTTGTGAGATCTAATAATATGCTAGCTGCGTAGTTACCAGCATCTATATTGCTTATTATTTCTTCAATGCAACTTGAGATACACTTTGTAGTGGAGCTATTTCTCACAAAACCGTTCTGATGTGTGGGTAAAAGGTCAAATTTTAAGAGATAATTCATAATTCTAATGAAAAGAACACGTTAAAAAAAATTTGATAGTGCTGGTAAGATAAAGATGGGTCGGTAGTTATTTAAGGCATCTTTCTTTCCTTTTTTAAAAATTGGTATAACTTTTGCTATTTTTAGGATATCTGGGAAAATTCCAACTTCTAAACAGGAGTTTATAAATATTAAAAGCAGAAGCATTATTAACAGTGAAGTATTCTTCATATTTAAGTTTGATTTATGAGTCACTATGTTTACACTCAAAACTTCACTTGTTGTATAATTGAAACGTTTTCAAGATCATTCGATCTCATCCTCAGCTGTTTGGTGACTAAATGAACCTTCCTCTTGTTCCACTACTACAGCATTAAATGAAGTATTAAAACTTAGTGCCCCTAACACCAGATGGCAGAGTGATCGGAGCTCCGTAGTAGTGGAAGAAGAGGAAGGTTCATTTAGTCACCAAACAGCTGAGGATGAGATCGAATGATCTTGAAAACGTTTCAATTATACAACAACAAGTAAGTGAATTTTGAGTGTAAACATAGTGACTCATAAATCAAACTTAAATAAGGAGTTTATAATATTAGCAATTGGGTCGGCTATTGCCATTCTACATGCTTTTATCAAAGAGATGGGTATGCCATCATTTCTGTTACTATTACGGTTTTTTAAATTTTTAATAATGTTAGATATCTCATATTTGTCAGTTGTATGTAGATATATGCTGCGTGAGGATTTGCAGTTGCTTGCTAGTCCCAGAGAGGTATTTGAACAGGTGACCGGCGTGAGGGATGACGTCGTGGAGCTGGGCAAGCGAATGGGTCAATTGCTCTTGGTGTGATTGAGTTTTAATTTAGTTCCAACGGAGGTAAAATAGTTGTTGAATGTCTCAGCTACCTGCGTAGGTTCTTTTATTGTTTTATTTTCAAAATGAATGGTTATGCTTTCTACAGTAGCATGAGTTTTACGTAAATTATTTATTATTTGCCAGCTAGTTTTACACACATTGTCTGATTTCAATATGGTTTTACTTATACTGTTACGTTTTGCATCAATCACTAACTGATCATAAATGTGTTTTACTTTTTTATAGTTATTCGCTTCGAAGAGTCTTGTCTGTATTGTAATGTAAAGCATTAAGTTTGAGCCATGTGCGTAGATGTTTAATTTGTGGAGTAATCCAATTCTCCTGACAAACATGTTTAGTGTTACAATGTTTTACAGATTTGGGGGGAAGTGTATGTTGATGTAATAGTACAAAGTATCATAAAAAGTATTTAGTTTCACATTTGGGTCTTGAGCAGCGTAGACATTTACCCACTTTTCCTTCGATATGCTTTACAGCATATTTCGACAGAATCTTATTTTCTTGTACACTGTGGTATGAAGCATTATCAAGCATGATGACTCTTGCAACTATCTCTGGAAATTTCCTCATTTGGCATGATAATTGCTGCTAGCAAGTCCAGCTTTGAATATCAAAGAAGCTCCAGGTATGAAACCTTCATTGCTGCCCGCATTACAATAATCAGACGGTTCAAAGAGCTGGTGTTTGTTTTAATCCCATAGATATCATCACTCTGCCAGCACTTCCCAAATGTCAAATTATTGTCCACTCAGCACTCATCAATGTAAATGATATTTCTCCCAGCATTTCTGTATCCATTTATAGCTCTTAGGCATTAAGCTCTTCAGTTAACTATATCGGACATTCAATAAGTAATTTTCTCTTGCTTCCACAACGGTTCCATTTGAAACGCATATCGCACAATAGCTTCTGCAGAGTTTCTCTACCCCAAGGAAAATTAATTTTTTCCCTAATTGCTGCAAGTAGCTTAGGTACAGTGAGCACTTGTAATTAAAAACGTAATTCAAGACTTTGATTTGGTTAAACTGTTCTATCAAAGTCATCACAGTGAAATTTGCATTCCTCTGCCTTTGGTCTCTTTTTCCCCAGAGTATGAAGTGATTTTTCACCAGCTTTAACACGTCTTACTGTTGTTACAGAATGTTCCAATATTCCACAATAATTTGCCACGCATAAATTTCTTTGTGATAAACATTTCAATTGTCCTGATTTCGCTTCTTCATCACATACTTCTATCACTTTTATAATTACCTCCCTACGTCCCTTCTTTTGAACTGCAGCCATATGTAAATATTAAGCCAAGAATAAAACAAAATGCGAGTATACAACTGTAGTGCCGTAGCACATGTTAGCAGCGAGAGCCAATTAATGCACAATACTAAAAACATCTCTGTAGTACTGAAAGTGCATAAGAACTGGTAATGTGGGTGACTCATAGTTCGTAGTAAACATATCCGCTACCAGAGCAGATAAACAGTTCAAGCTCCTCTAATCTTGTTGTGGGCAGACTACTTACTATACATAGTAAAGAAAGTAATTATGTTAATGATGGCAGATGTATTAGTAGTATTTATTAGTTCTGTTTAAGTTGTACATCTCATATAGAACACATCAAATATAACATACAAACTATTTACAATTTCTGTTAAATACAATACAATGTATTACATATGTAAATATTTATTGCAATGTCTTTCAAGGAATGAGCTAGAGGCTAAGCAATGTATCTGCAATAAATATTACTACGCTCTTCTTGGACGTCTGAATGTCATAACAAATGTAACTTGCCCTTTCTCTGTTCCAGTGCCTTAAAATTGAGAATAATTAGTCATTGAATACCATGTGAACCGTGAGAACACTCAGTGACAAAATTTATCACATTATGAGGGACATTTTTGTAAGTTTTATCTTAAAATGTAAACTAGGGATGGAACTTGCTCTTATAATCCTTGACACACATAGTTGGAGAGGTTGCAGCAAAAGTGTTACAGTACTCAGACTCAGGTATTGTCAACAGAGCTGAATTTATGACGTGAACAAGGTCAAGACTGTAGGATGGATGTTTAAGCAGCTCCAGTTTCCTCAGATTTGCAACTGTTCTTTGGGGAGATGCATTGTTGTGCCAAAGCAATAGCCTTGGGGTACCTGTCTTTGGAACAATTCAAATAATTGATTCAAAACATAAGAGCGACAGTATTGTCAGTCCACTAATGGACCTTCATAGTGGAACACAGTGAACATTCACTTCCAAGAATGAATATCTTGTCAAAGCAGAACTGGTCTTTAGCCAGACACAGTACTAATTGGTAACTGAAACAGCTGAGGATGAGATTGAATGATCTTGAAAACGTTTCAATTATACAGCAACAAGTAAGTGAAGTTTTGAGTGTAAACATAGTGACTCATAAATCAAACTCAAATTCCTCTTTGTTGGTTACAGAATATATAACCCTTTTGCACAGACTTCTTGCAGCCTTTCATGCAATCAGTACCGCCAAAACTGATGTGACTTCCACACTTGGTATTTTAACATTAATATATCATTCACCAAGTTCCTCACCCGGAATAGTTCTCTTGTTCACAGCTTCCCAAGGCCAGCCAGAATGGAAGTTGCTTTTAGAGTCTCTAGCCCCTCTTCAGATGATCGAATCCTTCCTGCAATGGTATCAGATGAACACATTTGGTCACCATAAACAGCTAATAAGTTTTCATATTTTTTTCTTCTTCTTTCAACTCGCTTAGAGTGTATGAAAATGTAGAATTTAATGTTTTCTTTGAAAATGTCCATGATTTTTTGCCAGCTGTAGACAGGCTGTACGACTGAATATTAATGTTTAAGCTTGCTCTTATGCATATTCTGATAGTTTAAGGTTCATTGTTACAAGCCTTTGTATGCCTAGTGCAGTCATAAATAATGTTACAACTTGCAAAGTGAAAAATGCAAATACCATGCAAAATATTTTCATTGGCATTTAGTAATATAGAATAAAAAGAAGTATTTCAGAAAGTGGAGTGCCATTGTTACTAAAATTAGGCAAATGAGTCAACCTTGTATATACTTTTCTCCACTTACAAGTTTTTTAATGGACTAGTTTCTGGGAACCTCTTCCCTATCGTCAGTTCTGTGGTTGAGTCAACCTTGTATATACTTTTCTCCACTTACAAGTTTTTTGATGGACTAGTTTCTGGGAACCTCTTCCCTATCGTCAGTTCTGTGGTTGAGTCAACCTTGTATATACTTTTCTCCACTTACAAGTATTTTGATGAAGACTAGTTTCTGGGAACCTCTTCCCTATCGTCAGTTCTGTGGTTGAGTCAACCTTGTATATACTTTTCTCCACTTACAAGTTTTTTGATGAAGACTAGTTTCTGGGAACCTCTTCCCTATCGTCAGTTCTGTGGTTGAGTCAACCTTGTATATACTTTTCTCCACTTACAAGTATTTTGATGGACTAGTTTCTGGGAACCTCTTCCCATTCGTCAGTTCTATGGTTGAGTCAACCTTGTATATACTTTTCTCCACTTACAAGTATTTTGATGAAGACTAGTTTCTGGGAACCTCTTCCCTATCGTCAGTTCTGTGGTTGAGTCAACCTTGTATATACTTTTCTCCACTTACAAGTTTTTTGATGGACTAGTTTCTGGGAACCTCTTCCCTATCGTCAGTTCTGTGGTTGAGTCAACCTTGTATATACTTTTCTCCACTTACAAGTATTTTGATGGACTAGTTTCTGGGAACCTCTTCCCTATCGTCAGTTCTGTGGTTGAGTCAACCTTGTATATACTTTTCTCCACTTACAAGTTTTTTAATGGACTAGTTTCTGGGAACCTCTTCCCTATCGTCAGTTCTGTGGTTGAGTCAACCTTGTATATACTTTTCTCCACTTACAAGTATTTTGATGGACTAGTTTCTGGGAACCTCTTCCCTATCGTCAGTTCTGTGGTTGAGTCAACCTTGTATATACTTTTCTCCACTGACAAGTTTTTTGATGAAGACAGTTGAGTCAACCACAGAACTGACGATAGGGAAGAGGTTCCCAGAAACTAGTCTTCATCAAAAAACTTGTAAGTGAAGAAAAGTATATACAAGGTTGACTCATTTGCCTAATTTTGGCTTTTAGTAAGTTTTACCTACAGGCATTCATTACACACAGCACCAATCACTTTACAAAATGGCCACCTTTTGCATGGATACAGGCTTTGAGTCTTTGTGGTCACTCGTCTATGGCGGAACAGATGACATCCAGGGGGAAAGCTGCCACTGCTGATAACAAGGAACACTTTAAACTCCCAATGGTGGGGTGTCTCCTGGCGATGCCCTCAAGTAGTGACCACAGTCTGTAGTCCAATGGATTCAGGTCCGGACTGCTACTGGGCCAATCTTCAAGCAAAATGAAGTCAAGGACATGATGGTGAAGCCATGCTTGCGTTGATCTGGCCTTGAGGGCAGGGGCAGAATCCTGCTGGAAAGTCCATGGTTGGTTTTGAAACAATGTGCCACTCAAGTTCTTGACAATAGGTTCCAAAACAGTGCTTTCATACACTCTGGCGCTGATTTTAATGCCCTTATTGCAAAAATGTAGCTGGGTGGTACCAGAATAACTTACTCCCACCCCACCACACCATCACTGAGGAGGGATGATGGGCCCTCTGAACTTTAGCAACCTTATTACTGGCTTTCTGAGATGATGAAGCATAAACCCTGTCATTTTGTACATTGAAAGACTCCTCAATAATGAAAACTTTTTCATCAGTGAAGAGGATGTTCCGATGACCATTTTGAGCGTAATGCTGTAGGAGACGTCGACATTTAAGCACGCTCAGCTTCTTTAGGCGTGTGTCAAGATAATGTTCTTTATGTCGACGATAAGCCCTTAGTCCAAGGTCCTCTGATAGAAGCCTGAACAATGTCCTTTTAGAAATGTTCATTTCACAGGACAAGATAACCTGCTTCTGTACAGGATTTCTCTGAACACAAGCCACTATAGCTTTTTGTGATGCTGTAGTCCTGACACTGCATGGTCGACCCTCCCTCGGCCGATCCTTTACAGTCCCAGTTGTAGTGAATTGCTCAATGGTGCAGTACACAAACATACGGCTGATTTTCAGCTTTTGTAGTGTCTTGAAAATGTCACTTGCAGATTTTCCAACTTTATGCAATGCAATGACGGCTACACGATTTTCATAATCACCCCATTCCATGGTGAAACCTGGAACTAAATACTTCCTCTTTCAAAGACAAGCTAAAAATGGTTCAAGGCTAAGGTATGCACACACGCAGTTATTTACACACCAAACTGGATATACAGTATGTGTCAAAAATTTGTAACAGTATTTATGGCAAGACTAGGTATATTAGAGTTATGTGAGAGTTTGCAGAACTTGTTTATTATCTGCCAGCTACATACATATATTGGAAGAATTTAAAATCGTATCACTAATGCCTTTCCCATTTAGCATTTATGACTGATCATAGATAAGTTTTAATTCTGGATAAGTGACTTTTCTGTTTACTATGTTTACTTGAGAAACAGCAAATTTTAGCTGAATAAGCATTTGCTTAATCTCTGGTGTAATCCAGTGTACATTTGTTTTTTGCTTTTTTCTATTTGCAGCTGCAATGAAGGAGTAAAAAGCATTCATAGAATATGCAAAGTTTTATGTTTGAATCTGTTTCTTTGTAGATATCTCTCCATTCAGCATCATTTACAGCATTAACAGATTAGTTCCACTGAGGGAATTGTAGCTTCTCTTTATATTTTTAGGGGTATTTGGATATTCATGTTCAGTTAACACTTGAAAGCTGATCTTTTGGGCAGTAAGGTCAGAGAAATGCATACATGGATGACTTCAGTTTTGTATGATATATTAAAAATATTAGTGACAATGTAATCTATTGTTGTAGCTGTATTGGCAATAATACAAGTGGGTTAGTTTATTGTGCAGTAACAATTAAGGCCTTGCAAATCTAAAGGAGCATAATGATAATTATGTGTGTTTTGGAAAATTAGTAAAAGCTGTATAATTATTCAGGGCTTTAATATAGAATGTGGAAACAAATTATTACATTTTTTTTAAACCATGGTTACTCGTACAATTATGAAATTGAGGTACAGTAGAAGTCTTGTGCCGTGGCATAGTGGACTAAGGCAACATGCATTGGTCCTTGGCAGGGTTTGATCCCACCCTGGGTTTTAAGTCCCAGGTATAGGACCTATGCCCACTCAGCATCGTAAGGAAAGTGAGGAGCTTACACTAGGTAAGCGGCGCTGGTCACGAAGACCAACATTCTGACTGGGGGACGCTGAGATGCTGACCACATCTTCACTCCATATCGGTTGGATGATTGCCCACCTCTGCCTTGCGTAAGTAGGCGTGAGGCCGGCAGTCGGATTGGTAGCTTTGGCCCTCTTAGGGCTGTCGCGCTAGGGTTTATTAGGTACAGTAGAAGTCTTGTGCTGTGGCATAGTGGACTAAGGCAGCATGCATTGGTCCTTGGCCGGGTTTGATCCCATCCCTGGGGTGTGGGTTTTAAGTCCCGGGTAAAGGACCTCTGAGCATCATGAGGAAAGTGAGTAGCTTATGCTAGGTAAGCGACGCTGGTCATGAAGACCAACATTCCGGCTGGGGGATGTCAAGATGCTGACCACATCTCCTCCCCTTATCGGTTGGATGATTGCTCACCTCTGCCTTGTGTAGGTGGACGTGAGGCTGGCAGTTGGGTTGGTAGCCTTGGCCCTCTTAGGGCTGTTGCAGCAGGATTTATTAGGTACAGTAGAAGCCCAAAATAACAGTTTTTGGGGGACATCCGTTATGTACCATGCAGGGGTAGAGAAGCAACATTAGAAGAGACAAAAAATCAATCCCACACAGTTGGAGAAGGGAAATATTCATGTAATAGTAAATTACAATACAGTATTAAATCTAGTGTATAAGTTCAAAATTACTCATCAGTTATGCTGGGAGATGTATTCCAATCCTTAACCATCTTGATTTATATTCCACTGTATATATTTTACACCAACCTAATTTTTCTTTGTTTTAAAAACAAACCAGTAAGTTTTACTTGATGCATTACATTTCTTTTTTGCATAGTGTTTGACTGCAGCAAGATGGAGGAGAATCTCAGTTCCGTCACTATTTTTGTTTAAGAATGACTTACTGTCCTGAATGTTAATTCTTTCTCTTAAAATAATAAGTAATTGAGCAATTGTAAGAGCTACCTTTTTGTTCTAACGACACATTTGTCAAAGTCATCTAGATTTATTACTTATTCTGGAATGCTATAATTTTTACCTGGAGTTCCAAAGATGTGCTCTGATTTACATTTTGTTTGTATTCTTCACAATTCTTTCCTGTATTACCTAATATGCACTTAAGCTTTTTGAATCTTTTTGAAAATAAAAAAGTCTGATGCAACCAGTTCTTTGCTTTTAGCTTGTGTTTCCATGTATGCTCATAAATGTGAAACAATTTCTCAACACTGTAAATTAAGATCCAAAACAATACACAGTTGAAGTACACTGATGGCATATTTAATTTATGTAATGATTAATGTGGAAAAAAAAGGAGGAGAACCATTAATTTGTAAGGACTGACATCACTATCTTCCCCATTCTCTCCACACCTGCAGGGCGTGATTTCATTCAGCAGTATTGTACATATTGTTTACTTTCCTGGAAAGCAGTGGTCAGTGTCAACAAACACAGGTGGTGATGAAAATTACAGTGCCAGCCTCTGTTTGTGGAATATTTTTATTGCAACTTTCCAAATAAAGTAAAATAATTAACTGCAATATCTTTTAATGGGGACATACTATTACCCACATTAAATCTGAATCCATGGATTTCAGATTGTACTATTTCTGCCTTCTACTGCATTTGGAAAAGAGCAAAGTGCAATTTTAAATTTCAAAGAACTATTATTGTTATTATTATTGTCGCGAACCCGATCGCGATAAGGCGGCTTGGCACACAAAGGAACGGATAGGTTTCATGTAGATAATGAGCTTGCATAAGCAGATAAACATAGCGCTTGAGATAAAAGACTTACTGAAACAAACAAACTGAGGTAAATGGAAATTTCTGGTAATATCTTGACTATTCGGTTTCTTTATTCTTCTAGAAGAGTCTCGAATTATGAATTAGATATAAAAGTGATTGTGACACATCAGCCAGAAGTTGTAGTTGTGAAAGTGTTGTGAAATGAGAGACAGTCAGCTGTGTTGTAACGAGAGCTAAGGATGTAATCTGCTGTCACTGTTTGTTATTGTGATCAACCTTGGTAGACTGATGGTGTATGTAACGTAATGCTGCTGTAATCTATAAGGGTATTTCTACGGAAATAAAGGAGATTTCTAATTTCTGCAACTCGGCCTTTTAATTCTACGAACCCACAAAGTTTTATTATTATTATTATTATTATTATTATTATTATTATTATTATTATTATTATTATTATTATTATTATTATTATTATTATTATTATTATTATTATTATTATTATTATTATTATTATTATTATTATTATTATATTTTTTATGTATCATTTGACATGTCCAACATTGATTGTACTTCTTTGTACTAAGCAATTAACTGGATTAATAAATTACTTACTAGCTAGGTACCTTGTTAACTTTCAAAGATATGCAGATTAATAGTACTGATAATATTGCTTTCATTTTATTTTGTATTTTTAATGTTCTTAGGTCATTAACAATGATGACAGTAGGCATACAACAATATTGATGGAACCTTCAACTTAGGCCAAAACATGCAGGAAAAAGTCTTCAATTTACATCTTGGCTTCAAAATTTTGTAGGACTTGAAATCATATAGCTCATTGAAACTATCTCTGATTTTTACATCACCCTGAGCAGATTTCTCTACCATTATCTAGGCCACCTTGTATGTTTATTTTAGATGCTGCTTCATTAAGGTCAATTTTCCTCCCATACAGAAAGTCTTGAATGGTCTTGCTTCTATCATTGGCTGCAGCAACATGTTGCAGAATTTCATTGTTACTCTGTCACTATCAGGAAGTGTGCTGGAAATTGCATAATTTTTCATGGCTCTGAAAGCATTCTCCAAGTTAATCTTTGCTCTCCTCATTTCTGTCTTGTGGGAGCTCTGGCAGGTCACAAGTACCCACTCTAGGTCTATGAAAGGTTAGATTTGGAAAATCAGTCTGATAGAAGTTGTATGTCACCTGATTCTCAGGGGGTTTCTCTTGGAAAGCTTTGTGAAATCATATTCAAATTGGCACTTAATCTCTTGTAGATTTGTTTCTGGCATAATGACTTGAGAGGACTTGCATAAGAGTAGTCTTACATAGTTTTTTGAGTGAGCTGTTCACATCTGGGACCCGTTCACATCTGATGTTTGCCACCTGCTTATACATGGAACTTCAGTCCTCCTCCGCTGTACTAGAACAAGCTCATTTAAACCCATCAAGTACTTAAATAAAATAAAATATTTTTAAACCACTTGTCAGACTATAAAAATAATTTAAATAATTTAAAATTTTAACATCAAGTACTTCCCTAGTTTATTCATGTCCAGACAGTGGAATTCCATGAAGAGATTCTCAGCAATAATTCTCTTTGTCATATTAAAACCTGTCGGCATTGGTATCAGCATTTACACTGCAACTATAACAAGAGAATTTAATATTAGGACTATAAATGTTAAAAAGAAAGTTTCATAGAATTTTAAAAGAGACAATATGAATTCACTCCATTCCAGTTTCTTCAGGATTGGGATTAATGCGGAGGGGATTTGGTACTGAAACCTGTGGTTTATTGTACCTAAACCCCAAGTGGGATAGCTCCAGGAGGAAGAATGAGGCGAGAGGAGACAGAGGGCAACCGACCGAAAGAGTCTCGCAGTGCCGAGACACCCTCCAACACTTCTCTCTGAAAGAGACCATCAGATGAGAGATAATGTGAAATGATAATGGAGATGAAATGGAGGGACAGGAAATTCAGGGGTTGTGATTAACCTGTCCAGTATTTGCCTGGCGGCCCAGGAAAACCTGTGAAAAAACCCATGGGTCAGGTAGGTTGGCCACGAGAATTGAACCTTGGCCTCCCAAATGCAGGCCACAGATGAAACCGCCTGAATCATCCCACTTAGTTTTCAGTTAACTTCACAATTAAACTCGGTTATCCAAAGTTAATTCTATGGCCATTTTTCAATTGCTTAACAGGAGAATAGAAATCGTATGGTTGATTGCAACAAGATTATGCAACAGCATATACAATTGCTAAATCATTAAATACAGTAAGAGAGGTGTTAAATGACAGAATAGTGGCCCCCTTGTTCTCCTGATCTAATGAGCTCTAACTTTGATTTATGGGTTTTTTAAAAGACAATGTGTATCGTTCCAGTTCTTGCGCATTACGGGAACTTAGGGAAAATACTGTGCGATAAATCACAAGAATTATGTGTGATTGGAGAAATTTAGTAACAGTGAGGTTAACATTAATTGAAAAATAGCTTTGTAGTCGGTTTTTTTGACATTTCATCACATACGTTTTTCTATTATCGAGGGACTAGTTTTGGAAGTCCTTGCCTCCATCTTCAACCTCTTTTCAACTAATGTCTGTTGTCTGATTTCTTCTCTCAGGCAGTGGGACTATGAACTTTGTCAAATTATCTACTGGTAGGATTTCAAAGAAGTTCAGTAATTAGTTCTTATTTTCCATATGAGTATATGCTCCTATGTTGTCAGTTTATTTAGGTTTATCACTCCTTTTAGTAATTTTTGATTTGGGTCAATGTCATGATTTGGTTCCAAAAATGAAATGCTACTGTTGACTTATGTTCTTGTTTTATTTTGAGCTTCTAAAGTGCTCTTTAATCTGGTTTTTGGTTAATTTTAGTTTGACATATGTAGCATTTTTTTTCCTTTCAATTTTTACAACTTATTTGGCATATTGCAGATCTGTTAATTAATGGGATTTCATCTTTTGTTTTTGAATTTAGCAATTTTAAAACTGACTAATTACAAGAATACTTGCTTCTGAGCTTCGGAGAGTGAATGAGAATATTTATACAAGTTATGCTGCCTGTTTGAGAGCAGAGACATTTCTAACATCTGTCACAAGGTAAGAGTTCTAGTCCGCCTCTGTCGGCTGTCTCGTGCAGTAGAGAGAGGCTGTGAGTGTTATGTTTCCTTCTAGTACATACTTCATATTTTCATAAATATATATGTATGGAACAGTTAGAATATTGAGATTCTTAAATATAGGTATACAGTTAGTTGTTTCCTTTTAGTATTTCCCAATAATGAAGTCCCATATTTTGTATGTAAATAGACAAAGCATAGTATATATCTTTTAATATTTACCTATCCATAATTCTTTTTGTCTACCTTATTACATATAGTTATGTGTTCTATATGTTGCTTCCAGCTAAGGTGTTTTATCAATTACAACTCCAAGAAAATTTGTTTGAATTTTCTCAAGGATATTTTTTCCATCAATAGCAATTTTCACATGAGTGCTGGGGTAGCGCAGTGGTTTTGTTCACGGCTCCCGTGCTAAGGGTCCAGAATTTGATTCCCATCTTTGGGGTTGGTGATTTTAAGTCAGCCATATCCGCACCGTACTCCTTGTTTAACAATTTCTACTTTTGACTGCATCTTTTTCCATTTTTCCCACTTGCTTTTATATAGTTTATTCAACTATTTGTGTTTGATCTTTTAAATATGATTCAATCCAATTTTGTGCAATTCCATGTACCCCATTTTTATTTAATTTTTCTACAAGGATTTATGTTCACTCAATAGAACACTTTACTTAAATCAATAAATACTACAAATGTTGGAAATTAATTGTTCTTTCACACTAGCTGTGTGTAGGACGAAGTATGGAAAGGTAGAGCCAGACTGAAAAATTCAATGCCATAGGCAAGATATGAACCACGGATCTTCCGGTATCCATCTGGCTGCTCTTAACCATTGAGCTATCATGGCCAACGTGCCAGTATGACATTAAATTCTCCAACTGACTCGTGTTTTCCCCAGTAAACCAGGAGCTCTCATAAACACATGCGACAACTACCTTAATGGTCCGACCTTTATAGTTCAAACCACTATTAGGTAAATTAATGGAAATTAATAGGTCTTTCACACTAGCCATGAGATCATACTCTAGAAGATCTGTGGTTCAAATCCCGGCCATGGCATTGAATTTTTCAGTCTGACTCTACCTTTCCGTACTACAATTATTGTCATTTTTTTAATGCATTTATTATTTTGCTATTTACCATATGTACTGCTTGTATTGTGAGTTTGAGCATTAAATACTCTTGTAATTGTTTCAAATAAATCTATGACGATAATATTTAGTAGGTTTATGACATGTAAATTTATAAAATGTAGGTATTCAGAAGATAAAGTAGTGAAGCCTAGATAGTATATGTGAAAGCCTGGAACCTTACGTTACATTAACAGATGGACGATTCCTTGAGAATCATGCTTACTCGTCACACACGTGTTGTTGGCTTAGCTGACGAAGACCTTAATCAGTCACTATCTTGGCTTGGAGTTTAATAGTGTTGTGATTGCATTGTTGATCCGAGGCGGTGCGGTCGATGAGTTCAAAGATACGGGCAGTGCAGTGAGGAGATAAAAGCTCGCCGAAACGGTGGGGGGGGGGGGGGGGGGGAGTGAGGAAGGAGACAGATTTCTACAGAGTTCGTCTTTCTTTTAGCGCCGTCTTGATTGTTTGAGAACTTTCCGGATAGTGAGTAATCTGTAAAAAGGGAGCCCGCCTGCCACAGACAGTCAGTCGGTAATTGGACGCATGCACGTGAACAGCTGTGTAAGCTGTGTTTGTGGTCGATGACCTTGCAAGTTGTAGTAAAGGTTGACAAAGTGTGTTTCTACGGAAATAAAGAGCAATTTTTAGTGTTTGTAACCTGGACTTTTAATTTCATGAAACCACAAAGTCGCAATATTTAAACCTCCTGGAATCTTGCTTAGTGGGAACTGTCTCACACAAACCTGCGACACTCATCGTAGATTAAACATTATTTATACCAGAGTTACATGTCACTTCTTAAAGATAATCCTTCATCACATCCTTAGCCTCTGAACTATCCTTCAGTCCTTGTACGCTTTCCCTTCAGGTGGAAACACTAAGTGACATTCACTGTAAGTTACAGGGAACGTTAGAGTAACTGCTATCTAATGTTATTGTTTTCAAATGCTAGGCTTTGGCAATGAAGCCATTAGCTCTCTTGCTCTCCAATATTTCTGTGTAGTGGATCTGGCAGGTTAAAAGATGTTCTTCAGTCATTTCCTCTTTGTTGCACAGAGGACAGTTTGGACTTGTATGAATTCCTATTCTGTGTAAGTGTTTGGCCTAATAATCATGTTCCGTAAGTAATCTTAATTTTGCTACTGCAGCTTTACGTGGGGTTTCTGGAATAATTTCTGGATTTTTAATTAAAATGTTCCATTTGTTATCTTTGGCTTTGTTTGTTTTTAATTGATCTTTTTATGGATAGCCCGCCTCGGTAGCGTAGATGTTAGCATGTCTGCCTCACGTTCAAGAGGTCCCGAGTTCAAATCTCAGTCAGGGTGAGTTACTTGGATAAGGTTTTTTCTGGAGTTTTCCCTTATCCTGAAAGACAAATGTCAGGTAACTCTAAGCTCTATGGACTCCGGGCTCATATGAGCATCATTTCATCCATTTCATTGATCGTCCGATATGACTTAACGTTGGAGGATGTAAATTACACAAAAAATATCTTTTTATGGATGTAAAGGATAAGATTTTATTTTTGTTTTGAATTAAATTTGCACCTTTTTTGGCAAGAAATTAAGTAGCATAAATGTAGCCATTTTTTAAATGGACACCAATATTTTGCTTGTAATGGTGATTACATCATCCACTCACTTTAACCCCCAGTATGTCTAGAGGGCCACACCTGTCTTTTGTTAAAACTCCAGGAGTTTGGCTTTTCTCACAAGCACCAAATGTGGAGCATTTGTATGCTGTGACAGGCCAGCGTAATAGATGAAATAGCATTTTCTCTATTTCTGATGTAGTTATACCGCTAATGCTCGGTCCCCAGAGCCTCATTGGTAAAAGTAGGTTGCACCACGGGCAAGTTGAGGTTGGGATTGGGAAAGGAGAGGTTATGGAATGCACATCTTTATCCCATGCTACCTAATGTAATAGATCTATAGTTTTTTTTCCTCTAGCTTATTACTCTTTTGCTTGTATTTTGGTCTCACAATCCCTTTTTCTAAACAAATCTGGGAAAATTCCTTAAGAGAAAGAAGTGTTCATGGTATGTGTTAATACATCCATGGTTTTTTCCTTTATAAATTTCATTTTGTTTGATTTTCTTTCATACCACTATATTTTTTGGCTTTAACTATATCTTGCATCTATTTCTTCTAAGGTTGCCTCAAAAATCAATAGAGCTGATGATGCGAACAATAGCTCACGAAACATGTCCTCAATATTGGTACGTACATGAAGCTGATGTGTAAAAGATACGACTCATCTATAATTTAATTATGATATACTTTATTATCTTCTCTTTCATATGTGGAGTCTTTATTGAGTTTAGGAATTGCAAACTTTTTACAGATGTTTTAAGGCTTAGTGTCATTCTAATAAAATACAAAAGCATATCTAAAAAATAAAAAAAAAAATGGAATTAAGGATGTGCCTAGCCCCTCCTTTATTATTTTGTTAAATATAGTGCAATCCACTGATTATGTAGAAAATGAAGCTAGCTACAGTGAAGCAATAAATATTACACAAATAAAAATATTTGCCACTTAGGCTTCACTTATCTTAACAAATTGGTGTTGATACTTGTTTTCAATGATAATTTATGATATATATTTATTTGTGATAATTTATGCCTAGGTAGAGACGGCCTGCATGTTAACAGGAAAGGTACATATGTTCTCAGTAAAATGGTATGTAATATAGTGGATTTGTTGCAGGAAAACTCGAGAAGCAAGTAGGAGGTGAAACAAATTTTGAAAAAAATTAATAGGGCATATCCAACTGTTAAACCAAGCCAAAATGATTTTAGTTTCAAATACCATAGTAAAGATGGTGCAACAAAAATATTTCACCAAAACATACAAAGTGCAAGAAACAAAAAAATTAATTTAGAAATTCTCTTAAATGATATGTTAAAGGACATACACATTGTAGCCTTAACAGAGCATTGGCTCAAACAGGAGGAAATAGAAATGTTTAAACTGGAAGGATATACCTTAGTCAGCTCCTATTGTAGAAAACAAAAAAATAATGGGGTTCTTGCATGTTCGTAAAAGATGGGATCAAAGTAAACGAACTTGGGAAATTTGTTTATCTGGCATGTGAAGAATTTTTTGAGATCAGTATGATAGAGCTGGTTGAACATAAAACTGTAATAATTTGTATATATCAGAATCCCAGTAGCAATGTTCAGCAATTTTTAGAAAGTTTAGACACTTTGCTAGAGAATTTGTGCAAAAGACAAACTAATGTAGTAATAATAGGAGATATTAATATTGACTATCTGAGTAGTAACCCTGAAAGAGTAAATTTGGATAATTTAATATTCACTTATGGCATGCAAGCTGTAGTGAACTTGCCCACTAGGGTAACAAATACATCTAAATCAGCAATAGACCAGCTGATCATTAATAAACATGCTACTCCATATAATTTTGAAATTATTGACACTGTATTATCAGATCACTATGGTCAAATATTTGTTATATATAACCAAAGGAACCTCAAAACAAATAGACAGTGTGACACATATCAGTATAAGCAATGCTTAGGGAAGCAGAATATACAAGTAAGTGAAGTTTGAGTGTAAACATAGTGACTCATAAATCAAACTCAAATAAGCAGAATATTGATTATTTAAATTATTTGCTATCTAGAGAGGAATGGGAAAATGTTTATTCTAAAGTAAATGTAGATGCAGCCTTTCTAGAATTTGTCAGTATTCTTAAGTTTCATGTAAGTATTGCGTGTCCTTGGAAAAAATTTAAAATGAATGAGCTTAAGCAGGAAAATTGGATGACCAAAAGTATTCTGATATCTAGTAAAAGGTTAAAATTTCTAAATAAAATCTCAAAGGAAAATAAAATATCAGAAACGTTTACACAGTACTTATTGAATTATAAAAGAATCTATAATAAGGTTAATAGAAAAGCAAAGAAACTGTACAATGATAAACAATTAGTAAATTAAGTAAATAAATCTAAGGCTGCCTGGAAAATTATAAAACAGGAAACCAAAGTAAAAGCCACGCGAGATGATTACAAACTCCAGAAAGAAGGCGAAATTATAGATGATCCTCAGATGGTTGCAGAAGTTTTTAGTCAGTATTATGCTGGGGTACCAAAATTGATTGTAGGGGAGTCAAAAGTAACGGAAGGTAAAATAATAAGTAATAAAACATATCCGACTATCTTTCTTGCACCCACAACAGAAGATGAACTTCACACCATAATAAAAAGCATGAAAAATAAAAGCTCTACTGACTTGGATGGTTTTTCAAATTTCTTGGTAAAACAATGCTCTGCCCACTTAGTAAAACCATTAGTGCACTTAATAAATTTATCATTGAGTGAAGTTAGGTTCCCAGACTGCTTTAAGATGGCAAAAATAAAGCCAATGTATAAAAAGAGATCAAAATTGGAAGTTCAAAATTTTAGACCCATCTCACTGCTATCAATCTTTTCCAAAATATTAGAAAGAGTGGTTTTTATTAGATTGTGCAACTTTATTTCATAATCTAATGTAATTTCTGATCGGCAGCATGGCTTTAAAAAAGGAAAGTCCATTAATACTACACTGATACAGTTTATAGACGAAGTGCACCAAAAGCTTGACAATTCAGAAAAATGTATTGGAATATTCCTCGACCTGTCTAAAGCTTTCGATTTAGTTGATCATGGAATACTATTAAAGAAATTATCTCATTACGGAATTAGGGGAACTGCAAATAACTGGCTTGTCTCCTACTTGAGAGAGCGAAGGCAAATAATAGAAATACAGTTTGTTTATAAAACTATAAAATCAAAAGCTGCTAGCATAAACTGTGGAGTTCCGCAGGGTTCAGTTTTAGGACCACTGCTATTTATTTTGTATATTAATGATTTGGCACTTTATTCACAAAATTCTTTAAAATGCTCCTTATTTGCAGATGATACGAGCCTCTTGATATCAGGTCAAAATGACGACAAACTCAAAGAAAATGTAATAAATAATTTGAAAGAAGTATCAACTTGGTTTCAAAATAACAAATTAGTTATAAATAAGGATAAGAGTCAGGCATTGGGTTTTCATAATAAAATCAATAAGGCAGTTAACTTACCTGAAATTATAATGGATGAAAATGAAATTAAATATACAGGAAAGACAAAATTTTAGGAGTTTGGATGGACAACAGTCTAAATTGGAATATACATATTGAAAGTCTAATGAAGAAATTAAGTAGCATTTGTTTCCAAATATCAATTTTGAAGCACATTGTAAATTTGAATACATTAAGAATAGCCTATTTTGCAAATTTTCAATCATTAATTTCTTATGGTATAACAGTATGGGGAAATAGTAGTAGCATTATCAAAGTATTTAGAATCCAAAAAAGGATAATTAGAATTATGATGAATTTAAAGAGAACAGATAGTTGTAAGCGATGGTTCAAAAAATTAGGCATATTGTCATTACCAAGCATTTACCTTTTAGAAATAATAGTACAGGTAAAAACGAACTTAGATAAATTTAAAAAAAAACAATGATATTCATGATCATAACACGAGAAATAGTTCAAACTTACCTGTCACCTATCATAAAAAGAAAATGTATGAGCACAGTTTTAAATTCAACGGAATTCACATCTACAATAAACTGCCAACTGAAATAAAAAACATTGTGTCCTTCACAAAGTTTAAAAACACATCAAAGAAGTATTTGTTACAAAAGTGTTATACTCAGTAGAAGAGTATTTAAATGACAAAGGGTAAGAATAAAAGGAATGTAAATTTTAATTATTAATTTGGTTATTATGCTTAACAACTTATTGTAATTCTTGTTTTTTGTTACTATTTTTTGTGTAGTTAGTAATTTGACAATTCCACATCATGAGTTGTATGGTTTATGGATGCAATAAATGAATATGAATATGAATGGAAATCGATTTCGCAAACAAATCGTTAGTCCACAGATAAACTCCAGTGTCTGTGAACTGAGGACACAAACAATTTATTTGCGAAATAGATTTCCATTTGAAAACAAGTATCAACACCAATTTGTTAAGATAAATGAAGCCTAAGTGGCAAATATTTTTATTTGTGTAATAGTGCAATCCATATAAACCTGAACCATTTCAATAGCCCATAACTTTTGAACCACATGCAACTTTGGGAGAGTATAATACACAATTGGGAGATTACATTACACTATTTACATCTCAGAGAAAATGTCGGAAGTGTCCTCCAGCAGCATCTATACATGTTTGTACTCGTCTCAACATATTCTCTGAAGTTTTACAGAGAGTATCCTCGCCATTGTTACTTATTTCAGTTCGAATGGATTCCTTGAGATCATCAGTTGTCCGTGGCCTATTCTTGTACACTCTATTTTTAGATACCCCCACAAGAAAAAATTTGGTGAGGTTGTTTTTCTTATAATGTAAAATGATGTATCCTCTGTATGAAATATAGGGGATGAATAAATTGAAATTGAAATTCTGAACCAAAATGTTATTGTGTATTAAATTTTGTAATTGTATATAAATTGCTTAAGTCTTATACATGCTAATTGTATATCTATTGGACAAAAGTTTAAAATTTGTAAGCGTAAAATGTACTGTTATATTTTCTCTTGACGAACCTTGTAAAATGTTATTACAAAGGTGAATAAATCTAAATCTAGATCTGAGGAGCCAAAGACCTTTTGAGATTGTTCGACTATCAAAGAAATTGGTTACAAGTTCCATGGTGTCATTAGATGTATGGCATGTTACTCCCATCTTGTTGGAAATAACCTTCTCTCAATTCGATATCATCCAGCTGCTCCACAAATGTCTTGAAGATACCCATATTAACTTAAGTGTCTACAGTTGTATGAAAGAAAATGGGACCAACGACCCATAGATGCTAGTGGAGGATACTTCCAACATTTTCTCTGAGATGTAAATAGTGTAATGTAATACACTTAATCTTGTACAAAATTGAATCGAGAATATATTGACACATTGCTTCACTCACCTGTTTATTCACAGGACATGTTTCAAGAGCTCTTGCTCTTATCCCTATCGCAAAAGTATTTCTTTTCTTTTGATTCAGCTTTAGAAACAGTTTGATATCTTTTTTCATACCTTCAGATACAGTGTTGAACGATGAAAACATGTTGGTTCGTTGGTCCTCCATCTTGGTTGACAATATGAAAATAGCACTATCGAGATTTGAATGCTTCTCAGACTTGTAGGCCTAATCACTCAAAGTATAAACTTGAAAGAAGCGTAGGGACAGTGAAGCACAAACTAGTACAAAATTGAATCGAGAATATATTGACACATTGCTTCACTCACCTGTTTATTCACAGGACATGTTTCAAGAGCTCTTGCTCTTATCCCTTTAATCTTGTAAATGCCTGATTTTTCTTCTGGTTTTATAGTATCTTTAGTATTCTTTGATGCCCATTGGCTCTTCTCTAGCATCCCAATAGACAAACTCATGAGTCAACTAGAAATATGGCTAACCTCTATAAACCTAGATGCAAATACAGTAGAAGAACATTTGGCAATGACAAAAATATCCAATAGAATGTTGTTTCCGGGGTTGAAGGCCGTGGTCTAGATGATGAAAACATATCTGACATTTTGCCCGTAACTTCGTTGGGCATCTTCAGAGATTCTAAGTCTTGTCTGTTCACAACTAGACTAGAGAATGTCAGAAATATGCATCCATCAAAATCATTTTGTCTTCAGTGGCAAGTATTACAAACAGATTTCAGGACTGGCTATGGGAAGCCCACTATCCCTCTTTTTAGCCAACTTATACATGAGCTTTTTTGAAATACATTTTCCTCATATTTTTAAAAAATGTACAAATACGTAGATGACATATTTACAATAGGACACTACAAACAAATAGATGATGGTAAAACTATTTGTAGTCGGTTTATTGACACTTCGTCACTTACATTTTTATATTATTGAGGAACTAGTTTTGGAAGCCATTGCCTCCATTTTCAACCTCTCTCCTACTAGCATCTGTTGTCGTCTGCTCTCATCTCTCTGATGGTGGAACTATGAACTTCTTTGTCAAATTATATACTGGTGGGATTTCAAAGATCATTACGCGATCCTTATTTTTCCATATGAATATGTTCTCCCGTATCAGTTTATTTTGGTTTATCACTCCTTTTAATAGTTTTGGATTTGGATCAGTGTCATGGTTTTCATTCCAAAAATGAAATGCTACGGCTGACTTATATTCTTATTTTAATCTAATGTTTCTAACGTGCTCTTTGACTCTGGCTTTTAGATTTCTTTTAGTTTGACCTATGTAGCATTTTTCACAATTCTTACAACTTATTTGGTATATTCTGGATCTGTTAACTGATGGGATTTCATCTTTTGTTTTTGAATTTTAAAATTGAGTGTCCATTAGTAGTTGCCAAGATATTTTGTTTCTTAAAGATGTTTTTAAATTTATTAAATGTTTTTGGGTGATATGTGAATGAACTGAATATGCTGTTGCTTTGTTTTTCTTTTGTAAATGAGGTTGCTTCCTTAATGATTTTCTTTAGTTTAGCTTTTCTAATTTTCTTAAAGACCAGGCTTTTGTTGTATCCATTTTCTTCTGCTATGTGTAGTATTGCTTTTTGTTCTTTATTCTTCTTTTTCCATGGGTATGTTGACTAGTCTGTGTGTAAGGCTGTTTATTATTGCATGTTTGTGTAATTGGGTTGTAGCTATTATTTTTTATGTAACTTTCTGAATGTGTTGGTTTCCTGTAAATTCCAAATTGTATTTTTGTTATTCCTGATGATATTTAGATCCAAGAAAGAGAGTTGTCCATTGATTTCCTTTTCTACTGTGAATTTGATAGTCCTTTCTTGCAGATTGAGTAATTTTAATGCATCATGAAGTTTTGTTCAATGCATATTTTTGTTAGTGAAATGTATTTTACTACTTCTGTTCCTGATCATCAGTCGGTGTTAAAACACTGCACATTTGACTTTTATTTGATTTTTTAGTGGCAAAAGATGTGCTTTCATGGTCTTCAGTAAATGTGATGGCTAAGGCAACATAACAAGTATTGAGGTTTGAGCTGGTCAACCTCTCTGAAGGTAATTTGGTCATTTTCATCATCAGTAATTGATGTCTTAGGGCATCCAGCATACCACACGTAAACTGTCAATCACAGCTGATTTGCCAAAAGCCACAGCCAGTATTTCAATTGCGGTGCTGAACTTCATTCCTTTTCAAGAAAAATTTAATGCAAATAAAGTAAAAATTTGCAGAGTACTCTAAACACATAACCTTTTCGACAGTCAATAATAAATCAAATATTCAAAACAGCCGAAAGTGCAAACATACAACAGGAACTAGCCAGAGTCTGCTCATTTTTTGTGTCAAAGTCTACATTGTGTCCACGACCGGTTTACAATGGTGTCCTGGAATGCGTCTCTTTAGCTTATTCTGTTGAATGCTCTCATAATTGAGTCTGGGTTACTAAACGTGCAGTAATACCAAGCGGTTATAGACAAGTATATAGGAGCTAGACCTACAAAGGTTCAAATCCCAAACATCATTTTGATTTATATCGAGATTTAACTGTATTGGAACACCACAGTAAAGCGAAAAATTATTAATTTTTAGATGAGTCGTATTTATTACACATCTGCTTCACTTTCGTACCTATTTTGAGGACATGTTTTGCAAATCATCGTTTGCATCTACGGCTCTTATGCGCATAAGAGCCGTAGATGCAAACGATGATTTGCGAAACATGTCCTCAAAATAGGTACGAAAGTGAAGCAGATGTGTAATAAATACGACTCATCTAAAAATTAATAATCATTTTGATTCTTTATTGTTGTAGAAATACGAAATATGTATTACATACATTGTAATATAACTGCCAAGTGCAAAGGTTTACTTGATTTTATAGCATTTATGTTCACACATAAAAACTGAAACACTCTACTCTCTTTCTACACTAAATGAAATAAATGTTTTATTCCCATATGTAAAATCAAATAAAAATGTAAATTAACGTAGTATCAGGTGAGTAAACCCTCTGTTTCTATTACTGCACTCATTCTGTGGGATATGGATGAGACCAAATGTCTAGTGAAATTTTCATGAGAGAGGATACTTTGTATTAGATGGCAGCACCATTCATAACAGATGAATGAGCCCAAGTGTTACACAACCAATAAGGCAATTTTCTAATAACATTGCCTTTATTTTGAAAACGACAAGAGTATGTTATTTGTGTTTTTATAAATGAATGTGTTTAAAATATTATTTATCTTCTACAAGAAAAATATAAGGCATTGCTATTAAAGTAACAATAATAAAACGAAATATGCACATCAAGGATTGGAACTCATATTGATCCACTTACGAGAGACATATATTTTACTGCTCGGCTACCATGCATCTCCCTATCCATCCCTTAGCTTGAAGCAATATGAAGCCAGAGTGGTATTAAGAATGCAGCGTCATCCAAATGTTTTCTGAATCAAACTTTGTTTCTTGTAGCTGTATGTACTAACAAGTTAAAAAGAAAGTTCTGAAAATGAGATGTATTAAGCCAGTAAAACTAAAATCCTACATGTACTATACTGTACTTTAGAAAACCATTAAAGTACAGGTTTTCTGATTACTAGCCTTTCTTTATTTTTTATACACTTTTTGCCACCGCCCCCCCCCCCCCTCCCAAAGGTGCATGTATATTCTGAATCAGGAAGAATAACAGAATTTGTTTCCCCATTAAAAACATACAGGATCAAAAAATTATGAATTATTTTGAAGCTGTTAATTAGAACTGAATCATAATATCAAATTGAATAAATTTCAGTCACTTGTTAAAACTTACTTCATTTTTCCTTCAGATGTTAAAATTAGGAAGACGTCTTTTCGAGCACCATTGCGTCCATCCTCAACTGTTTGGTAACTGCCAACGGTTTTTCTGCTGTACATTATTTTGAACTAATTTTCATTGCCCTCTGGTATTAGGTTTGCAAAGTTTGAGCAGTTGACTTGGAGGCGGCAATTCAAAATTCAATAAACTACCGGGGTATTTTTGTAAATAAAAATCTTTCCCCAAATGTCAGTATCCAATTTTCAATATTTAAAGCAGAAGCATTATTAACAGTGAAGTATTCTTCATTTTTGAGTTTGATTAATGAGTCACTATGTTCACACTCAACTTCACTTACTTTGTTGTTGTATAATCTAAACGTTTTTAAGATCATTCGATCTCATCCTCAGCTGTCTGATGACTGAAGTAAATGAAGTGAACAACTCCAGTAACTGAAGTTGAGTGTAAACATTGTGACTCATTAATCAAACTCAAAAATCCAATTTTAAATTAACTGGTTTTAACAGTTTGATGTTTTTTCCTATTTCACTTTCCAAACCTAACACCACAGTTGGTAGTCACCAAACTGCTGAGGATGGATGCAGTGGTGCTCAAAAAGACATCTTCCTAAATTTAACATCTGAAGGACAACTGAAGTATTAAGAAGTGAATGAAATTCATTCAGTTTAATTCTGCATCAAATTTTGTCATTTTACCTGTTCGTGTTGTGATTAATTTAATTCGGAGGACCACTTTGATTTTAGCAGAAATCAAGGAAACTGATTTTGTGGACTGTACTCGATAGAGCTGTATTCATATCACTAGATAAATTTATTGCACACGCTACATTTCTTATGTGAATAATCATGAAGAAGACAACAATACATTTAATATTTTAAATAAACTAAAATCGTTTTTTCATTGGAACAAACGCTGCATGCAGCCACACAACCAAGCACATCACATGTCTCTACATGTCTCCAACATGTCTGCTACATGTCTGCCACTAAACCCGGAAGAAGACTATTTTCATGCGCACCGGCAAGTCACATGACCAGCTGGCCGCATAACCGGTGCCAAGTGAAATATTCATGCGCCCGCTGGAACAAATGACGATAATGGCGCAAACATACTGGGGCCCAAAAAACTGAACAGTTTTTTAATTTAACATAGGCACACTTTGAAAAATATCACTGTTGTTCTTGAACTGGCAGAGGACACAGTTTCACAATGGGACGCCTATATTCCCCCTTAGAAGTTCGCACAGTAGCTACCCGCACTAAACCATCACCACCAGGATGAGCCTCAGTGATGATTCCAAGTTCCCAATGCAGAGGAGATGAATTGTCTTCTATTAGCAGGGCCATGGTGTCTGCCTGAAGATTTTCACTAGAACTGGACCACTTTTGCCTCTGCTGGAGTGAATGTAGATAGTCGGTTGACCACCGCCGCCACAGATGTTGTAGACGATCTTGGAGCTGTTGCCATTTCTGTAAATGATTCAGATTGTTAGAACAAGGTGATGGTATGGAAGTTAATGGTTCTCCGATGAGGAAATGACCTGGAGAAAGGTAGGAAGTATCAAAAGGATCATCAGTAAGGCGTAGCAATGGACGGCAGTTCAAGCAAGCCTCAATTTGAATTAGTAATGTGGTTAATTGTTCATAGGTCAGTACTTGTGTACCCATTACTCTACGAAGATGATATTTCATAGATTTCACTGCAGCCTCATGTAATCCTCCGAAGTGGGGTGAGCTGGGTGGTATAAAATGCCATGTGCATTCATTAGATGAAGCGTAGTCTTGTACAATCTCTTGGTGCTTGCGAGATTGCAAAAGTAGTCTAAGTTTGTTGTTAGCACCTACAAAATTTGTGCCATTGTCACTTAGGATCTCTTTACACAATCCTCGTCTAGCTGTAAACCTTCGTAAGGCAGCAACAAAAGCATCAGAAGTCATGTCTGAAACCAACTCAATGTGAATTGCCTTTGTGGATAAACAGACAAAGATAGCTATGTAGGCCTTCACCTGGCTCTTGCTGCGAGGCGAGCCATAACGTAGGAAGAATGGACCAGCGTAATCAACTGCAACTCGTAGGAAAGGTCTCGCTGGAATCACTGTAGGTAGGTAGATTGCCCATTAATTGTTGAGCTCCCTTGGCCTTGAGTTTAAAGCACGGCAAGCACTTGTATAGGACTGACTTAAGAGTTTCTCCTATTCTCGGTATCCAATACCGTTGTCGAAGAGAAGAGGTAAGTAGCTGATTGGAAGCATGCAAAAGTTTAACATGTTCACTTTCAATAATTAGCTTGGTAAGATGATGCTTAGGAGGTAAGATGAGCTGATGTCTTGACTGGAAGGGAATTTCAGCCTTGTCAATTCTTCCCCCTACTCGGAGTAAACCTTCATTGTCGACAAATGGATGCAAAGATTTCAATGGGCTTTTAGTAGGAACGTGTCCTTTATCATTAAGTTCTGTTAACTCTGTGATATAAGCTGATTGTTGAGCAAGTTTAATGCAGCAGTGCAATGACTGTTGAAGCTCAAGTGCTGAGAGAGGACCTTGCCGTCTCGTGTTCTGTTTCTACAGTTGAATGCAAATCTCAGCATGTATGCTGTCACTCTCTGCAGGCGTAACAATTTTGAAAAACGAGAAATCATATCATCACTTTCTGTAGTCACCATCAAGCATGCAGTAGTGCGTTGCTCAGTGGCATCTTGAATATCTAATCGTTTGGGTTGTTCTGGCCAAGATGCAAAGGATTGTGAGATCCAATCAGGACCTTTCCACCACAAGTCATTTGAGGCAAGAGGTTCAGTTGAAACTCCTCTCGAAATGAGATCTGCTGGATTATTTTGAGTAGCTACATATCGCCAAGCAGCAGTTTCTGATAACTCTTGTATTTGTGAAACTCTGTTGGCTACAAAAGTCTTCTATTTGTGTGGGTTGGATTTAATCCATGCTAGAACAATCATAGCGTCCGTCCATAGATAGTTCTGTGAAGTGTGCAGCTTAAGGTTAGCTACAACCTTGTAAAGTTTAGCGAGTAGTAAAGCACCACAAAGTTCTAGCCAAGGAATGGTTTGTTTCTTTAATGGTGCAACCTTGGATTTGGAGCAAAGAAGTCTGGTTTTCACCTCATTGCAGCTGTTCATAGAACGAAGATAAATACAGACACCATAAGCTTTTCTGAGGCATCGCAAAACCCATGTATTTGTATGTCCCTTAATGTACCTGTGATTAGGACGTGTCTTGGAATACGTATAGTATGAATGATGGACAATGTCTCGCAGAAATTTAGCCATTGTTGGATGAGGTGAGATGGTATCAATTCATCCCAACCGAGTTTTTCCAACCAAAGAGATTGTAGAAATATCTTGGCATTTATGACAATAGGACTCACTAGGCCTAAAGGATCAAAAATAGATGATATGACAGAAAGTATGCTTCGTTTGGTGTAGCTAGAATTTAGATTATTCTGAAGAGATGGATTGGCCTGTATCTGGAATTGATCTGTTCCAGGATGCCAGAGGAGACCAAGAGCATGCACATTTTCACTACTATCCAATGAAAGTGGAAGTTGTGTCTCTCTGTGTTCCAGTGGAATGGATTTTAAAATATCTTCATGATTAGAACACCATTTCCTAAGTGGGAATCCGCCACTGTCTAACATCTGAAGTAGCTGCCTATGAATATGTAAAGCTTGCTGTAGATCATTATGACCACATAAGCAATCATCTACGTAGAAGGATTCACGGATAGCTTGAGAAGCTAGTGGATATTTAGCCTCTTCCTCTGAAGCTAGTTGATGCAAAGTCCTTATGGCCAAAAAGGATGCAGGTTTGGTACCATATGTGACTGTAGTAAGAGCGTAGTCCGTGATAGGTTCATCTGTTTTCTCGCCATACTATTCTTTGGAGATCTTGATCATCAGGATGCATATCAAGATTTAGCTGTATTGGAACACCACAGTGAAGCAAAAAATTAATAATCAGGATGCATTTTCACTCGCCTGTACATCTTAGAAATGTCAGCTGAGAATGCATAGCGATAAGTTCTGAAGCGTAAAATTATGGAGGTAAGGTCATCCTGAATAGTAGAACCCAACTTCAACACATCATTCAAGGATAGTCCTGAAGATGACTGCGCAGATGCATAAAATACAACTCTGGTGCGAGTAGTAGTAGACAAAGGTTTGAAAACTGCATGATGCAGAAGATAGTAACAAGGTTCGCCTTCCTTTGGTGGTGACACTTGCTTCATGTGCCCCATGGATTCATATTCAGAGAGAAATTGAGTGTAATCTTCTTTAAGTGTGATGTCGTTTTGAAGACGTTGTTCTAAGTGCATAAAGCGATTGATGGCTTGCTGTAAATAGATTCACCTAAGCGATTTTTGTCCTCCTTGACGGGTAGACGAACTGTAAAGCTACCATCGGCATTATGAGTGGTTTTTTTTACATAGTATTCTTCACACTCCTTTTCCTCCTTAGTAAGAACATGCTGAGGAAATTCTTCCAAATCCCAGAAACGTCTTAACTGTGTGTCAAGGTTATCAGTGCTGATGAAGAAATTATGCTGAGGCGAAGACTTAGCCTTGTACTTGTATGATGACCTTGGAATAGGGCCTGATATTATCCAAACGAGGGCTGTGCTGGCTAGTATAGGATGTCCTTGTTTCTTTAAGGTTTTCCCATGCAATAACTCGAAGAATAAGGAATTTCCGATTAGGATTTCAACTTCATCAGGAATGTCGAACCTAGGATCTGCTAATGGAATGCTAGAAGGAGTATTCCAGTTGCACAAATTGATATGTGTGGAAGGTAGTTTTCCTGTTATACGAGGAAGTACTAGACATTCAATTTTAATCTTAAAATCATGTACCATAGATTTCAGATTGACCTGAACATGGTGAGTGGCCGTAGAAATGGTGCCATTTATACCATTAATAGGCATATCAGCTGTCACCTTGTTAAGCTGTAAGCGCTTCGCAAGATCTGCAGTTATGAAATTGGATTGACTGGCAGAGTCGAGGAGTGCTCTACATTGTATGAGATTGCCATATCTGTCTTCCACTTACACTAAGCAGAGGCAAGCAAAACCTGCTGTGTGGATTTTGATTTAAAAGAACAGTAGCTAGATGGCGCGTCAATCGTTCTAGTAGAATCATTTACAGGACTAGATGAAGCTGCACATGAAGCATTTTCTCTGTTACTATCATGAAGCAACTTGCTGTGAGTGGATGAGCCACAATTGCAGTATGAGGCACGATTACATTTACTTGATATGTGATTAGGTGCAAAGCAATTGGCACAAAGGTGCTTGGATTTAATGAAAGTCCAACGCTTATGCACATTAAGGTTTTTGAAGTTATCACAATTATGTAGCATGTGATTGCAGTGACAAAATGGACATACACGATCACTCGTGGATAAGTAAGAGTGTTTACTGTCTCTGCTGTTGGGCTTAGCAGAGTGTAAATCAGTCTTAGGCTTAACTACCGTCTTGTTACATGCAGTGTTGGCAAGCAATTCAAAAGAGTGTGTTCTTGCTTCTAAAAATTGCATAAGATCCTTCAAAGAAGGGAAGGTTTGAGAATCTATTTTACTCTCCCGTTCTCTGCGTGTGGTGTCAGACAAATGTTCTAGGAGAAGTTGCATTAAAATGATTTCATGCAAAGGCACTTCAAGTTTTAATGCTTCAATGGCATTCAAGTTATTTTGAAAATGGTTGAACAAGGTACGTAGTTCATTTACTGTTTCCTTATGCATTACTGGTAGTGCTAATAAATTTTTTATATGAACTGTAGCTATTAATCTTGTATTGTTATAGCGTGAGCATATGAGCTCCCATGCTACATCAAAATTTTCACTAGTGACAGGTATGTTCTGTATTAGTGAATGAGCTTGTCCCTTGAGAGAGGAAAGTAAGTAATGATATTTCTGAATAACATCTAAAGCTTGGTTGTTTACCACTAAGCTTGTAAATGTGTCATAGAAATGTTTGAAATGAGTGACATCACCCTCAAATTTAGGTAATTGTATCACAGGCAGTTTGATAGCTTTAGCTGCTTGTGACGATTGCGACTGCACTGTGTGCTGCGAATGTCCAGAACCATTTTCTTACTGTTCATGATCCTGTATTAATTCAGCTAACCTAGCCTTCAATTCGATGTAACTGTTTCTTGTTTCCTCCTTGTGTTCTGCATGCATATCTAATTCAGTTTCCGCTTCCACAAGAGATTCAATTTGGGTCTGAATAGCTTCATATTTGTCCCAAATTTCACTTAAGTTATCGAAATTAGCTCTCAATATGAAAATGCTGACCTGTTCTGGTAATTCATCAAGACATTTTCAAAGGTAAATTCTCTTTTGATTATACCCCTTCTTTTGACAAGAGCTTTCAAATCCTGCTCCATTTTGAATGGTTATGAGGCTTGCTTAAAGGAGAGAAAGAAAGAAAAGGAATGTTCTGACCTGAAATGTATTGCGATGCAGGCTTCTGCGTCATTGCTATTGAAATGCTGATCATCTGCTGCGTAGATCCCGATGCCTGGCGTCCTGGGCCCCACTGATGTACATCCATGCAGATGAAACTGTTGCGTTGCACAATAAATATCTGCCCATGAAGGACCAATGTTTGTTTCGTGCTTAATTTAATGCGGAGGATCACCTTGATTTTAGCAGTAACCAAGGAAACTGATTTTGTGGACTGTACTCGACAGAGCTGTATTCATATCACTAGATAAATTTATTGCACACGCTACATTTCTTATGTGAATAATCATGAAGAAGACAACAATACATTTAATCTTTGAGATAAACTAAAACGGTTCTTTCATTGCAACAACAAGCTAAAGGAAGAAGAAGCCTCTTTTTTGCACACTGGCGAGTCACATGATTGGCTGGCCGCATAACTGGCGCCAAGTGAAATATTCATGCGCCCGCCGGAACAAATGACGATAATGGCGCAAACACCTCTTTTGCGTCTTTAGGTTTCTCCGGCACATTTCTGCAGTCCTTGACCTATTTTTCTTTGGGAGTTGTCAAAATAAAATTTTTTCTTTCCTCTTGTGAGACTAAATGAACTGGTGAAGTAAGATGGCAAGCTGAACTTTTCTGTCTCCTCGCACATGTGGTACTGGTGATTTTCATGGAGGATGGCAAAGTAGAAGAAAATGAGGAAAATGTTGTTGCTGATTTCTGATGTTCTGTATTTCTTTGAGGATTGGAAGGAGTTCCAGGTGCAGGGTTTACTTCTGATTCTGTGGTAATAGAAAAAGACTCATGGTTTAAGAATGTGTACAAAGGAAGGAATTTGTGTTGTGGTATTGAAGGGAAAAATTCCTGTGCACTCAAATCTCTTCACAGCATTTACTACAGTAGTTCCTCGTCTCTGTGCCATGCCAAAAAATTTGAAAAACACAAATTTTGCAACAGAGGCTGAGAAATTGTTTATGTATGAATTTGTGTCTTGGTGGTAATATGCTTTTAATGGCTTGAAGACAGTTTTGACCAGAGGCTGCGCAGTATGTGGTGGCAGCCATACAAATTCATTTGGCTCTGCACGCAGTAGAGAAAGTTGTGAACCGACCAAAATTAAAATACACTTGTCTTGTGTAGGGTGCTTATTGAAATGCATTTAATATGTGTTGATAATTACTAGAAATTAAACATAACTGATGTATAATTATATTATACTAACTAGGCTACCTGAATATTTTAATAAAGAATAAATAATATTATATTATGATTCAGAAAGCCCCACGAAGGTTGAATCATATAGTCCCATTAATTTATTTTTAAAATGTAAGCAGTTTCTGAAATTTGCAACAGATGTCGCTAGTTGTTCTGTTGACTGGCTCCGTTGATCTTATACAGCTGTTTAGGTTTACAACCAGCATTCATGCATTTCAACAGCAGACCTGTCTTACCTCTTCTACTTCCTTCTGCATTATTGCCTTCTGGATTAAATATGTTTGAGAAAAGCTTCTTGCCACTTCTGCACGACTTGTCCATCAATGGTCTTATAGAATAATGGCATCAGACCTGTGCACGCAGGTTGATCAAAAGAATGCTTTCTTATTTCTATCCACATAACCCCATGATTCAAAAAGCCCCACCCTACCCAATAATGTATATTTAAAGAGAATATGAAAGTAGAATTCAGATTTATGTGAGCAATGTAACTGATAAATATAGCAAACAGTTGAAGGAAACTACAAGGAAAATGCGTTTAGAATATATTTAACCCTTTCACCGATATGGACGTCATATGATGTCCAAGTTAAAATGCCCCAAACCGATATGGACGTGTATAGACGTCCTGCGCATACATGCATTTAATGCTCATTTAACGCCAATTATTTTAATCTTGCTGTTTTACAATAAATTTAAATTAGTTCTATAAGGAATGTAAACGTATCCTTAAAGGTTTCTTTTTGAATTGTACACCTCCAAACTGGATAAACACCCAAGGGCACATCTGCAGATTCACACCAAATAATATTGGTTTCCTTGCGAACTTCTTCTTCGCAACACACTACGCATTTTCGAAATGGTTACAAGTTTTTTGGGTGTGGGTGGTATACTTTTAGGAAAGTGTTTTCTCTCAAGTATGAGGGATGATGTGGTGAATTTTGCTACCCCCTAGTATAAAGAGGCCTCTGAGTATTATAATATCCAATTAGGTTACGAGCTCTTTATACGCGCAAGTACAGGTAGATGAATGTCTTTTACAGCTCTGAAAATTACTAAACAACTGTGCATAGTTACATCCAGTGGTATAAAAATACTTTTTTTTTACCATTTAACTGTTTTCCGTAATGAGGGATAGCTGGTAATAGCGGATCCATATCACCCATATTTGACCCGCCATTTCCCCAAACAATGGAGTAGCTAACATGCCAGCTGTAGACCAGTACACATCACTGCTACGTATGTCCTAAAGATCTCCTTCATAATCGTACACCAAATCTTCCAGATTTTCTACAGTAATATCAGAAGCCTGTACACATCATACCCAAGCTAATTTATTTGCTACATTACCGGGATGAGCCATGGTTAACATTGAAATTTAACAATTTCAAATGTGCCATACATTTAGCTCTTGATAGCTACAAGAAATCACTCTGAACACAGAGAGAATATAAATAACTGAAATACAGAGCGAAAACTGCTGCATAAGGCTACTAGAAACCTTGGTTGAGAAACACTGTAATAACAGATGCTGACAGAGTTTTCATTCCAGTGTGTGAGTGTGTGACGCAACTTATTCTCGTCATATTATCGCTTGGCATAGCATAAATAAACTAAACTAGAACCTGAGAAGTTGCTTGCGTAGCTATACATACATACTATGGCTCGTATACACACAAAACAAAATGATTCACATATTAGGCGCGTTCGGCACAAAGAATGGCTTTTGCTACAGTGAAACAAAGTAGTGAAATTTCAACAATTTATTAATGTAGTCTCTACTTTATTGTTACTGTAGATTTATACTGCCTTTAATAAGTTTTAAACCAGTTTTTGTTTCGTTTAAATAACTTAATAAATACGGAAGATACGGAATTGTATTTATGATGCATTTTTACGGCATTTAACAATTTAAATGTCCTGTTCTGTTTGTTGGGTATCCGTTTCCGGCCCCTGAAGGGTTTAAATGGCCATCGGCGAAGCGGTTAAGGGAACCAGTGGATTATGCACAATTAGATAATATCCACTACGGTGTTAGAGGAATATATGAACTGAGACAACTACTTTAATGGTGACTTACTATGCTGTAAGTACTTTAAAGCCCGGGCTTAACTTTTGCTCCAACAATATAATATAAAGTAGGAGAAAGAGATTAGATGAGTACATTTGTAAGGTTATTGGAATCCAGTAACCTTTAGGCTAGTTAGTTAAGGTAGTAAGTAATTATATCTGCAAAATTTATAAAAAGATTTTATTTAAAAATTAAATAAAGGTAACAAAGTTTGCATAATAAGGCCTGGTATAGATCCCAGGAATCAAGGTATTAGATTGTAGACTTCATTTTATTTTAGTTTTTTCATTATTAGGTTTCTTTCCATTGATCTGACCAAAAATGCAATCCTATTGCTTATTTGTTTTCTTTATGTTCTTGGGAAATGATTTATATTTACTAAACGTAAAACACATTTTCAATTGTGAAACCCTGCCAAGTGACATATATCCAACTGCCATTGAGGATGGGTGCGATAAGCAAATGAGCTGTTATGTATCATTTGACAGTCCATCATTTCCATTTATAAGGGCAGTCAAAACTGGCTGAGTAATTAATTAAATTGTTAGTGTACATTGTCACACGTCCAACATACAAACTTTATTAGTGTCAAATAATAATTAATTCCCATTAATTGACCTGTGTGCAGAACAAGATCTTGAAAAATTCCTGGTCTCCGTCTGGTTGCTCTTAACTATTGAGCTACCATGGCCAACATGACTTACATTTTTCTGGTAACCATCAGGAAATCTCATATAGCTTAATGGCAACTTATGTACTTTAAGTTTAGCCTTAAGTTTAAGTTTAGTACTTTTAAGTTTTCTTTTCCTTAATTTCAGGGACTATTTGTAGTTGGTTTATTAATACTTGTCACTTACTTATTTATATTTATGAGAGACTAGTTTCAAAGAGATTCGCCTCCATGTTCAATCTCTTTCCAACTGGCATCTGTTGTCTGCTCTCTGGTGGTGGAACTATTTTCCTTGTTCCAATTATACCCCGCCTTTAACTGCTATGGTCATATCGGCAGCCGTTCTCCTTTGGAACATACTGAAGGTGTTAAGTCGTTATCTTTGGTTTTTAATAATTAGATCACGCACACATTCATACTTCCAGACTCTGCGGAAGATGGGGAATTATCTTGGTCGGAGAAAAATCCCAACCCCCACCGCCGGAAATCGAACCCGGGACCCCTAGCACGGCAGGCAGGTGCTCTACCAACCGAGCTACGGGGCCAGTCAAATGGAATATTATTTGAAGCAAAAAGTTAGAAACAGTGATGTATTTAACATTTGAAAGTAATGAGTCGGTAATTCAAACACAAACATCTTTCAATCGATTAATGGAAATTAATTGCTAAATTGCTAGTGGTTTATGAAAAAGAAAAAGAAAAAAAAAAAAAAATATATATATATATATATATATATAAGTGAGTTGGAAAATATGGTGTCATGTTGCCTTCTACCAACTGGACAGAGACTGGGAGATCTGTGGCTCAAATCCCAGCTATGGCACAAGTCTGGCTCAACCTTTCCAGAGCTTTTCTACACAGAGTATCAAATAATAATTTCCATACACAACTTTAAAATTAAAGTTTGTTTGAAATACTTTTTGGATAGCTATAAGGTTTATTCACTACAGAGCCTGTTGGAGGTTTCCCCTCCAAACTGTTTTGCACATGAACTGTGCTTTTCCTAATATTCAGCAATGAACATCATCTTTTGTGTAGCACACACAGGCAGTGTCAGTGACCAATTGGTGGCAGTTTTTCTGTTCATCAACAATGGGCATTTTTGCGTCAGTCATATCAATAAAAATAAATATTTTAAGACCAGTTTTATTTTGCTCACTCGCTACAAGAGATGAAACACAACACTGATAAGTTGGTCAGCCTACCAACCTGCCTCTCTCAAACTAGTGCTGTGTCATTTTAAATAAATGTAGCAAGAAGTGTTTTAAAAAGATTTTACTAACAACAAAGCATATAAACATTGAAAGCTCCTGCTAATTCACAAAATATTCCATGGAAACATGAACCATCAATTACAAAGTATTATTAATTTAAAATCTTTAACATTTCATGTATAGTTTATCACAGCAAAGAAAGTCTCTGGCAAATGAGACACAGGGATTGGAGAAGGTTCCCACATCTACCCTGGACAGGTTTATGACACCTCATGTCAGTTCAGTTACAGACCATTTAAAAACATTCTGACGGCTTCTAATATTTGTGAATAAATCTTCTCGGAGTGAGTAGGGCGCATGTCTTTTTTAACGGTTCTGTTCCTTGTGTAACAGGCATTCTGTATCACACACATTTGCTGTACTAGTCCAACTGTGTAAGGGAGGCGCATTCCTCTCAGGGACTTTGCATTGGTGGACAGTAACTAACTTGCACACTTTTGGTTGAGTGTTTTGCTTTTGTAAGACACAAGCTAAGAAACATATAACATACACCATTTTCTGATCAGTGCAATTCTTGTGTTAAATACTTGATGATTCCCACAGTAAATATGTATATTGTGTCACTGAATTGTAATATTCGTCTGTCTTGCAAGAGAAACTGTGGTGAAGGTATCAATTCCAACATCCTGACATCACAAGGATCTGGAAAAAGATAAGAACACGTATCTTCATCACTATTAAGGTCAAAAATATTTTTGAGTAAAGTTCAACATTAAAATTGCATTAAAACAGTAACTCAAAACTAAGAAATGTTAAAACTAATTTGCCCTACATTGTACTTAGCATAAACAACTTTATAATTGAAAATGACTCTCTACTCACTATTCTTACAAAACCATCTTATTGAACTTTCAGACAGTACTTCTTCTATGAGAGTATTTAAATTTACATCATCCAAAGTTAAGTCATATTGGATGATGAATGAAATGGGTGAAATGACCAGGTTCGATCCCAGTCAACCGCAAAGTGAGATTTGTGGTGAACAACACGGCGCTGGGGCGGGTTCTCTCAGGGATCTCCAGTTTCCCCTGCCATCTCATTCCACCGGTGCTCCATCTTCATCTCATGTATCATCAGTGTCATCGCCTGCGGTGCCGTATGTAGTAAAAGCGGGCGTTAAACACTATACTATACATGGGTGAAATGAAAAACATTACTAGGTTTTAAAGTTTATTAATTAATTTGGATATCACTTTTAAAACTAGGCAAATCAGTCAACTTGTAAGTGGAGAAAAGTGTAAACAAGTTTTTTTAATGAAGACTAGTTTCTGGGAACTTCTCGTGGTTGACTGATGGTGCCTGCTTCCAGCTTAGTGTTGTGCTGCCATCTGCTAAGTTTGACGACGTCATCCACAGCAGGAATTTCAGGAGGTTCTATTCCTTAAACTATGTCCACGGAAGAATAAAGTAAAGTATTACTCTGCATTCCAAACTGAGCTCCGCCTCTAAGTACATGACTGGTTATGCGCATGCACATGTAAACAGCAATGCCGTCACCAGAGTTTAACTGTCATCTTTATTGCTACGTCAACCAGTGCATTTTTGAACTTTTGAGAATCATTGTTCTTACTGTAATCACTTTATAATGTTAATTCTATATTATAACAACTGGAATGTTTTATTGAAAGCAGGTAAAGCCAAAAGGTTAATAAACCGCAGAACTCTAATGTGGAAGAACATGGGAGTATGAGCCAATGCAGTTAATTTCTGGCACATGCTTCTTTGACGTTTACTTTATTCTCCCATTGGACACATCATAGTAATGAATATGTTTTCCCAAATCTGCAGTTCTAATGTTTCTTTACCTGTTTCATCAATTCTATTCTTGCTTGATGTTGTTATTCTCAGACCAAAACAGATGTGCCATGGCAGACTTGTCCATGTGTTTGAATTTAATATTTCTGAAGTGTTCTTTCATTCTTGTTCCTAGATTCCTTTTGGTCTTCCCAATGTATGTCTTGTCACATTCCTGGCAACTCTGATAATTCAGTTTTTGGTGTGCTATTTTTCAAACAGGCAAAGTAGCCTTAGAACTGCATATTTAGGAAAACACATTCATTACTAAGAAGCAGAACCTCCTGATGAACTTAAAAATTCCCGCTGTGGATGACATCATCAAAGTTATCAGATGGCAGCACAACACCAAGTAGGTTGCACCATCAGTCAACCACAGAACTGAGAATAGGGAAGAAGTTTCCAGAAACTAGTCTTCATAAAACACTTGCAATTGGAGAAGAGTGTATACAAGTTGACTCATTTGCCTAATTTTAATAACAATGGCACTCCACGTTCTGAAATACTACTTTTTATTCTATATTCAACATCACTTTTACTAAAGTCCTCCAAACAAGAGTTATTAATTGACTGTTTATTTGTGCAAAACAAATTGTAGGAAATGACATGGCTTTACCCACATTCATTTACTGTCATTTCCCATTTACATTTTGAAGTAGTACATACCGTATTTACGCAAATCTAATACACACCCCATATTTAAAACTTAAAATTGTGAAAAAAGAGTTTGTATCGAAGTGAAGTTTCTGTTAGAAATAATTATATTTGTGTAGACATCAAATAACCAGCTAACAGGTTAGTACTGCTTGAAAAAAGTCCATTATATGGTAATTAAAATATATAGTAAATTGGCACAAATATATAGAGAAATCCAAACCTAAATCTCTTGAAAAAGTCCAATAGAAGTTTACTTGCCAGTAAGACATATACGGAAATGAACTGTGATCTCAATGTATCTTGGTGTATAATTTTAGCAAATGTATATATTGTACATAGCTGAATTTTCTTTGCTTTACTATACTTAGTAAATATTGTAGTCTTAGTTTCCAGCTTTTAATCTTGATGGGTCACCAACTTGAAGAACATTGCTCAACTATGTAAGTGTAATGTGACAAAGTATTCTATTCTATTCCATAAAAATATATATTTTACATAAACTGTGTTTTAACAAGATCTACATTTTTAGTTCAGTAATATTTTGTTTATCTGTTATACAGAAGTCATGCATAATGAAACTACTTCCCAGAATAATCTGCACATTTTATTTGTCATGAAAATACTGTAAATGTATGCTATAGTTCCTGAGAGACACATAGATAATGCTTTAGAACTTCTAAATTTGCAGGAAAAAGCTATAAAGTTCACATTAGAAATTGAAAGTACCTAGTCTTGCCGTAAACTGGTACAAACTTTTGACAGATACTGTACATCCGGTATGCTGCGTAAACAACTGTGTGTACACACACCTTAATCTTGAAGCATTGTTAGCTTGTCTTTGAAAGAGGAAGTATTTAGCTCCAGGTTTCACCATGGAATGGGGTGATTATGAAAATCGTGTAGCCGTCACTGTGTTGCATAAAGTTGAAAAATCTGCAAGTGACATTTTCAAGACACTACAAAAGCTGAAAATCAGCCGTGCGTTTGTATACTGCACCATTGAGCAGTTCACTACAACTGGGACTGTAAAGGATCGATCGAGGGAGGGTCAACCATGCAGTGTCAGGACTACAGCATCACAAAAAGCAGTAGCGACTTGTGTTCAGAGAAATCCTGTACAGAAGCAGGTTATCCTGTCCTGTGAAATGAACATTTCTAAAAGGACATTGTCCAGGCTTCTGTCAGAGGAACTTCGACTAAGGGCTTATCGTCGACATAAAGAACATTATCTTGACACACGCCTAGAGAAGCTGAGAGTGCTTAAATGTCGACGTCTCCTGCAGTTTACACTCATAATGGTCATCGGAGACTTTCAATTTTCAAAATGACAAGAGTTTATGTATCATCATCTCGGGAAGCCAGTAATAAGGTTTCTAAAGTTCAGAGGACCCATCATCCCTCCTCAGTGATGGTTTGGTGGGGGAGTGAGTTATTCTGGTACCACCCAGCTACATTTTTGCGAAAAGGTTGTTACAACCAGCGCCAGAGTGTATGAAAGCATTGTTTTGGAGCCTATTGTCAAGAACTTGAGTGGCACATTGATTCAAAACCAACCATGGACTTTCCAGCAGGATTCTGCCCCTGCTCACAAGGCCAGGTCAACGCAAGCATGGCTTCAGCGTCATGATGCTGACTACATTTTGCCTGAAGATTGGCCCAGTAGCAGTCCAGAACTGAATCCATTGGACTACCGACTGTGGTCACTGCTTGAGGACATCTCCTGCAAGAGGAGACACCCCACCATTGGAAGTTTAAAGCATTCCTTCTTGTCAGTAGTAGCAGATTTCCCCCTAGATGTCGTCCGTTCTGCCATAGATGAGTGGCCACAAAGACTCAGAGCCTCTATCTGTGCAAAAGGTGGCCATTTCAAAAAGTGATTGGTGCTGTGTGTAATGAATGCCTGTAGGTACAACATACTAAAAGCCAATTAAAATAATTTGCATGGTATTTGCATTTTTCACTTTTCAAGTTGTAACAGCATTTATGGCTAGTGGTTGCCTTCTTTTTCTGGATCTAAAGATTATAAAAAATAATAATAATAAACTAAACTTTGGCATTTATGGGAATCAACTCATACTGATAATTAAATAAAAAATAAAAGTTTCAACCTTTTTGCACATAAATTTTCTGTTTTTAATAATTTGATTTACAGTTAATAAACATACCCCTAAATAAGGAGGAATTTAATACAGAATATAAACAAATATTAACACAAATATTAATTAATGGTTTTAATAAAGATTTTATACACAAAAGGTTAGAAAAATTTAAATATCTTTTACTTTTCTAAGGGTGCAAATATCATTAACATGTTTTTGACGAGTATAGTTATTTAAAAAAAATTTACTTATCAACCTTGGGCAAATACTTTCAAAATTTTTTAAAGAAGTTAGTTTTGTCTGGTTCCTCAAAATAAATACAGCATAAAATATCTAAATCATTTTTCTCAAAAAGACAAAATTTCAGATAGTAAAAAATCTGGCATTTATAAGTGTTGAGGGTGCGATAAGATTTATATTGGAAGGACCACATGTAATTTGGAAACCAGGGCAAAGGAACATTTCAGATATACTAAATAATGTTATTAATATAATAACCAGACACCAATCTCAGGGAAACTTGATGCTGGATCAGTAGGTATCCCCAAATTGTGAAATGTTGATAAAACCCTCACTGCGTGTGTACCAAAAATGTCTAACATAAATGAGTTCAATTACTGGTTAATGCATTTAAATTTACAAGGTTCACTCACAAAAATTGATGACCTAAACATACTAATTGATGAAATGGTGGACACGAAAATTGAAATAATTTGCCTTAATGAACACTGGCTGAGTAAAGATTCAATTTGGCTGCTAAATAAATTAAATGGATTTACTGTAGTAGATTTCTATACCAGGAGCCATTATGATAGGGGTGGTTCCTGATTCTAGTACGTGATCACCTAATTGAGCATGCAAAATTAAGACATGATCTTAAGACATTAAGTGCAGATAGCTGTTTTGAATTATCTGCCATTGAAATTATTAACTGGAACTTAATTGTGATCTGTATTTATAGGGTACCTTACTATGATACACTCAAAACATTCCTTAATAAATTTGAACACTTACTAACAAAATTATAGAATGATAAAAAGAAAAAACTAGTAATTACCATGGACTGTAATATTGATCTTTATAAAACTAAATTAAATCTAGGCAGTAACCTAAAAAACATTGTCTGTAAAGAGACAGAAAATGTCAATAAATTGAATAACGAGTTTATAGACATTGTTGATACCCATGGCCTAGCTTTTAGACATACTCTCCTCACGCGTGTCACCAAAGCGTCAACAACCTGCATTGATCACATACTAACAAATAAAATTTATGGCAACAACGAATGTACGGTTTTGGAAACGGGACTATCAGATCACAGAGCTGCTCTCATAAGACTACCAGCAATGTATAAAATTAAAAGAGAATGCAACATAATCATGGAACGAGAAATAAAAATAATCTAAAACCACCCATGCACAGATTAGCACTGTATGAAAAAAGCCCACAATATGCAGGAATAAAAATATATAATAAATTAGTACAAAAGTGAATCGAGAATATAATAAGAGAATATATAATAAATTAATTACCTGTAAGAATCCGTGAAATGAAAAACCTCAAATGCTTTAATAAAGCAATAAATAACCTACTAATGGACAAAGCCTACTACTCGATTATTGAATATATGGATGATAAAATTGAATTATAATGAAATTTTTTGTCATTTTGTAATTCTAATATTCTGACAATATTATTCCAAGGGCATGTCATAATTATAACAATATTTGTATATAGTTGTATTGATATTATTAGTAATTATATTATTTGTATTATTAGTATTTATATTATTAGGTTTATTGTTATTTTGTGTCATTATTATTATTTTAAATTTTCTACTGTTGACGAGTCACCTGTTTACTTGAGTTTTTACTCACTATTTGTAAGCGTATGTGACAATAAAGCATCTTATCTTATAAACAGATTAACAAGTCAGTGGTGGCAGATCAGTTTTGGTCATTTAACCACAAAATAAATCCAGAACAATTGAATGGTCCAATAGATTTAATGGTTTGGGAGAAAATATTTATCCTCAAAAATAAAAATAGCATAATGAATTTTGAATTACCGCAATAGATTTGGTCTACCCCCAGTAGGTGGCAGCACAATAGCCAACTATCCATCATCTACCAGAAGTAACCGAAAGGCTAATCAATCTACTTACTCAAGATGTTAAGAAAACAAACATCATGAAACTGGTCCGGGAAGTTTCTACAATTTTAAACAGATAAGTGAAGTTGGCTACGAAGTGTTCTAGTTTATTTATAATATTTGGACTGCTTAATTGTCAGTGCTTCAGTTTTTTTTTATTAATAAAAAGTGGCATTTTAATTAAAATGTTAGAACCATTTTTTAAAAAATGTTCAATATAAATGATAGTATGAGGTTGTGTCACATCGTTAGAAGATACCAATGAAATGAAATGTGTAATGTTTAATGCCCACTTTTACTACATACGGCACCGCAGGTGGCGATGCTGGTAATATAAGGTGTGTTTAGAAAGAAACGAGCCAAAGACATAATTACAGAAACCAGTACATGTATGTTAGATGTATTGGCCCTGGCTGTTGAGACACTTGTCCCACTGTGACACAAGGTGGTGAATGGCTGTCTCATAAAAGTCTCGGGGCTGCGATGTGAGACAATTCTGTACGTACAGCTGGAATGTCGTCCAAGGTGAATCATTTGCCCCTCAGAGTCTTCTTAAGGGTCATAATCACAGGGAGAGAGGTCTGGACTATATGGAGGGTGGCCAAGAACCTCCCATTTGAATTTCTGCAGGAGTGCCGCAACTGTGTTGGCCGTATGAGGCTTTGCATTATTATGGAGCAGAATGACCCCACGAGTGAGATTGTCTGGTTATTTTGATTTTATCGCTTGGCAAAGGTTGGTCAAGGATTGCGAGTAACGCTGGGGATTCACTGTTGTCCCATGCTGCAGGAAGTGTAACAGAAGGGGGCCATCTTGGTCAAAGAACGTCAGCATAACCTTTCCTGTATTTGTGTGGATGGCCTTAGCTTTTTTTGGTGGTGGTGATCCTGAATGCTTCCACTGGAGACTTTGTCATTTTGATTCTGGTTTGAAGTGATGACATCATGACTCATCTCCAGCCACCACTCATGCCAGAAACTCATTCCTTTCCCTAGCATAGCACTGCAGATGACCAAGACAGTGTGCCATTTGACATGTTTCCTGGTGTGGTTGAAGACTGTGGAACACCCAATGGGCACACACTTTGTGCAAGAGCAGTCATTCCTTCATGATGGTGTGAACACTTCCAATGCTCAATTCGACCTCAACGGCTATGGCTTTTACTGTCACTCGGCAGTCTTGGGTAATGAGTGCATCAACCAGCTGGACGATGTCATCGGTAATACAGTGTGGTGCTCCAGATCATGCACCATCAGCTACATCCGTCCTCCCCTGAAGCGCTTGTGCCACGCTTTGACCCTTGCAAGGGTCATGCATTGTTTGCCGTACACTTGCGACATTCGTCGATGATTGTCCATTCCCCCTACTCCTTCCACTGTCAGAAAACAAACAACACCTCTTTGCTCTTCTTTTGACACCTCCATTTCACTGTTTGGAGTGCAACTGGCAGCGTTGGACGATTGATGCATACTGCTGCTAGCTTTGTATACTCCATAACATGTACGCTTGCCCTCTAGCGATGGACTGTGAACTTGGGACACACTTTGTTACACACCCCATGACATTACCATCCTGTCACCAGTTTGCGCATACCAGACTCCAGCTCGTTTCTTTTTGAATGCCCCTTATACATGAGATAAAGATGAAGCACCAGTGGAATGAGATGGCGCCAGAGAAAACCCTCCCCAGCATCTTGTCCACCACAAATCTCAGTGGGCTGGCTCGTTGAGATTTGGTATTTAATAGACTTCTTGGTTTTGAGTTATACTATTCAGTGAAATGCTGATACATACATGCTAGATGACATGTTTGAACATAGTAATTGGTTAAAATGATAGTAAAAAGCTTTACCTTACACAAGTTGCAGCACATCTGGAAGAACCTATTACAAGGACGAGCATTATGATACAATTATTTGTAAAGTTTCTTATTTGAAAATTGACACTCTGTCCAATACACTTTGTCACTTCAGTTTGCTTCACTTGCTGATGAATTGAACACTGGATTTCACTAATTGCAGTCACCATGTTGCATCATTGTTGGAAAGTCCGAGAGAGACAGAGCTGTTTGTGTACCTCCCTTCTACCAATTTGCTGGCTAGCATTGTTGTGATAGCTCTTGTGAACAGTGTAGTTACCAATGTCCCCTTTGTCAGTTGTTTAGCCATATTCAAACATTTTTTGTTTTTAAATTTCTGCAACATAAGACAATAATGCAAAGAATCACTAATCATCTAATGTGGCTGAAGTTGATGCTGTGCACTGTATTGGATATTTTGTCACTTTTAGAACATTTATGATAAAGTAACAACAACTATGTTCACATCACAACAGTTATAACATAGGTCTGTTAATGAAATGCCAAGAAATGTGATTTTTTGAACATAAGTGCACATAACAGACAAAAATAAGAACTTGACAGCACATTCCTTCAATTTTTCAAGTGTACAGAAACAAGAAGGAATAAAAATATTTTTAACAGAAATGCCAAAACCACAACTGTGAATGTAAGAGATTATGACAGAAGTAAATGCAACCCAGAAGCTGTGAGAAGCGATCGTTGATAATGAAATGCTGATGGTGAATAAACAGATGGACTAACTTCCTTTGGAGGACATAACTGTTTGTGGGTGCAGGGAATGGAACACAAAATGTAAAGCACTGAATGCAGTAACATTTTAGGACTTTTGTGCATCAGCACAACTTCTGAATAATAGAAGTATTCTTCGCCATTACATAAGAAACAATTGTTGAAACTTGAGAAAACTTACAAGATGAAATTCTAAAGCAACTTTCTGCACAAAGTCTTCACTGGTCACAGAAGGATTCAGCCATCTAACCAATTTTCTTACCATTTCTTTGCTGATGGTTTCTTCATTATTTTGACTGATCTGCCAATGAATTTCAGTCATTTGTTTTCTTAATGTAAAAATTGTTAAGAGTGCATTTTACAGTTGGCAGGATTTTCAAATGACTCTGTCATTTCAGTGTACTTATAAACGCAGACATGGTCAAATTTTTCTTTAATGGTCTGAGCATGGCCAGTTGAATCTTATTTAAAACACATGCCTCCTACATGAGTAATACATCACTGGCAGCCTGACTGAGATTCTTTAGTAGTCTTCTCTGGTAGCTCGCTGGTAGCGATGGAACTCTTCAACCACAATCAACTGCCTTGGTCCACAACTTCTTCACAATTTCCATTAATTTCAAAATTTATGATCACATTTTCTATAATTCTGTCTTTCTAATAAGACAAATGTGTACAAAGTGTAGTGTTATCACATTGTGCATATACATACACACAATATTTATACATTTATTAAGTATAAAATTGGACTTTTTTTGTAACATTCAAAGATTTCAGATATACAGGTGCCGATAAGCACCCTTAACCTATACAGTTGCTGTTGGAGTCATAGAGGTCAGCAACTTAACAGAGTTGTTCAGTACAACATGGCAAGCTTCTGCTGCAGGCTCTTCCACAAACTGTGTCAGTAGCTCCACCGTTGACTGTATAAACCTTTCAATAGAATTCAGACTAGTCTATTTACAATTAGTATATGCCTTATCTAGGTTTCTGTACTAAGTTTAGATTTATGGATATTTCATCAGTAATGAGTAATCCAATCTCTTCATTTACATGTCTATCTTTATTTTAATATATGTATAATCTCTTCAATGTCGTCTTCATCATCATTTTCATGTCCAATTTCTTCAATTTCACTGTCAACCTCTTCAATTTCAGAGTCAACCTCTTCAACTTCAGTGTAAACCTCTTCAACTTCAGTGTCATCCTCTTCAACTTCAGTGTCATCCTCTTCAACTTCAGTGTCAAGCTCTACAACTTCAGGGCCAACCTCTACAACTACAGGGCCCTCTTCATTTTCACATTCAATTTCTTGAATTTCAGGCTCATCATTTTCATATCCATTCTCTTCAAATCGTTCATTTTCATATCCACCTCCATTTTCATATCCACCTCCATTTTCATATTCACCTCCATTTACATATCCACCTCCATTTCCGCATCCATAGTTCTCAAATCCATAACCACCATCCTCATATTCATAATTTTGATTCCCATATCTGTAACCTCCATGCCCTCCATTCCCATATCCATAACCGCCATAGTCATATCCATTCCCTCCATTCGCATATCTATAATTTCCGTTTTCATATCCACATTCATTTTCAGGTCCAATCTCTTGAATTTCATTTTCAATTTCTTCATTTTCATGTCTGCCCTTTTCTTTCTCATGTCTAACCCCTCCACTTTCATCTCTGTCCTCTACTTCATTTTCATGCCTCTCTTCTTCTTTTTCATGTCTGTCCTTTCTATTTTCATTAATGACCCCTCCACTTGCACGTTTGTCCTTTTCATTTACATGTTTGACCCCTCCACTTACACGTTTGTCCTTTTCATTTACATGTTTGACCCCTCCACTTACACGTTTGTCCTTTTCATTTACATGTTTGACCCCTCCACTTACACGTCTGTCCTTTTCATTTACATGTTTGATCCCTCCACTTACACGTCTGTCCTTTTCATTTACATGTTTGACCCCTCCACTTACATCTCCATTCACTTCATTCTCAACTTTTTCATTTACCTTTGTATTTGAACTCGCCCTAGCTGAATTACCAATATGTGTTTTAGAATATGTGAAATGACTTTGTACTGTTTTGTGGTGAGGCAGATGTAAAATACCAAAGTTCCTTAGCATTCTATACCCAACTGAGGAACTTTTGAATAACAATTTACAAATATTTAATGTGTTCTCATGAAAACTGTATTTTTGTTTGCCAAAAGCTTCTATCTGTTCAATCAAGAATGTTGCTCTTATATTACCCTCTTGAGCTGCTTTTTTTATGTCATTAAGCTTCTTGTTTTCTTTATTTAGTTTTTCAGCACTGCAAAGTTTCTGATTCAAGACATGTATTTTGTTTTTAAGTTTTTCAATGGCCTCTGTTTGACTTCTACATTTTCTAGTTAGCTGTTTGCGCTGTATTTTAATTGATTCTGGAATTAAATATTTATGTAGAAACGAACATTGTGTAGCTTTACTTTCCGCAACTGAATTGTCATTTAATGCCACATCTGTGACATTTGATGCCACTTCAGTTGCACCAACATCTATATTTCGTTTATCAAGTTTCTTTTTCTTTAAGGGTATACAGGAGTCCTCTTTTTCTTTGGCACGGTTTTCATTGTTTATTTCGGTGTTTTTTCTTTTGTTTTTGCGACTTGGAGATGAAACAGGCTTTTTATATGGTTGATAACCTTCAAATATTGATGGCACAACTTTAGGAAGTAAGGATTTTGCTGAAGTACTGACGCTGAAGTCGGTTTGTTTGAAATGTTTACTACAGATCACGGAGTTTGGTCCTGGAGTCCAAAGCGAGCCCAATTTGTTTCCTTGGCGAGAAATTGCTGTACACCATCTCTTTTTCAGGTCACTGTTTTTTGGGAATGAATGGAATGACACGTCATTTCCTTTCCTTTGGCTTGACTTACAATACGGCACACAGCAAGAAACCATTTTATTCACTAAAATAGTAAAGCAACTTTGAAGATTAACACACACATACACGCAGATAAAGATACATTTTCACGGCGTACGAATATATTAGACGTGACGTCATAGTTGGAGGGTTGCCAACATCCATAGCATGCTATCGCGGAAAGTACCAACACTACGCAAGCAAACTAGCGATCACTAGCGATACTGTACTATGTAAGGAAACTGTGGCAGTGGATTATTGCCGAAATTATTATCGTTGTTATCGCATCTTTACCCAAAAATCTAGATAGCTCAACAAAACCAAGATCCGAAGCACATCCCACATAACACCCGTTGATCCGAACTGAGGCCGTCGCATACAATTCGGGTGTTGAGCACGAATAGATTTTATACGAAAAAGAAAACATAATTTAATTAGATTGCGTTACTATATAAATTATTAATATAACAATATTAATAATATTACTATAATAATACATTATTAATAAATCATTTCTATATCATGTCAGCAAACATTGTATTTTCGTATCTACTTAAATGACACGCTTTTCTGCTATTTTATACTGCGTAATTGGACGGAATTCTTTATAATTTATTTTAATTTATCAATAATAATTTCTTCGAAATTTGATAACGATTGGTAAGTTTGGAAAAAATGGTAATATTTGAGGTAAATTTGTTTGACCTGGCTGGTTTGCACTTCCCTCACACTTCCCTCATACTTCCCTCATACTTGTACACTCGTGCTTCATACAGAGTATACGACATTGGTGTTTTTGTTACCATTTTTGTAGGTAAACGTTTGCGATAGTGTTAGCAGTATGCTGATTAATGTTGATAATAAGGCAAACTTCTGTTCTTAAAAAAAGGAGTGATAATTATTGTATAATAAATACCAAAGTGCACCTGCTGAAAAAAAGCTGCTGGGAATAAAGGGTAGAAAAGCTTCAGTATGTTGGTTAATCGTTTATCATAATCTACATATTTTAACATTTGCATACTTCAATACGTATTGATAGTTAATTCTTAATACTGATAAACAACATAATAGTATCCATGTAGTTGATCAGTATTGGTGCCTTTCACCGACAATTTAATATTTTGTTTCAATTAACCATGGTGTAGGTATCTGCGAGGTCGGTGCACGCTATAAACTGTGTTCAGTTTACATTCTGCTATAAATTCTCAGGTTTTCATGTTTGAAAAGTGCTGTTTCAATAACACTTGATTTATCAAAAAAAGGGTATCTCAAATGTATACCATGCATTTATTTAAAATGTTGAAGTTCACTTCCCTCAATCCAATTTTTTAAAGCATATGAGCATCCTAGTTTTGTAGCACAGTTGATAGTTTCAGTGCATGCATGTTTTAGGCCACGGGAATGGCGGGCAGGAGCGATGCGAACAGTGAAAACATGCATTCGCTGAAAATACCTCCACGCATCTAATTAGCGATACGGAACACTACGTAACCAAACTAGTGATAGTGCAATGAGCAAGGAAACTGGATACACTAGATAACAAATCTTTAGTAATGATAATATGTGAGTGTGAGTATGTGTCCAGGTTTGATAGCATGTGGAAAGTTGGCACTTTAACTTATTGATCCATTTAACAATTGTAAAATTTTCATGCTTTCCTCATCGTGTATGATAATTATGGAGCAAGAATAACAAGAAAAGGAATGTGTATTGGCAACATTTCACTGTCTTGGCATATTTCAAATCTGTAGTTGACAACAGCTTGTTTTCATTAGGACATTCCTTACCATAGCAGACAAAGCCATTGTTCTGCAGTTCAGCTTTTAACCATGGTTAATGCTCCAGCCACTAAGGCTACATCTGTGCCGTCTTAATACAGGATAATAGGACAATCGTTATACTGGAAGAAGGTTAATGCCTGGCGAGATAAAGAAGCAAGAACTTTCACAGTTCCTTTTTAAATCTTAAATAGTCTTGATTTTCACAGGGTTGTTTCCAATATGATTTTGAATTAGTTATGAATTATTTGAGTGTGTGCAGTAAGATAATTGGCATCCCAGTATGAGAAAAAGTCAATTGAAAACCAGTTCTCAAATTTCCTACTTGCTGTTCCAACACATTTGAAAACTAATTGGGAATCCTTCAAAACTAGTGAAATTAGTTCTTGACCAGGACCAAGAACATTTGGACATGTACAAATCGTGTAGTCTAATTCATGTGAATGAATTATATAGAATCAATAATGGAATATATGCCAAGGATCTATATAATCAATTACTTCCAGAATTAAATTGGAAGATAAAATGAAATTAAAAGAAATTGAGCTGTTTCCTCAGTAGAGGAATTCAGACATACAAGTTTCATAAAATGCTGTTTAATCAATTGGTTGTTACTTTTGTATCACATAACACATGCCCGCCTCGGTAGCATAGATGGTAGTGCGTCCGCCTCACGTTCAAGAGGTCCCAAGTTCGGATCTCGGTTAGAGTGAGTTATTGAGTTATGTGGATAAGGTTTTCTCCGGGATTTTCCCTTATCCTGAAGGACGAATGTCAGGTGACTCTAAGCTCCATTTCACCCATTCCATTCATCGCCCGATATGACTTAATGTTGGAGGACGTAAATTACAAAAAAAAAAAAAAAAAATAATAATATTCATTGTACATACATTTTTATGTTGAAATTCAGATATTGTAAATAATTGTAGACATTGAAAGAAACTATTTGTAGTCAGTTATTTTGACACTTCGTCACTTACAGTTTTATATTATTGAGGGACTAGTTTCGGAAGCCATTGTATCCGTTTTCAACCTCTATCCAACTATCATCTGCTCTCTTCTCTCTAGCGGTGGAACTGTCAGACTGACTGCAAATAGTTTTTTTCTATTAATTTTGATGTCACTGTTACTAAATTCCTTCAATCGTGTATGATCAGAGGAATGCACATTCTGCATTCAGATTTTCAGCAACGGTGGAAGCAGAAAGTAATGAAACATGGTTCAAGTAGTGTTCTGACCTCCAAAAGGGCCCATCTCAATAGCACAATCCTAGTGTGTCTTCCTCACATTTAAGTGATCTAGTTTAAATTTCAGTAAGGGTGAGTTATCTGGTTAAGGGTTTTCTGGGGTGTTCCTTTATCCTGAAAGATGAAAATGTTGAGTAATTCTAAGCTCTATGTACCCTGTACTCATTTGAACATCATTTCATTCATGTTCGATATGACTTCATGTTGGAGGTTTTCTCTTATCCTGAAAGATGAATGATAATTATGCTTTATGTACCCTGTACTCATTTGAACATCATTTCAATCATGTCCGATATGACTTAACGTTGGAGGTTTTCTCTTATCCTGAAAGATGAATGATAACTCTAAGCTCTGTGTACCCTGTACTTATTTGAACATCATTTCATTCATCATCCGATATGACTTAACGTTGGAGGTTTTCTCTTACCCTGAAAGATGAATGATAACTCTAAGCTCTGTGTACCCTGTACTTATTTGAACATCATTTCATTCATCATCCGATATGACTTAACGTTGGAGGTTTTCTCTTATCCTGAAAAATGAATGTCTGATTATTAAGCTCTATGTACCCTGTACTCATTTGAATATCATTTCATTCATCGTCCGATATGACTTAACGTTGAAGGTTTTCTATTATCCTGAAAAATGAATGATAATTAAGCTCTATGTACCCTGTACTCATTTGAATATCATTTAATTCTGTTGTTTAAGGACTATGATACAATGAAGCACAAAATTAATACAATTTTGAGTCGAACTAATACTCAATGCTCCATTTATTGCTAGTATTTACCTAGAACGCGTTTCGTTAGGATCTTCCTAACATCATCAGCTGTTGTCGACTAATGGATGGCGGTTCAGTGAACTCCTCGGAGGTGATAGGTGCGTCTCTGTCGGTATCTTGATGAACTTGAAATTTGGGTTGTCTTCAAAGGTAGTATTGAAATTAAACAATTTACTTTCATATTTCTTTATAAAGATTTTTTCCCACGTGGTTAATGCAGCTGGACCTTGGACACTTTTTAGTAAGTGAATTTCTCGTTCTATGTCATGATTTTCCTTCCAAAAATGGTACGCTACCGCCGATTTCTCTATTTCTTTATTCCTGATGTTCCTAAAATGCTCTTTAAGCCTAATGTTCACGTTCCTTTTTGTTTTTCCAATGTAGAATTTGTCACAGTCCTTGCAATTTATCCGGTATACTGCTGATTTTTTGCCTGTGGGTATCTCCTTTGTATTATGTGATTTCAAAAGGTGTTGTACACTAAATTTGTTCTGTGGGGCCAAAGTAATATTGTGTTCTTTGAAGACTTTCTGGAAAAGGTGTGTAGCTCTGGGATGATACGTAAATTTTCTGTATGAGGTTTCATTGCTAATTGGGGAGAGAGTAGTTACTTGTTTGCATCTTAGTTGTCTTTTGAATTTATCTATTTTCTTGTTGACCAATTCAGCACTGTATCCATTGTATTCTGCATTGTGAATGATATTATTGTACTCTTTGTGTATTGAGTATTAGTTCGACTCAAAATTGTATCATTTCATTCATTGTCCGATATGACTTAACGTTGGAGGTTTCCTCTTATCCTGAAAAATGAATGTCTGATAATTAAGCTCTATGTACCCTGTACTCATTTGAATATCATTTCATTCATTGTCCGATATGACTTAACGTTGGAGGTTTTCTCTTATCCTGAAAAATGAGTGTCTGATAATTAAGCTCTATGTACCCTGTACTCATTTGAACATCATTTCATTCATTGTTCGATATGACTTAACGTTGGAGGTTTTCTCTTATCCTGAACAATGAGTGTCTGATAATTAAGCTCTATGTACCCTGTACTCATTTGAATATCATTTCATTCATCGTTCGATATGACTTAACGTTGGAGGTTTTCTCTTATCCTGAAAAATGAATGTCTGATAATTAAGCTCTATGTACCCTGTACGCATTTGAATATCATTTAATTCATCGTCTGATATGACTTAACGTTGGAGGTTTTCTCTTATCCTAAAAGATGAATGTCTGATAATTAAGCTTTATGTACCCTGTACTCATTTGAATATCATTTCATTCATGTCTGATATGACTTAACGTTGGAGGTTTTCTCTTATCCTGAAAGATGAATGTCTAATAATTAAGCTTTATGTACCCTGTACTCATTTGAATATCATTTCATTCATGTCTGATATGACTTAACGTTGGAGGTTTTCTCTTATCCTGAAAGATGAATGTCTAATAATTAAGCTTTATGTACCCTGTACTCATTTGAATATCATTTCATTCATGTCTGATATGACTTAACTTAGGGGTTTTTTCAGAAAAGAAAAATTATGTTTATAAACTATGTTCTAGATATTCCCTTACAGAGTAATATGGTTGGTATCTAATGTTGAGCACTTGATAACAAAATCATTCGCTCTTTTGCACTCCAATATTTAGCGGGAAGGTTGGTCTCTTCTATAAAAGCTGAACATTGTATGAGGTGATTTTTATCCATATCCTCATTTATATTGCAGAAAGGGCATTTAGGTGAATCTGTTATGCCAAATCTGTGTAGAAGTTTATTTAGGCAGTCATGTCCTGTTAGTAATCTGAGTATTGCCACTGCAGATTTTCTTTGTAATGAAGTAATGTTAAAAGTTTGTAGATTTCCCCATTCCTTTCCAGATGTTTTTATGGTGTATTCTTCCTTAAGTTGTTTGATATATTTATTTGAAATAATTCTTTTGATAGAGTGAAAGGGTACTGGAATAGTAGTTGGGTTCGAAACAATTTTGCTACCCTTTTTGGCCAGAAAATCAGCTTTCATTTCCTATCACTCCACAATGGGCTGGAATCCACTGGAGTACAACTTTTTTATGTAAATGTGATAACTGTTTTATCATTTTGTGGCATTCAATAATTTTGATACTTTTAGGTGTATCTCGTGTTATAGCAAGAATGGCTGCTTTGGAGTCAGACAGTATTACAACCTTTGTAAATTTTTGGATGTGATATAAAATATTTTGTAAACTTAGTAGGATTGCTAAAATTTGGCCATCAAAGTTTGTTGAATTTTTGTTTAGTTTACGATAAAAGGAGAAAAGTGGGCATACCGCACCAGCATACCGTGCCACTCTCATTTGGTAGGCTGGAACCGTCTGTAAAAATATGCATCCATTCAGTAGCAGGCTATCTTAAGTTTATTGTTTCCAGTGACATTTGTTTTAAGGTAGAGGTGGGGGTTTCAGATTTTGTGATAGTTTCTGTCAAATAGAGGTTATATTCAATTTCTAAAAATTCTAGAGGGTTGTTTCTCATCTGCATAGTTTCTTTTGTGTGTGGAAGTTGTAATCTCTAGCTGATTTCTTGTACTATGCTTAAAAAGCTTTGCTGAGATTTTAAACATACTTGAGGTTTTCTTTGGACCCAGTTATTATAGGGTAGTCTTAAAAGTTTTTCATATTGTGTGATTGCTCCTTTCTCAATTTCAAATGTTACGTTTGGATTATTTGTTAAAATTTGCATGGCAGTAATTGGTGTTGTTTTAATGGCTCCTGTTATGAGGTGGAGGATTTGGTTCTGTAATTTATTAAGTTTTTCTACATTCGTAGTTATTAGAATTTCTTCACAATAATGAAGTATAGGTTTTATGTACATTTGATAGAATGTGTTTAGAGTCTGCATGTTGCAACCCCACTTCTTCCCTGCTAATCGTTTTAATAACGGTAACCTTGTCTCTATCTTTGTACATATATGACATGTCTTTGATGGCTTTATTAAATGATTTCATATTTGGTGGGTAATTTATTATACATTTTTATTGCTGCATATAGTGGGCTTTTTTCAAATAATGCTAATGTGTGTTCTAGTGGCTTTAAGTTGCCTTTGGTTTTGCTCTGATAGCCGTGTTGTTTTTGTGTACTATATAGGTTGTAGTAATTTCAAAGCTGATAAATGCTACTATATTGTTTGGTGGAATAGCAGGGAACTTTAGATGAACATACAAGAGTTAAATGGCCTGTATAAGACTGTACGTCTAGTATTGTGGCTGTGTATCAGAGAATTAATATACTTAAGTGAATATACGCATTTTGTTAAAGAATGGCCAAGTCACTGCTCTTTTCTTAAAATATTTTTATTGTGTACTGAATTACCACAGAAAACGGTTCTTTAGCTCATGACAGACTGGAAATAAAGTATAATGTATTAAAAACCTTGTTGAGTCATATTTTATTAAATCTTAAAACTTCATTCTTGCCAACTATTAAATTTAGGACTCACATAAGTGCTGAGGCGCCTTCAACTACATTATATACATCTTCCGGGCTTGTCAGCCGTGGTCCAGTTGGTTTAACATCCAACATTTTGTCAGTATGTAACCCTGATAATGCCAGATACAGTTTTTGGCGAAATATCAGACCACGATCTACAAGCCTGGAAGATGTATACAATGTAGTAGAAAAACTGGAATGTAATAAAATATGATTCAATAAGTCTTTTGTGTGAAATTAGCTTCACTTTCAAGTGTTTTTACTGTTACTTATATCAAAATAAAAGTGTAATGTTCTCAAGTGTTAAGCTAAAATAAGCTGAGCAGAGTTCAGAAAATAACTACATGTTTTTTTTTTCAGTTTATTTTTTAATTTCTTTCTTATCCCAGAAATGTTATTACAACCTCTTGTAACGTTATGATAAGTTGTATTCTATTCTGGAATAATTTTATTCTTATAGTTGTAAGTTTAATAAATGATGCAGATTAAACTATTTTATTGGGCTATAGGCCGTAGTCTAATGACATGTTGCAGCAGCTGGTCAGAGCTTGAATTGAATATGCCCTCTCTTATATGGTCGGTGGGTAGATCCTGTCCAGTATTATGCTCCGGTTGGTGGTCCACATCAATGGTAGCCGAACATTCTTTATTATTTGCCTTGATGTAAGTTGTCTCCTGCTGTCAGCTACCAGAACCATTTACAAAGAGAAGCAATAGAAATTCATAAACATAAGCATAATTTCAACTGTGAAGTAGAAGCCCTTCACCTTAACAAAGTTTGGTAACCGATATTGGAAAGTAAACTAGATAGAAACAAAAGTAATCTACAGCACAACCCACCAATTTATGCGGACCAACCAGGGCATGATACTGGACAGAAGAGGTCACATTCTGCTCAGTATTTTTAAAGGTGATTCTGTAGTTAGTGATTGTGCAGTCCTTGGTGAAATGTCAGGAATTATCAAATACACTAGACCATGGCTTACAACCCTGGCCATGAGAGCCTCAGCTTTAATAAATATTTTATCATAATTTAGAGTGAACTTACTGGCTCTGAACCAAATGTTGAGCTCTTTACATGTAGTTGTATACAATAGTAGTTCTTTGTTCATGGGGTTTGTCAATACATTGATACCACCTTCCTGGCAACATACCATTGTTTGGGGGTACTGTACCAGAACGCTCTTCATGCTGTCATATACAACATAATCAGATTGAGTGAGATCCAGTGAATATGGTGGGTGTGGCAGTGATGCCAACTTTGCAGTCATATTGCTGAAGGAGCACTCCTTTTTGCCATTACTTAATCCTGCGTTTAAGTTGTGCAAGGGAGTTACTTGTGGAAATATGCCACAAGTGTCCTGAAAGACTGCAGATGCAGGAGCTGGGGGTCTCCCAGGATGTTTCCGTTGCATGGATTGAATTTTCGGCTCTTCTTCTAATATGTGATGCCAGTGATTTTTTCCAAATCCTTCACACGTTAATACAACTATGATGTTTAATATGATTTCTGTAGTTTTTAGTGCAATTTTGTGCTGGAGGACATTCTTTTAACGTTACTGAAGCCATAAGTTAACTATTTATTTACTTACTGTGTATGCAGCTATACTGAAGAATTCAGTGCAGCCAAACTATCCTTGTTTTTCCACTAAATGCAATGCTGCCAACAGTCTTATTTGTCCCTAAATTGCATTATCTGGCAAACTACAAAAATACAAGGTATCTATTAGTATCAATGGTAGCAACAGTAGTGCCTCGTATCACCATTTACGTATCTGCAGCAAAACTTGGGGTGTAGGGCAACATTACATTCAGAACACAACATCCGTGTCCTCTGCAAACCCTCCTCGAATAATAATTGAAAGCAGGCCTCCTCATTAATATAAAAGGACAAGTCCCTTTTACTGATTTGTCGAGCCATTTCCCAATTTTCAACAATGTACTGAATGAATCTTAAATATTCAAAGAACAAACAGCCTTCACTTCTAGAAGTACAATAGGCACTTCTGCTGGACAGCAAGCCTACTTTTGTAAAGCAATAAAACCTGAGACATGGTTAGTTTTTCCAAAACTGAACTGTGCTAAATGCATCCACATGTCTTTCTGCACCAGTGTTCCACAGATGTGTGAGGCATTTTTGCAGAAGTTGGCTACAAGTGTTACACATCTTTCTCATGTTGGCTACGTGAGGACCTGCAAGTTGTCTGCTTGCACATGCATATTAGTCAATGACAGACTTCAACTCTGTTCTCCTTCTGGGCTTGTGTTATGTCCTGTGCACACACCGTCATATCCAAATTGTCATGGATACTGGTGTGTAGGGTTACACGGCTAAGCCCTGCCTGCGGTTCCAATTCATCAAAGGTTATATGTGTATCAGCTGTAATCAATTCTAACACAACCTCAATATTCCTCAGAGATTGCGATGCTCACATTCTTGTTTGCCAATTCTCTTTCTCTGGCAAACCCAGTGATTCAGTTGTAATAGTAATAGTAATTTAATAGTAATAGTAATTTATTTCCTTTTACATCAACAAATGGAAATACAAAATCAAGATTACAATTATAAAATCCATACTGAAATATGCCATATATTCCTAAATCCTGAAAATCCTATCATGTTATCATGTTGCCCACCATTGAATAGTAATTCAGCCCCCATACACCTAACCCTAGGTTTTTGTGTAATGGAGGCCCTCTGCTCCTTTTTACACTTTCTGCCATTTCACCTATCTCACTCTACATTTTTCTCTTAATTGTTCTTAGCCATCTCTCTTTAACTTTCCCTAAATAATTCCCTATATTTCTCCTGTTCTTTTCTCCTTTTACTGACAACATTTTTCTAATTACTACTTCACTCCCCAAACTGTCCCATTTACGTAGCCAAGCCTGCTCTCTCCATATCTTTGTTTGACTACAATTTAATATACAATGGAAATCTACAGTCTCTTCTCCACACAATGGACATTTATCTAGCTCCCTCTCTTGACCTATACCTTTCAAGTTTCTCACTCCTGTTCTCGCCCAAGCAAAACCTTCTCGCCCTAACTTACTACATATATCTATATATCCTTCCCTCCCCCAGGTTGTTTTTATTTCTCTATATAATCTTAGTGAGCTTTTGTCACTTATATTGGCAAAAATGTCTTGTCTGTCAATATCTTCTAATCTTAACTTAACCTCTTTCCAGAAGCCTCTATACCCTTACTCTGCGTTTATCCAAGAATGACCCATACCTATCTGCTTCAACAAGTCACACATTTTATGTGCCCAAGACCCATCCCAGTTACTTCTCTTTTGAATATGAAAACATTCTTTAATTATATTGCCATCTTCCAAGTTAGTGATTCTGTATAAATATTTCATTGCCCTTGACAAGATTTTAATTTTAGTAGAATGCCTGCCTAGTTCTAATTGTGCTGCCCCATTAGGTGATGCTATTGGTAATCCCAATATGTATTTACAAAAGGATCTATGCACTCTATCAGTCTCTCTCCAAGCCTCATCTATTCCCCAAACCTCTGATCCATGTAGCATTCTATTTTCTACTACTGCCGTATAGATCCTCTCCAACCATTTGACATTTATGTCCGGTAGTTTACTGTAGCATGATCTTATCACTCTCATGGCCGTTTTACCTTTTGCCACAGACATCTTTTTTTGTTCTTTCCAGCTGCCATCTGAACTCAACCTTGTACCCAAATAATCAAATCTCCTTACTACCTCTATTTCTTTTCTATTAACCTCCCATTTCTCATCCTTACGCAACCTGTATCCTTTTTTGAAGACCATAATCTTTGTTTTGTTTTCATTCACTTTCAAACCCCATTTATTGCAATAAGAATTGGCTGCCTCGATTGCTCTTCTCAGCCTTCCACTTGATATGGACCCAACTACTAGGTCATCTGCAAACAGTAGCCCCGGTATTTCTTTATTATTAATAACTGGTGAATGTACCCTACAACTTGATATCTCCTCTAAAATTCCATCGATATAAAGATTAAATAATACTGGACTAAGTTTACATCCCTGCCGTACTCCTGCCTTACTCGATATAGATTTAGTTACTTTGTTGCCTGGTAGTTTTATACACAACTCATTCTCTTGGTATATCATTTTAATTACTTCTATAAATGCCTGACTTATCCCCTTATTGCTTAATTTTATCCACAATGCATCTCTATTAATTGAATCAAATGCCTTTTCTAGATCAATAAATATCATATATACCCTTTTATTTCTCAGATATTTCTGTACAATTGTTTTAATAATAAAGATGTTGTCCGATGTTCTCCTGCCTGGTCTAAAACCTGCTTGGAACTCCGATAGTTTATTCTCCTTCTCGACCCAATTTTGCAACCTATTTGCTAGAATTCCCGTGAAAATCTTCCCCAGAATAGACAATAAACTAATCCCTCTATAGTTAGCTGGGTTATTTTTATCTCCCTTTCCCTTGTAAATTGGCAATACCATGCTTGTCCTCCATTTCCTAGGAATTTTCTTTTCTTCCATTATTTTAGTGAATAACTTTATCACTATTTTCCTCCTAGTTTCATCGAGTGCCCAAGCCTTCCAAAATTCTCCTGGTATACCATCAATACCACTAGCTGATTCAGTTGTAAACAGTCTTCTGTGCTGCATTTGAACATTTGTGAATATGTGCTGTTTTGACTCTTTCCTTCCACAAAAGCCATGCAGTTCATCTTTGTCTGTGATAGTCGCCTTCCATTGTGTCCAAATGCCATCTAACGTCTGCATGGTGTACTAATATTAGGTTATTGTTCTATGAGAAGACATGCTCATAGATTGAGCAGTATGTAAATCATTTCCAAATGCCCCTCACAATACCTAGGTTACTGTAAATGATTACAGCTTCCTTTGTAATGTATGCTCAACATTCAGTTTGTAAGACATCAAACTTTTACTACCAAAACATGAGGGACCGTTCAAGAAGAGGATTGAATACTTTGTGGAGAGAGAGGCAATGCAGCTGTTATGTGTATAAAGATGATTGCATGAATTTACTATTGTATAGTGTCTGGAATGTAAAGTGGGTATTATTTATATTTATGTACAAAGTATAGAATATTGAGTGCACATTTGATTACCAAAGGACATGTCTAAGGAGTATTAAACTTATTTTAATGGGGAAAGACTTGCATGAGTTCAGTCAAAGTTGCAAACCAAACATTTTGCTGTGTATGACCACATCAACACATATAATGCTTCAAATTAAATCATTTCCCAGTCCAAAAAAAAAAAGAAAGAAAAAGACTGGCTTGAAACTAGGATTCCCATCATAAGGTTAGCAATACTTAAGTGGTTAGTTATATGGGAATTAGGTGTGAAGTATTCAAAGTGGCCAACTTATGCAACACTTTGGTAGTGCTAGAAAGAAGGTTGCAAATAAATGCAAACACAACCAAGGATTATTTCAATTCCTTTCTTGGAAGTGTTGAAAACAGTGTTTTTATGATAAATTAACTTTAAAGAGAGTCGATTAAAGACACTAGACAACATCGAGAGCCGGCCGATGATAGAGGCAAAGCCTCAGAAACATGTTCCGGAAAAATTTAAAAGTAAGTGTTGTCTAGTGTCTTTAATCGACTCTCTTTAAAGTTAACAAGGATTATTTGTTTTAAGCTCAACAGGTAACCTGCAAGATAATTATTGCAATTAATAGCAACAATGACCATGCAGTTGCTGGTACTTCAGGAGATTGTGTTGAGAGGGAAGAATGGAGTGATAACTTGATGCCTTCCTTATGTTGTTGTAGGTGACCATGTCATACGGCGGACGAGGAGGGGGAGGAGGAGGTGGCAGAGGATATGGTAGAGGAGGAGGTGGAGGAGGTTATCAAGGTGGAGGAGGCAGAGGTATGTTCAATCTTTATTATCAAACTATTCTAATTTTCTAATAAGATAAACTGATATCAGCAGTTAAATACAGAGTTGATAAAGTGATGTGTTGTAATTTGTTGAATCACCAAGGACTGAGTTACATATATCTATTAGCTTATGTTGGTTGTTCTAATGATTTTTTGTGATCTATTGTTTGCTCCAGGGTGGCAGATTTTGTTGTATTGAATCCCAACTATCTATTTTGTGATTATAATGTGATCATTATTATGAATATTTTAACAAACATGTCTAAATATTTAAATTTCTGCCAAATGCCCAAGTCTGAAATACTTAGAAACCAAATGAGTGACACTGAATATCATAGATAAGGAATTAGCAATTTCATTCTTCCTCAAAATTTTCTGATAAGAATGATAATTTTCCTAGCAATTATTTGTAGTTGTAACTTTTGTCAAATAACCAGTTTTTTTTATTAACAGTTTCTATTAAGGTGGTCATGCAGTTTTTAAATTTCTGTTATTGTTGTGTTTTTACTTATTATTCTTAACATAAGCATATTACAGTACATCACTATATTGAATAAAAAGTAAGATAAATACAATAATTAGGCTATGTATTTATTATAGACTTATGTCACATGAGTACATCATTACTGCCTGTGCCTGCCTCGGTAGCGTAGATGGTAGCATGTCTGCCTCACTTTTAAGAGGTCCAGAGTTCAAATCTCAGTCAGGGTGAGTTACCTGGATAAGGTTTTTCTGGGGTTTTCCCTTATCCTTCAAGACAAATCTCAGGTAACTGTAAGCTCCTGGACACATTTGAGCATTATTTCACCCAATTCATTCACCGTCCGATATGACTTAATGTGTGTGTGTATTTATTGCTCAGAATTTGATAATAAAATCATTTTTCTTCTTGCTTCCCAATTTTTGGAGACTAGATCTTGATTCTGGAGAGTTTCACATAGTTAGATGATTGATGTTCATTAAATCGTCTTTACCACATAAACAGCACTGTGGAGAAGTTGTTAATCCAATTTTGAATAAACAAACAATCGTGGCCTGTGATTAATCTGAACATTGCTACTGAAGATTTTCGAGGTAGATCTGGAATTGTTTTTAGTTTGTTTTGGAGATCTTTCCAATTAAGTTTTTCAGAGGAAACTAGATAGTTATATAGTTTTGTGAAGATGTTTTTAAATAATCTTTTAACTGTTTCATAGGGGATATTTTGTTTTGTTGTTTGAGATATTTTGGAATCCTTCTTGGCCAACAGATCTGCTTGCTCATTGCCAGAAATTCCACAGTGAGATGGTATCCATTGGAAAACTATACGTATATTTAAATTTTGAAGATGTTTAATCATATGAATTTCATTTATCTTTTCGGTTTTTGGGCAGTCATTTGAAATAATAGCCTGAATAGCTGCTTTAGAATCTGTTAAGAAAACTATGTTGGAAAGCTTATTTGTCCAGGCAAATAGATTTTGTAAGGAAGTATAAATTGCATCAATTTCTCCATCAAAACTTGTTAAGTAAATTCCAACATGCTTATAGAAAGAAAAGAATTTACAGGTAGCTCCTGCTCCTGCTCCATCTTCTTGATTGTAAAGAGAGCCATCTGTATAGATGTGCGTCCATTTGTCAACTGGATATCTTACATTTATGGTTTCAAGGGCATATGCTTTAGCTTCTGTAGATGAGTATTCCTTCTTTTTAAAATCTGCAAGTAAATCTAGGTAGTATTCTAATTCAATGATGTTCAGTGGGTTATTAAGAGACATGAAAGGTTCTATTTTGGATGGGTAATTTAGTTTATTTCTTAGTTGTTGAACTTTCTGTATGAAGCCTAATTGAGTTTTCAAACTGAAGGTGGATGTGTGTTGTTTTACCCATTTATTATTATCTGGAATTCTTAAGAGCTTTTCATATGTTAAAAGGGCTTGCATTTCTAAATCTGTCATTATGGGTCTGTTACATGTAAATGCTTGTAAGGTTATTATAGGAGTAGTTTTTATAGCTCCAGTAATTAGCCTAAGAGCTTGATTTTGTGTGCCCTCCAGTATCATGGAAGTTGAAGGTGATGATGTTATCAGTACTTCTCCACAGTAATTAAGAACTGGCTTTATATATGTATTATATGTAGTATTTAATGTAGATCTTGAACAACCCCATTTAGTTCCTGCAAGTCTTTTTAATATCTTAAAACGGTTAATTGCTTTATCTCTAATTTTTTCAATATGTTTTTTCCAAGTTAATTTTTTGTCAAACAATATTCCAAGATATTAGGCATTTTCTGTTCTGGTTAATTTGATATTATCATAACTTAGGTAATAATGGGTTGTTTCTTTCTTAGAGAGAAGAGCTGATAGTTATTTTTCACAGTGTTTACTTCCATGAGGTTTTTAGAACACCATTGTTTAAGGGTATTCAAAGAATTTTGAATATTTGTCTTTAGAATTTCATGTTTGCCTGATTTCTACATTACTAAGTCATCTGCATACAATGCAGTGTTAATGCCTGTTTGTTGAAGTTTTTGGGCAGATCATTTATATAGATATTGAATAGAGTAGTGCTAAGTACTGCTCCTTAAGGTAAACCTAGATGGATTTTTTTGAATCTTGATAATGATGAACCATAAGAAGTTGCGCAATATCTTTCTGAGACAAATTCTGATATCCAGTGAAGCATATTATCTTTAATTCCAATCTGTTGTTGTTTCTTGATAAGATTACATCTCCATACAGTATCATATGCAGATTTCAGATCAATAAATACCGCTAAGGTATCTTCATTTCTATTAAATCCCTCATTAATTTCTTGACTGAGTTTAATTGTTTACTGGTTGTATGGTTTTTCCGGAATCCGGCTTGGCAGGATGATAGAAGATTATGTTGTTCAAGATACCAATTTAATCTAGCTGAAATCATTCTTTCCATAATTTTTGCTAAAACACTGCTTAATGATATAGGTTTATAGTTTATATCAGCTGCTGATTTGCCGGGTTTGAGTATTGGAATAATAATAGCTTTTTTCCAATTGGATGGAACAGAAGATTTCCAGACATGATTATAGAAGTTGAATAATATAGTTTTTGCTTTTTTACCTAAATTTTTAATGAATTCTGGATGAATTTTGTCTGGTCCTGGAGCTTTTCTATTAGGTTTTTTACAAATAGCTATATCAAGTTCAGAGGCTGTAAATTCATGATAAAATATTTCATCCGTTGAAATTAAATAAGGTTTAATATGACTTAATGTTGGAGGACGTAAATTACAACATAAAATAATTGCCTGAAGTGTAGAATTACCACAGTAAATGTGTATCTCGAAACTACATCTGATTTAATGAGCCATAATTTGGTTTGCGTGGCTTAATCTTTGTGGCTACTGGCAGGATGATTTGATTCAAATGCGGTACTATGGCCTAAATCAGACCGAGCAGGATGGCTCAGGTGGTTTTGTTTGCGGCCCACATTCACGAGGTCTGGGTTCAATACTCATTGCCAAGCTATTTGACTCATGGGGTTTTTCAGGGTTTTGCCCGGTTGCAGGTGAATGCTGGGTTTGCTCTAAAGCAGACAAATGAGATTAGCTCAGACCATCACCTTGAGACCCCACAAGGAAGCAGCTGCTCCTGGTCGATAACTCAGCAGTAGCCACTTCCTCCCAGGAGTGCCCCACTTGGGGTTATAGGTACAATCGACCAAGTTTGCATCTCCATGCCAAATCCAGTCCAGTTCCCTAAAGCAGACAAATGAGATTAGCTCAGACCAACACCTTGAGACCCCACAAGGAAGCAGCTGCTCCTGGTCGATAACTCAGCAGTAGCCACTTCCTCCCAGGAGTGCCCCACTTGGGGTTATAGGTACAATCGACCAAGTTTGCATCTCCATGCCAAATCCAGTCCAGTTCCCTAAAGCAGACAAATGAGATTAGCTCAGACCAACACCTTGAGACCCCACAAGGAAGCAGCTGCTCCTGGTCAATACTCAGCAGTAGCCACTTCCTCCCAGGAGTGCCCCACTTGGGGTTATAGGTACAATAGACCAAGTTTGGATCTCTGTGCCAAATCCAGTCCAGTTCCCTAAAGTAGACAAATGAGATTAACTCAGACCATCACCTTGAGACCCCACAAGGAAGCAGCTGCTCCTGGTCGATAACTCAGCAGTAGCCACTTCCTCCCAGGAGTGCCCCACTTGGGGTTATAGGTACAATAGACCAAGTTTGGATCTCTGTGCCAAATCCAGTCCAGTTCCCTAAAGCAGACAAATGAGATTAACTCAGACCATCACCTTGAGACCCCACAAGGAAGTAGCTGCTTCTAGTCAATACTCAGCAGTAGCCACTTCCTCCCAGGAGTGCCCCACTTGGGGTTACAGGTACAATAGACCAAGTTTGGATCTCTGTACCAAATCCAGTCCAGTTCCCTAAAGCAGACAAATGAGATTAGCTCAGACCATCACCTTGAGACCCCACAAGGAAGTAGCTGCTTCTAGTCAATACTCAGCAGTAGCCACTTCCTCCCAGGAGTGCCCCACTTGGGGTTACAGGTACAATAGACCAAGTTTGGATCTCTGTACCAAATCCAGTCCAGTTCCCTAAAGCAGACAAATGAGATTAACTCAGACCATCACCTTGAGACCCCACAAGGAAGTAGCTGCTCCTAGTCAATACTCAGCAGTAGCCACTTCCTCCCAGGAGTGCCCCACTTGGGGTTATAGGTACAATAGACCAAGTTTGGATCTCTGTGCCAAATCCAGTCCAGTTCCCTAAAGCAGACAAATGAGATTAGCTCAGACCATCACCTTGAGACCCCACAAGGAAGTAGCTGCTTCTAGTCAATACTCAGCAGTAGCCACTTCCTCCCAGGAGTGCCCCACTTGGGGTTATAGGTACAATAGACCAAGTTTGAATCTCTGTGCCAAATCCAGTCCAGTTCCTAAAGCAGACAAATGAGATTAGCTCAGACCATCACCTTGAGAGCCGACAAGGAAGTAGCTGCTCCTGGTCAATACTCAGCAGTAGCCACTTCCTCCCAGGAGTGCCCCACTTGGGGTTACAGGTACAGTAGACCAAGTTTGAATCTCTGTGCCAAATCCAGTCCAGTTCCCTAAAGCAGACAAATGAGATTAGCTCAGACCATCACCTTGAGAGCCGACAAGGAAGTAGCTGCTCCTGGTCAATACTCAGCAGTAGCCACTTCCTCCCAGGAGTGCCCCACTTGGGGTTATAGGTACAATAGACCAAGTTTGAATCTCTGTGCCAAATCCAGTCCAGTTCCCTAAAGCAGACAAATGAGATTAGCTCAGACCATCACCTTGAGAGCCGACAAGGAAGTAGCTGCTCCTGGTCAATACTCAGCAGTAGCCACTTCCTCCCAGGAGTGCCCCACTTGGGGTTACAGGTACAGTAGACCAAGTTTGAATCTCTATGCCAAATCCAGTCCAGTTCCCTAAAGCAGACAAATGAGATTAGCTCAGACCATCACCTTGAGACCCCACAAGGAAGTAGCTGCTCCTAGTCAATACTCAGCAGTAGCCACTTCCTCCCAGGAGTGCCCCACTTGGGGTTATAGGTACAATAGACCAAGTTTGGATCTCTGTACCAAATCCAGTCCAGTTCCCTAAAGCAGACAAATGAGATTAACTCAGACCATCACCTTGAGACCCCACAAGGAAGTAGCTGCTCCTAGTCAATACTCAGCAGTAGGTTTTCTTACCACTCTTTTCAGAGCTGGGATTCTTGCTTGACTTATCTCTTGCCTCTCGTACAATTAAAGGTGTTTTGATGTTTGAAAATTTCTATCGCTTCCAAGTCAAACGAGCCTGGTAGTGGCTCGACCTCGAGGGTACCTTCGTGTCTCTGTAATTTGTGTCATGGCCAAATAATAGAGATGTTCTGTCACTGCTGACTTGTCTGTCTGCCATAACCGGCTGTGTTTCGTGTTCTTTTAGTTGGATACTAATACTCCGCAAAGTGGCTTATGTATACTTCTCCGTCTGTCATAACCGGCTGTGTTTCGTGTTCTTTTAGTTGGATACTAATACTCCGCATGATGGTACTTATGTATACTTGTCCGTCTGTCATAACCGGCTGTGTTTCGTGTTCTTTTAGTTGGATACTAATACTCCGCATGGTGATGCTTATGTATACTTGTCTGTCTGTCATAACCGGCTGTGTTTCGTGTTCTTTTAGTTGGATACTAATACTCCGCATGATGGTACTTATGTATACTTGTCCGTCTGTCATAACCGGCTGTGTTTCGTGTTCTTTTAGTTGGATACTAATACTCCGCATGGTGATGCTTATGTATACTTGTCTGTCTGTCATAACCGGCTGTGTTTCGTGTTCTTTTGGTTGGATACTAATACTCCGCATGATGGTGCTTATGTATACTTGCCCGTCTGCCGTAACCAGCTGTGTTTTGTGTTCTTTTAGTTGGATACTAATACTCCGCATGGTGGTGCCTATGTATACTTCTCCGTCTGTCATAACCGGCTGTGTTTCGTGTTCTTTTAGTTGGATACTAATACTCCGCATGATGGTACTTATGTATACTTGTCCGTCTGTCATAACCGGCTGTGTTTCGTGTTCTTTTAGTTGGATACTAATACTCCGCATGGTGATGCTTATGTATACTTGTCTGTCTGTCATAACCGGCTGTGTTTCGTGTTCTTTTAGTTGGATACTAATACTCCGCATGATGGTACTTATGTATACTTGTCCGTCTGTCATAACCGGCTGTGTTTCGTGTTCTTTTAGTTGGATACTAATACTCCGCATGGTGATGCTTATGTATACTTGTCTGTCTGTCATAACCGGCTGTGTTTCGTGTTCTTTTGGTTGGATACTAATACTCCGCATGATGGTGCTTATGTATACTTGCCCGTCTGCCGTAACCAGCTGTGTTTTGTGTTCTTTTAGTTGGATACTAATACTCCGCATGGTGGTGCCTATGTATACTTGTCCGTCTGCCGTAACCGGCTGTGTTTTGTGTTCTTTTAGATGGATACTAATACTCCGTATGGTGGTGCTTATGTATACTTGTCCGTCTGTCATAACCAGCTGTGTTTCGTGTTCTTTTAGTTGGATACTAATACTCCGCATGGTGGTGCTTATGTATACTTGTCCGTCTGTCATAACCAGCTGTGTTTCGTGTTCTTTTAGTTGGATACTAATACTCCGCATGGTGGTGCCTATGTATACTTGTCCGTCTGCCGTAACCGGCTGTGTTTTGTGTTCTTTTAGATGGATACTAATACTCCGTATGGTGGTGCTTATGTATACTTGTCCGTCTGTCATAACCAGCTGTGTTTCGTGTTCTTTTAGTTGGATACTAATACTCCGCATGGTGGTGCCTATGTATACTTGTCCGTCTGCCGTAACCGGCTGTGTTTTGTGTTCTTTTAGTTGGATACTAATACTCCGCATGGTGGTGCCTATGTATACTTGTCCGTCTGCCGTAACCGGCTGTGTTTTGTGTTCTTTTAGATGGATACTAATACTCCGTATGGTGGTGCTTATGTATACTTGTCCGTCTGTCATAACCAGCTGTGTTTCGTGTTCTTTTAGTTGGATACTAATACTCCGCATGGTGGTGCCTATGTATACTTGTCCGTCTGCCGTAACCGGCTGTGTTTTGTGTTCTTTTAGTTGGATACTAATACTCCGCATGGTGGTGCTTATGTATACTTGTCCGTCTGTCATAACCGGCTGTGTTTCGTGTTCTTTTATTCTCTGTTTCATATAACCTTGCCCGGCTGAAATGTATCACTCCACGTTCAACAACCCTCCCCCTCGCCCTAATTGGCTAATGCTTTCGCGCCATAGGCCATAGGCGGTGCCTTCCCATCACATTTAAAACTGCAGTAAACGTCAAATGCCAGGAGAGAGCTAAAATCATGCAAATAAGTATATGAAGGCATGCAAAAATACAAGTTTATAATGAAACTGAACTCACGCGTTATGGAGAATCTGGTAATGGAGTAATCCCCTCCATCTCGAATTCGGATTCTGATTCTGCAGTAACAGTTTCGCTGTCGGAACTCTCCGTAGGGTTTATAATTATGCTCTCTATTACGTTGTCGACGATGCCATCCAGCTCCCACATTTTGTTTTCTTCTTTGAGCACATGATGAATAGCCTTTTTCCATGTTTCGTCGCTGATCTCCGAAAATGCTATGGTAAGCAATGGCCTGATATCATTCAACTTAAATGTTCTATTGTTTCTCACTACGAATCCTTTAATTTGGCTCCAAATAAGCTCAATTGGATTTAAAATCCAGTGATATGGTGGAAGCCTGAGTACCTCATGACCAGCTGACCTTGCCATTTCATCGATTACGTATTTATCACAATCGCTGGCATGCTTTACTACAAGTTCCAGTAGTTCTGCCTTAATAAGGGATTCATTTACAACTTCATTTTTTGCACGCAGCCACTCAATAATGTCTTGTTTCTTCCAGGATGTATTTGGTTTCTTTTCGACACGAACGCTGTGGTAAGGAGCATTGTCCATCACAATTATGCTGCTTGGTTCCCCAGTTTTGCTAACACACTCGCAAACCACTGCTGAAACACATGTCCATTCATATCTTCATGAGTAGTAGACCATCTTCCACAAAACCACTATCACTTCCTATATGAGTGACAATCAGTCTTCGGCCTTTTCCACTGGGATTTTTAAAACCAGAAGACATACCTTGCAAAAATGCTTGTCTTTCAGTCTTAATAGTCGAGTCACGCCATAGTTTACTTGTCGTAAGCCCTTCATTCACCCAAGTCTCGTCTAGGTAGTATATTTTGCGATTTGTATCCCGGTATTGTCTGATTGTCCTTAAATAACGTCTTCGCCACACAGCAATATCGCCTCTGTCTCTCAGTACATTTTTCTTGCCCCTTTTTTCATTCACAAACCCCAGCTGTATAAGCAATCTATACAGACTAGATCTGCTGAAATTTGGTAAATCTGCATCCTCATTTACAGCAGACAAAATTTTATTTATGTTAGGGAGTTCGTTTCTAAAGAAAAAACTATGCACATGACGACGTACAGCAGTTTTAACGAACTCATCGCATTCTCCGAGCACGCGCTTTTCCTTATTCCTGCGTTTGCCTGGAGTGGTAAGTTTTCCTGTTTTCTCAACTTCACGTCGCGATGTTCCTATGGACCTAACACTCACACCTGTAAGTTCGGAGCACAACTGTTCGACTTCCCTCACTAACAAAGACGGATTCTTCTCTGTGAGTGCATTAAACACATGCAACACAATTCTTTTTTCACCGCTTTGTAATGGCTTACCCTTACGATGCTTCAGCGAAAAACTGGCGGTAGACTCTGCCATTATACATATAATAAGTACATGCGTAATAAACGATGGATAAAATAACGTATCTCTCGAACGCGCACAGTACACCTTCTAATGACAATACATGACTAATCCAGTTCAGAACAAGGTCAGTGATAAAACTCATATAAACAAATATAAACAAATATAAACAAATATATGTAATTCACTACCGCTAAAGCACGTGCTCTTGTGTAATCAGAAAGGCAGGCCTAGATGCAAAGGAACCTCCTCTTTACTTTGTTTAAGAATTAACATGCATTTCAGATAAATTAACTCTGTTGCGTAATATATTTAATTGAAACAGTTATGAAAGTAAATATTTGACCATTCTCTTTCAACATAAATGTTAAATAACGAACTAATTTTTACCGCAAAACAGTCTCTACCAAACAGCAGCCAATGAGAGGAGATGAGGTCACGTGACCGTTAAGAGATTACCGGGCAAGCTTACGTGAAACAAGGTATAGTTGGATACTAATACTCCACATGGTGGTGCCTATGTATACTTGTCCGTCTGCCGTAACTGGCTGTGTTTCGTGTTCTTTTAGATGGATACTAATACTCCGCATGGTGGTGCCTATGTGTACTTGTCCGTCTGCCGTAACTGGCTGTGTTTCGTGTTCTTTTAGATGGATACTAATACTCCGCATGGTGGTGCCTATGTATACTTGTCCGTCTGCCGTAACCGGCTGTGTTTTGTGTTCTTTTAGATGGATACTAATACTCCGCATGGTGGTGCCTATGTATACTTGTCCGTCTGCCATAACCGGCTGTGTTTTGTGTTCTTTTAGTTGGATACTAATACTCCACATGGTGGTGCCTATGTATACTTGTCCGTCTGCCGTAACCGCCTGTATTTTGTGTTCTTTTAGCTGGATACTAATACTCCACATGGTGGTGCCTATGTATACTTGTCCGTCTGCCGTAACTGGCTGTGTTTCATGTTCTTTTAGTTGGATACTAATACTCCACATGCTGGTGCCTATATATACTTGTCCGTCTGCCGTAACTGGCTGTGTTTCGTGTTCTTTTAGTTGGATACTAATACTGCGCATGGTGATGCTTATGTATACTTGTCCGTCTGCCGCAAATGGCTGTGTTTCGTGTTCTTTTAGTTGGTGACTAATACTCCGCATGGTGGTGCTTATGTATACCTGTCCGTCTGCCGTAACCGGCTGTGTTTCGTGTTCTTTTAGTTGGATACTAATACTCCACATGCTGGTGCCTGTGTATACTTGTCCGTCTGCCGTAACCGGCTGTGTTTCGTGTTCTTTTAGTTGGATACTAATACTCCGCATGGTGGTGCCTATGTGTACTTGTCCGTCTGCCGTAACTGGCTGTGTTGTGTGTTCTTTTAGTTGGATACTAATACTCCGCATGGTGGTGCCTATATGTACTTGTCCGTCTGTTGTAACCGGCTGTGTTTTGTGTTCTTTTAGTTGGATACTAATACTCCGCATGGTGGTGCCTATATGTACTTGTCCGTCTGTTGTAACCGGCTGTGTTTCGTCTTCTTTTAGTTGGATACTAATACTCCGCATGGTGGTGCCTATGTATACTTGTCCGTCTGTTGTAAATGGCTGTGTTTTGTGTTCTTTTAGTTGGATACTAATACTCCGCATGGTGGTGCCTATATATACTTGTCCATCTGTTGTAACCGGCTGTGTTTCGTGTTCTTTTAGTTGGATACTAATACTCCGCATGGTGGTGCCTATGTATACTTGTCCGTCTGTTGTAAATGGCTGTGTTTTGTGTTCTTTTAGTTGGATACTAATACTCCGCATGGTGGTGCCTATATATACTTGTCCGTCTGTTGTAACCGGCTGTGTTTCGTGTTCTTTTAGTTGGATACTAATACTCCGCATGGTGGTGCCTATGTATACTTGCCCGTCTGCCGTAACTGGCTGTGTTTTGTGTTCTTTTAGTTGGATACTAATACTCCGCATGGTGGTGCTTATGTATACTTGTCCGTCTGTCATAACCAGCTGTGTTTTGTGTTCTTTTAGTTGGATACTAATACTCCGCATGGTGGTGCCTATGTGTACTTGTCCGTCTGTTGTAACCGGCTGTGTTTTGTGTTCTTTTAGTTGGATACTAATACTCCGCATGGTGGTGCCTATGTGTACTTGTCCGTCTGTCATAACCAGCTGTGTTTTGTGTTCTTTTAGTTGGATACTAATACTCTGCATGGTGGTGCCTATGTGTACTTGTCCGTCTGTTGTAACCGGCTGTGTTTCGTGTTCTTTTAGTTGGATACTAATACTCCGCATGGTGGTGCCTATGTGTACTTGTCCGTCTGTCATAACCAGCTGTGTTTTGTGTTCTTTTAGTTGGATACTAATACTCCGCATGGTGGTGCCTATGTGTACTTGTCCGTCTGTTGTAACCGGCTGTGTTTCGTGTTCTTTTAGTTGGATACTAATACTCCGCATGGTGGTGCCTATGTGTACTTGTCCGTCTGTTGTAACCGGCTGTGTTTCGTGTTCTTTTAGTTGGATACTAATACTCCGCATGGTGGTGCCTATGTATACTTGTCCGTCTGCCGTAACCAGCTGTGTTTTGTGTTCTTTTAGTTGGATACTAATACTCCGCATGGTGATGCTTATGTATACTTGTCCGTCTGCCGCAAATGGCTGTGTTTCGTGTTCTTTTAGTTGGTGACTAATACTCCGCATGGTGGTGCTTATGTATACCTGTCCGTCTGCCGTAACCGGCTGTGTTTCATGTTCTTTTAGTTGGATACTAATACTCCACATGGTGGTGCTTATGTATACTTGTCCGTCTGCCGTATCCGGCTGTGTTTCGTGTTCTTTTAGTTGGATACTAATACTCCACATGGTGGTGCTTATGTATACTTGTCCGTCTGCCGTAACCGGCTGTGTTTCATGTTCTTTTAGTTGGATACTAATACTCCACATGGTGGTGCTTATGTATACTTGTCCGTCTGCCGTAACCGGCTGTGTTTCATGTTCTTTTAGTTGGATACTAATACTCCACATGGTGGTGCTTATGTATACCTGTCCGTCTGTCATAACCAGCTGTGTTTTGTGTTCTTTTAGTTGGATACTAATACTCCGCATGGTGGTGCCTATGTGTACTTGTCCGTCTGCCGTAACCAGCTGTGTTTCGTGTTCTTTTAGTTGGATACTAATACTCCGCATGGTGGTGCCTATGTATACTTGTCCGTCTGCCGTAACCAGCTGTGTTTTGTGTTCTTTTAGTTGGATACTAATACTCCGCATGGTGGTGCCTATATGTACTTGTCCGTCTGCTGTAACCGGCTGTGTTTCGTGTTCTTTTAATTGGATACTAATACTCCACATGGTGGTGCCTATGTGTACTTGTCCGTCTGTCATAACCAGCTGTGTTTTGTGTTCTTTTAGTTGGATACTAATACTCCGCATGGTGGTGCCTATATGTACTTGTCCGTCTGCTGTAACCGGCTGTGTTTCGTGTTCTTTTAATTGGATACTAATATTCCACATGGTGGTGCCTATGTGTACTTGTCCGTCTGTCATAACCAGCTGTGTTTCGTGTTCTTTTAATTGGATACTAATATTCCACATGGTGGTGCCTATGTGTACTTGTCCGTCTGTCATAACCAGCTGTGTTTAGTGTTCTTTTAGTTGGATACTAATACTCCGCATGATGTTGCCTATGTATAGTTGTTCACTGATACATGATATTTTGTAAACATCGGTTCCCAGTGAGGATTTGAACCACGGATCTCCTGGTCTCCGTCTAGTCACTCTTAAGCACTGAGCTACCATGGCCAACATGACATCATGACATTAAATTCTCTAACCGGATGGACGGAAACCAGGAAATCCTTTCTTCAGATCCTGACCATGGCTTTGAATTTTTCAGTTTGACTCTGTCCAAAACCTGGTGTGGTTTGACAAGCAATTATAATTTAAATTCTTCTCATTTATTTTCTATTTACCATGTAAATATAAAGAAAATACAATGTTAACACTTGAATTAAAACAGACGGATACTCTTAAATTTAAAGGGAGTCGATTAATGACACTAAACAACACTTAACTTTTAAATTTTTCCGGAAAATGTTTCAGAGACTTTGCCTCTATCCTCAGCCGGCCATCGACTGGTTCTCATTGGTGTAGTTGACGATATTTTGTCACAGGTCTCCTCTGGTGGCAGTTCAAGGAACTTGCTGAACGAATCTTTCTGGGGGATGTCGAAATTGAATACTTTGTTATTATTTTTTAAAATGAAGATTTGTTCCCATGTGGATAGTTCTTGTTTTCCTGATGTATGCTTTAGCAGTTTTGGTTCTGGATTTATGTTGTGGTTTTTTCCCCAAAAATGTGTGGCAACTGCTGATTTTTCTAATTGTTTATATTTTATGTTTCTAAAGTGTTCCTTAGCTCTTGTTTCTAAATTTCTTTTGGTTTTTCCATTATAAATTTGACTACAGTCACTTCATTCAGTTTGATATATATCAGATTTTTTGTTAGATGGAATGGCATTCTTGATGTTTGAGCAAATTAGGTTTTTTTAAGGAGAAATGGTTGACTGGTACTAGCTTAATGTTTTGTTTTTTAAAGACTTTTTTGAATTTACCATAGGCCCATGGATGGTAAGTGAATTTTTTGAAAATCATATTACTTTCTGTAGCTGAGAGGGTGTGGTTTCCTTTAGTAGCTTCTTCTTTTTTGCTAAGTTCACTTTTTTGTCTACTAATGATTTGGGAAAGTTATTTTTTTGTGCTATTTCAATTATTTTGATGTATTCCGCCACCAGAGGAGACCTGTGACAAAATATCGTCAACTACACCAATGAGAACCAGTCGATGGCCGGCTGAGGATAGAGGTAAGTCTCTGAAACATGTTTAGGAAAAATTTAAAAATAAGTGTTGTTTAGTGTCATTAATTATGTGAAAATATTTTGGAGGAAATAAAAAACAGATCCTTTCAGAAGAGAAAACATAATACTATCCATTCTTTGAAACAGAAAAACGTTATTTACACAAAGGCAACAAGATAGTCATAATGGAAAAATCAGATTATATTGAAAAAATTAAAAAAATGCTAACTGACAATGAATATGAAATCATTAACAAAAATCCTCTAAAAACTTGCATACAGTCATTTGAAAAAACAATAGCAAAATCAAGCATAATACCAAACAAATATACAGTTAAACCGGATAACCCAACCTTACCCAGACTTTATGGCTTACCCAAAATACACAAACCATCCATAACAATGAGACATATAGTTAGCAGTATAAATTCACCAACATACAAACTTGCAAAGTGGCTAATAAACAAATTCAACTCATTTCCAAAATTCGATAGCCTAAGCATCAAAAGCACCTATGAACTTATAGAACACATTAAGGATACTGAACTAAAAGAAGAGGACACACTAGTCTCGTTTGATGTTATGTTTCCCAGCATACCAGTTAATCAACTCCCACCGTTGTTAGAAAAGTGGCTCAAATCACTTGGAATGGCATCACCTGAAATTTCAGACTACATCGAACTAACCAAATTATGCATAGAACAACATTTCTTCCAGTTTCAAACAAAATATTTCCACCAAACTTCAGGGTTAGCAATGGGCAACCCCCTATCACCCTTCCTGGCCGATCTGCACATGAGTGCATTAGAAATAAGGATCAACAAAGGTTTCCCTTGGATGTTCAAACTCTGGCAACGATATGTAGATGACATCTTTGCAATAGTACCAAAAAAACACATCAGTGATGCACTAAAACTTTAAATATCCAAGAGAAAAGCATCAAGTTCACTGTAGAAATAGAAAAATATGAGTATTTACCATTTTTGGATCTAAAAATAATGAGGAATAAAAACAGACTAAACTTTGGCATTTACAGAAAACCAACACAGACAGACAACTACATAAAAGCTAATAGCTACAACCCAAGATCCCACAAACAGGCAATCTTCAATACCTTAGCACACAGACTGGTAAACGTCCCTCTCACAGCAGGAGAATACAAAACAGAATACATCAAAATAATTGAAATAGCACAAAAAAATAACTTTCCCAAATCATTAGTAGACAAAAAAGTGAACTTCGCAAAAAAGAAGAAGCTTCTAAAGGAAACCACAACCCTCTCAGCTACAGAAACTAATATGATTTTCAAAAAATTCACTTACCATCCATGGGCCTATGATAAATTCAAAAAAGTCTTCAAAAAACAAAACATTAAGCTAGTACCAGTCAACCATTTCTCCTTAAAAAACCTAATTTGCTCAAACATCAAAGATGCCATTCCATCTAACAAAAAATCTGGTATATATCAAATTAAATGCAGTGACTGTAGACAAATTTTTAATGGAAAAACCAAAAGAAATTTAGAAACAAGAGCAAAGGAACACTTTAGAAACATAAAATATAAACAATTAGAAAAATCAACAGTTGCCACACATTTTTGGGGGGAAAAAAAACCACAACATAAATCCAGAACCAAAACTACTAAAACATACATCAGGAAAACAAGAACTATCCACATGGGAACAAATCTTTATTTCAAAAAATAGGAACAAAGTATTCAATTTCGACATTGCCCAGAAAGATTCGTTCAGCAAGTTCCTTGAACCGCCACCAGAGGAGACCTGTGACAAAATATCGTCAACTACACCAATGAGAACCAGTCGATGGCCGACTGAGGATAGAGGCAAAGTCTCTGAAACATGTTCCGGAAAAATTTAAAAGTAAGTGTTGTTTAGTGTCATTAATCGACTCCCTTTAAATTTAATTTATCATAACAACACTGTTTTCAACACTTCCAAGAAAGGAATTGCAGACGGATACTCTTTTTAAAAGCTCACAACAGAAAACTTTTACTAGCATATAATAACATGTTTTAACATCTTGTATCTACACGTCCGTTCTTTACCGCTTCTCAACAGTAAGTATTATTTAATTTCCACCTTTTATCACATCTTACACCTCCTACGTCCCAACACTAAGTGATGAACTGGATTGATTTTTACTGTCACTATGGCAATTAAACATTTTTTTACTGACCACGTCATTCTTAATGACCAATACAATCATACTTTATTTGGTTATTTTTGTGATCGCTCTTTTTAAAACTTAATTTAAACAATCCAATACTCAATTATAACTTTAATTTTAAACGTCTAATAATATCATTAAAACAACTTAACATTATTGATTTTCTCCTCTTCATAACTCATTCTATCACACATACATAATCTCACTAACTTCACTGTCTCTTTCAACTATTGATGGATGATGATATTTTTTGTATAGATTTTTAAAATAAATTTAAAATAACAATTATAAAATGAATAGCAACATTGTGAGGTTTGAAATTAAACAAGTGTCTCACATTGAAACAGTCATTTTAGTTTGTAGATTTTGTAATATTGTTTATATTATTTCATAGTGCCATTAGAGATTTGGAAACGTTAAAAAGTGTTAAAATGTTTGTTTTGTAAAAGTGGAAGTGATTAATAAGCAAAATACATAGTAAGTTAGGGATGTTTAATGTGTTTGAAAACTATTGATTTTCTGTGCCTTTAAAAATTGTTTATCTTCAAAAAAAAAAAGATAGACGCTTATGGAGGAAGTTTGATAGTCATGGAAGTGGACGTATAGGACAGTTTAAAAAAGGAATTTGTGTGATAGTGTATTATAATGGTTGTTAAAGTGAATTATTATCTATGGAAAAGAGTTTGTGTCATTATTTTAAAAAATTGATCCTAAAAGAACACATTAATCCAAGTGCGCAATCTTGTTAAGAATTTCATGGACCAACTGGGTCAAAGCAGGAGCAAAGAAAATTTGAATAGCTACAAATCAATTACTTCTACATAAATTTGGGAACTAATTATCTCTCTATAAAAACTAAAGCAAAATTAATAGATCAGGTTAATTAAATTTAAAGATGAGTTGATTAATGACACTAAACAACACTTTTAAATTTCCCGGAACATGTTTCGGAGGCTCTTTTCCTCCATTGTCAACCAGACGTCGACTGGTTCTCAGTGGTGTAGCTGGTGATACTTTGTCAGAGGTCTCCTCTGGTGGTGATTCGAGGAACTTACTGAACAAAACTTTTTGGGGGGTGTTGAAATTGAATGTTTTGTTCTAATTTTTTTTTAAATGAAAATGTGTTATCGCTTTTTCCATGACAATTCAAAAACTCAATAATTATTGATCCATTTAAAAGTTATGGTCAATATTCCATATATTTTGTTGACAATTTTATTGATGAATTGAGAGTATTTTGTGATATTTTGCAGGTGGTCGGGGCTATGGAGGTGGAAGACAAAGCTTTGGCTACCAGGATGGACCACCAGAAGAGGTGAGTAAAGGCAGAACTTGCTGGAAAGCTGTTCTAGGAACCTCTTTCAGGACGTTCAAAAATCAAAACTTCATATTTGTCTATTGCGTTATGTTGCCTCAGCCATCACATTTGCTTCTTTCTATTCCCAAGACTGAAGAGAACCATGCGAGGACCACTGAGTTGTTCTTATATGTACAGGATTCCGTACTCGTGTGGCTCGGTATATATATGAACAACTCAGCACTCGATAAACACACGCATTACAGAACATATGAGGTGCTGCCATATCAGCATACTGTATGGTGTCCTCCGATGTCCATTATTTTGCTTGCTTAAGTCGGGAAGTCATAGAAATTTATAAACACAGAAATAACTTTAACAGGAAAGAAGAAACTAAAGGGTTAAATAAAGCTTGGCATCGAGCCTTAAGTAATACAAATCAGAAACCCAGGCATGTATGCCACCAACAACAGTAACTACAATAAGCATCCACTCATTAGCACCAACCAGTTTTGATAAAAGCAGTCCCCTCCATAGTCCAGCCCACGCAGCAGCCGAACCTATCAGAAAGGAGTACACCTGCCAGAGGATGGCTCTGCCCACTCAGAAGATGTGTAAAAACTCAGTAAAACTGACAGACTCTGTGTCAGTCACAGCCGAGAATACAATGAGAGTGTTACGACCATGCCACTGAGGATGTTCGATGCAGCTTCGAACGAAACGTCTGAAAGAAGATTTTCCACTAGACCACAGCCCACAAGCCCTGATAATCATCATCTACCTGAAGACATTGGTCATAATTATGCTGTATTCTCTACCATCTTCATTTGAAAATTTTCAAATTGACATTGAATCAAGGGATGAGCTACCCAGTGTTGAAAACCTAAAAATTAAAATTGTGGAAGAAAATAAAGCCAGACAAAAAGACAATACTTCAAGTGAAGGAGCACTATATGCAGGTAATAACAGATGTCAATAGAGAAGTGGTAACAATCAGAAGAAACAACCATTCTCAAAGCAATTAGCAAGAGGAAATCTCTCAACAAGTGTCCCTGTGAAATCTGTTTGAAGAGAAATCGCAGTACATCTAAATTCTAGTCAAAGAAAAAGAATTTTAAGAAACCTGAGCAAACCTTCATGGTAGAAGTGTTCAGTGACGGCCAATTCAAAACTTTTAGAGAGCTCAGTATGGATTCTTGATTCAGGAAGCACTTCACACATGTGTAATGATGAAAAGAAATTCATGGAACTGTCAGTGTCGTCTGATCCTGATTCACTGAAACTAGCTGCTAAAAAGGAATTTTCAATTGATGGAAAAGAATTGGCAAAACAGAACACAGATGAAAGTGGAACTGTTAATCTACCAAATACTCTACATGTTTCAGGTTTATCTGTATACCTACTTATTGTTGGTGGCCATGCCATGGCTGAGTGGTTAGACCGCTTGGCTCTCACCAAGGCAGCCTGGGTTCGATCCCAGGTGACTGGTAGACAACATGACACTGGGGCAGGTTTTCTCCAGGTCCTCTGGTTTCCCCTGCCAGCATTCCATCGATTGCTCCATCATCTTTCCTATCACCTCATGTCTTGTACTTTCAGTACCAACATTGGACTGATCACTTAACCAGGAATCTATCTGATCAAGAAACCTCTGATCCTCCATCCTTTGCCTACGGGCCTCAAGGTTGTGCAGTTCAGAAGGTCCTATGTTCCACTTAAGGACCATGAGATAAAAACAATAAATGGCAAAATATTGTATAAGATGCTTGTTGGAGATGTCGTATTTATATCCGAGCTGCTCTTAGGGGACTAGCTTCTCTTGAGCGGAGAGTGTGTGCTCTGTGGGTGACGTTTCTCTGCATTTGGGCTTGTTTTATGTTATGATGAGGTCCACAGCAGGTGTGGACAATACGTCTGGACATCTAAACTCCAGCCGACCACTGCTTCTAAGCCTGGAAAAAACTTGTCAATTCTGACTCCTGCTGTGAAAGCTTCCTAATACTCATCAAGTTCTAGTTATACATTTTCCAAAGACTAGCGTTTAGCATTAATAGGTTTCAATATTCTGCAGCTTCATGTATTTTTAGAAAAATACACAAGTATAAGGTAGCAAACGAATCTACATTGTGCACAGACTACATGCTACAGTGTTTTCAGGAAGTAATTGGTAATATTCAGAGTACACTGAAAGATGAAAATACATGGATTTCTGTTGATGAAATGTAGATATATCGGGACAGTACATGTGTAGTGCTATAGAGGGAGCTGTGAAAGCAGGTAGCAGATCATGTCCTAAATACTTGATAGCCTTCATTTTATTGGAAGGGATACGGTATGTATTGCTGTTTGTCAGTAATACTCCTCCATATATTATTAAAGTGGGAGCTGGATTAGTCTTGCTTTGCTTGTGGTTTACATTCACTCACTGAAACTATCAAAAGACATGGAACTTCTTATATAGAATAAAAAGAAGTATTTCAGAAAGTGGAGTGCCATTGTTACTAAAATTAGGCAAGTGAGTCAACCTTGTATATACTTTTCTCCACTTACAAGTTTTTTATGAAGACTAGTTTCTGGGGACTTCTCCCCTATCGTCAGTTCTGTGGTTGACTGATGATGCATCCGGTGTCTGCATCTGGCTTGGTGTCATGCTGCCATCTAATGTCCTGGTAAGTTTGATGACGTCATTTACCGCGGGAATTTCAAAAAAGAGGTTCTGTTTTTTCATAATAAATATGTTTTCCCAAATCTGTAGTTCCAGAGGTTTCTTTGCCTGTTTGATCAGTTCTGTTTCTTGTTTTATGTTGTGATTCTCAGACCAAAAGTGATGTGCTACGGCCGACTTGTCCATTTGTTTGAATTTAATATTTCTGAAGTGTTCTTTCATTCTTGTTCCTAGATTCCTTTTGGTCTTACCAATGTATATCTTGTCACAATCCTGGCAACTCATTTGGTAAATGCCTGATAATTGAGTTTTCGGTGTGCTATTTTTTAGAGGGTGGTTTAGCAAGTTGCGGATGTTGTGTTTGTTTTGAGGGGCTAATTTTATGTTGAAGCTCTTAAATATCTTTTCAAATTTTTTGAAGTATTTTGGATGAAATGTTAATTTTCCATATCTGGTGTTTGGGTTTTCTAGTTTTTTTAACGTAATAATGTCCCTTAGGTTTTTGTTTCTTTTGTATCTGTAGATCAGTTTTTTGATGAAATTTGTGTTATAGTTGTTCATGAGTGTTCGGAAGCTTTCACGGCCGGGGTCAGAATTAATATAAGAGATTCCTTCCGGGCTTTGGAGCCGTGGTCTGATGGAGTTAAGCTGTCCATACGTTTCGCCCATCCCTGCGGTGGACATCATCAGTGGCGTGGTCTTAATCTTCTAGGTGAAGGTTCAGGCACAACTGAGGCGCTCGCTAGAGGTGTCGTATTTATATCCTGGTTGGACGTACTGGATTGGTGCGGCTGGAGTGGGGGTGTGTCCTCGGTGGGTGGGGTTTCCCTGTACTGATAGTTGATTGGCTCTCGTGATTTTTCTGCCTTTTGGTTTTGTTTTAGCCGTTCCAGTATCGGATGCCAGATGTTGTTCAGTTTAAGAGCCTCTCCCTTTCTGTTGAATCTATACACACTCCAATAATTTCAACAGAAAGGGAGAGGCTCTTAAACTGAACAACATCTGGCATCCGATACTGGAACGGCTAAAACAAAACCAAAAGGCAGAAAAATCACGAGAGCCAATCAACTATCAGTACAGGGAAACCCCACCCACCGAGGACACACCCCCGCTCCAGCCGCACCAATCCAGTACGTCCAACCAGGATATAAATACGACACCTCTAGCGAGCGCCTCAGTTGTGCCTGAACCTTCACCTAGAAGATTAAGACCACGCCACTGATGATGTCCACCGCAGGGATGGGCGAAACGTATGGACAGCTTAACTCCATCAGACCACGGCTCCAAAGCCCGGAAGGAATCTCTTATATAGTTGTTCAGTTCGGCAACCTGGTGTATGTGAGCGTACTCCTGTTCATATTCTGTTTTTGTTAGCGGAATGTTAATTAATCTGTAAACTAAACTATGGAATACTGCATATTGATGTTGTACTGGGTTGAATGGGTTGCATTTAATGTAATTGTCAACATGTGTTGCTTTTCGGTATATTCCAAATTGTAATCCTGTTGGTGTTCTAATGATTTTCAAATCTAGAAAAGGTAGCCATTCATCCTGCTCTACTTCAATGGTGAAAACTATGGATTTTTCTTGTAGGTTTAGCAACTTTATAGCATCTTTGGTTAGTCTTCTAGGGACTATAGCAAACACATCGTCAACATATCTATGCCAACATTTGAAAATATGTGGAAAGGCTTTAGTAATGTGTGTTTCCAAATTACTCATGAACAGATTAGTTAGTAAATGGTGAAAGAGGGTTACCCATGGCCAAGCCTGCTGTTTGTTGGAAGATCTTGCTGGAGAACGTGAAGCTGTTTTGTTCAATACATATGGTGGTTAATTTGATGTATTCCTCTATTTTATCATCCGCAACGTTGCTTTTGGATAACCAGCCTTTCATCAATTTTGGAATTTTTTCTACTGGTATGCTCGTGAATAGAGATCTGATATCAAAGGACACCATCACCTCTACAGTTTTTATAATTGTGTTTTCAATTTTCTTTACTAAATCAAATGAATTCTTTATGCTTAGAGATTCAAACTTTTCAAACTTGTCAAATTCTTCTACAACCAGCGAGTCGAACATCTACTACAAAATCCATAATATACAACCCTAACCAGAAACCCATTAAAGAAATACATAGAAACCACCAAAAAAACAATTAAAGAAAATACCATAGTGCCACATAAGATGAAAAATAGCATAATTATAAACAACCCTAATTTGCCAAAATTATACTGCCTATCTAAGATTCACAAGACAGACAACAGCATGTGACACATTATTAACAATATAGATGCCCCGACTTATAAACTGGCAAAATGGTTGGTGGAAGAATTTGACAAGTTTGAAAAGTTTGAATCTCTAAGCATAAAGAATTCATTTGATTTAGTAATGAAAATTAATAACACAGTTATAAAAACTGAAGAGGTGATGGTGTCCTTTGATATCAGATCTCTATTCACGAGTATACCAGTAGAAAAAATTCCAAAATTGATGAAAGCCTGGTTATCCAAAAGCAACGTTGCACATGATAAAATAGAGGAATACATCAAATTAACCACCCTATGTATTGAACAAAACAGCTTCACGTTCTCCAGCAAGATCTTCCAACAAACAGCAGGCTTGGCCATGGGTAACCCTCTTTCACCATTACTAGCTAATCTGTTCATGAGTAATTTGGAAACACACATTACTAAAGCCTTTCCACATATTTTCAAATGTTGGCATAGATATGTTGACGATGTGTTTGCTATAGTCCCTAGATAACCAAAGATGCTATAAAGTTGCTAAACCTACAAGAAAAATCCATAGTTTTCACCATTGAAGTAGAGCAGGATGAATGGCTACCTTTTCTAGATTTGAAAATCATTAGAACACCAACAGGATTACAATTTGGAATATACCGAAAAGCAACACATGTTGACAATTACATTAAATGCAACCCATTCAACCCAGTACAACATCAATATGCAGTATTCCATAGTTTAGTTCCCAGATTAATCAACATTCCGCTAACAAAAACAGAATATGAACAGGAGTACGCTCACATACACCAGGTTGCCGAACTGAACAACTATAACACAAATTTCATCAAAAAACTGATCTACAGACACAAAAGAAACAAAAACTTAAGGGACATTACTATGTTAAAAAAACTAGAAAACCCAAACACCAGATATGGAAAATTTACATTTCATCCAAAATACTTCAAAAAATTTGAAAAGATATTTAAGAGCTTCAACATAAAATTAGCCCCTCAAAACAAACACAACATCCGCAACTTACTAAACCACCCTCTAAAAAATAGCACACCGAAAACTCAATTATCAGGCATTTACCAAATGAGTTGCCAGGATTGTGACAAGATATACATTGGTAAGACCAAAAGGAATCTAGGAACAAGAATGAAAGAACACTTCAGAAATATTAAATTCAAACAAATGGACAAGTCGGCCGTAGCACATCACTTTTGGTCTGAGAATCACAACATAAAACAAGAAACAGAACTGATCAAACAGGCAAAGAAACCTCTGGAACTACAGATTTGGGAAAACATACTTATTATGAAAAAACAGAACCTCCTGATGAATTTTGAAATTTCCGCGGTAGATGACGTCATCAAACTTACCAGGACATTAGATGGCAGCACGACACCAAGCCAGATGCAGACACCGAGATGCATCATCAGTCAACCACAGAACTGACGATAGGGGAGAAGTCCCCAGAAACTAGTCTTCATAAAAAAACTTGTAAGTGGAGAAAAGTATATACAAGGTTGACTCACTTGCCTAATTTTAGTAACAATGTAACTTCTTGTTTGTTATTGAAGAAAATGTTCATTAAGTCACCAATTTAAATTCAAAATTTAGTGAACTCCTTCCAAATGTATGTTTGCCTCACCAGCCATTTGAGGTTAGAGGCTACACATAATATTTCAGTGAAGTTTTCAATCTTCTTAATGCAGAAGATGCAGTCATTATTGCCTTAGTTTAATATTTTGCTAAAAACGACATCCCGGTGTTCAAGAAAAGATCCATAATCATTTCTCCAAAATATCTGAAAATTTAAAGTAATTGGAAGCTCATAGTAAATTCCTTGAGACATTGTCTTTGTGAGATTGATGAAATTTCAGTAGCATTGTCACAGAAACACACAAGCTTGCAAAAATGGCATTTGGCAAACTTAATCATAAAAATTATGGCTACAAAACAGTGTCAAAACTGTGTTGGAAAAAAACACATTAAAGAGGAATTCTACAAATAACTTTTCAATGATAGATGCATATGACCTTCCTTGTGTAGTGTAACAGCTTCTGTGCTAGTGTTTGATTGCTCCTTTCACTACTTTAATTTGCTTAGAAATCCAAGCTTAGCGGTTGACAGTGAAGGATTAACAAAGTGTGTAAATGAGTTTTGCTTTCATTTTTGAGTTATGCTGTTTACAGACGTTTATGATTTTTCCTTCCTCCTTTCATTTTTGGGTGGAGTATAATATTTACTGTACATAACATGGTTAAGAAAGTAAAACATCGATGCAGTTGCATTTTGTTGAGAAGATTGTATGTTATTTTGTTGCAGGTTATGCCATTAGGATCTTATATGTTTCCATCACAAGATGACCTGGTTTGTAAAGTGGAGATAGAAGATGTACCGTACTTCAATGCACCAATATATCTGGAAAATAAAGAACAGATAGGAAAGGTGGACGAAATCTTTGGTAACATCAGAGACTTTTATGTATCAGTGAAACTCAGTGATGAGGTCAAGGCCAAATCCTTCACTCCCAACCAGAAAGTAAGTTCATGTGTGTCAATTATCAGTCTAGAATATTGTCCTATGGGAGTTCTTTTACATAACAGTAAAAATCTGCTGACAAGTTATTGTCGCTTGTAGGCACACTTCCCACGACCTTGATCATTACATTACACTGTGCGGGATGGCACAGGCGGTTTCACCTTTGGCCCGTATTCAGAAGGCCTGAGTTTGATTCCTGTGGCTGACCTACCTGACCAAGGTTTTTTTTTTTTCTGGGGGTTTTCCTGGGTCGCCAGGCGAATGCTGGATAGGTTAATTACATCCCCCGAATTACCTGTCCCTCCATTTCATCACTATTAATCATCTCTCATCTGGTGGTCTCTTTCAGGGTAGAAGTTTCAGCTGGTGTCTCACACTGTCGTGACTCCTTGGGTCAGCCACCTTCTGTCTCCTCTCGCCTCACCCTTCCTCCCAGGGTTGTCCCCACTTGGGGCTTAGCTACAATAAACCACAGGTTTCGGTGCTGAGTCCCCTCCGTAGTAACCCTAGTCCTAATCCTAACTGATGCCATGTGAAAACTTCACGTTAACTTTCCTGTATCATTTTGTTCAGGCATTTTGACATATGTCAAAATTTAGAAAATGAATTCTGTTAACCAATCTGTTAAGGCCCAGTGTTTGTTTTTGAGTTCGGAAGAAGAGCTGTGTATTGTGTTGAAAGGGGGAATTTTAGAGCAGTAGATCCTGTACAAAGCAGATTATACAGTATGTATGTTACAAAATTTGGCTCCTGGAGATGTCTGTACGACTTAGCTACTAATCACACATGCATGTACATCAAATCTCAAATCACTTTAATAATTATTGGAATAAACACTGAACACATCTTATCACAAAAGTTGAAAATATTGTCCATCTGCCTCAATATAAAAGCATTATAGCAATTTTTGAGGAAATATCCATTCATACACATTAGTTCAGCTTCCGAAATAGTATTAATTTCTGTCCTAATATTTTGTTTTAACTCTTCTGATGTTTGGAGATTAGTTTGCATTGTTGCCATAAATAAAAATTGTATGCTGTAAGATCAGGGAACTGAGCGAGCCGTAAGACCTTAATAATTCTATCCTTAAATTTCTGCAGTGAATGGTAATGATTCATCATCCACATGTGCAGTGGCAGAGGCCTTTTGAAAATACCCAGATCGACATTCAATGTCCTTCAGCTGTTCGAAACATGGCGCCATGATCTGACTCTGACACATAATGATGTACAAGTATAATGAAATATTCGTAAAGTTACGACAAGAAACATGCCTCTATTATGCAGCCATAGCTTCAGAGCTATCACAAGCCAAATTGCACTGCACAACTAAATTATTGAAAGTCAAATGGCGTCGACCACTCATACAATTTTTCATCCGCAAAAAGCTTCTTTCAACATCACAGTATGTTAACAGTGCATATTTCGAATACACTATGCTAACGTCTGTTGATTTTGTATTCTTCATTAGTTACAAATTAAGTAACCCTTATTTTTCTGTAGATTATTTTGCCATTTATTCTTTATCTTTTGTTTGCATGGTTCTGGAGGTCTGTTCTCGATTCTTTTTGACACCTCTTCTATTACTGTTATGCCCTTGGAAAGTACTAAACCAGATTTTTCTGTTTTGTACTCTCAGGTATCATTCCGTAATATATATTGTGACTCTGTGGGTTCGTAGAATTAAAAGTCCCAGTTGCAGAAATTCAAAATGTTCTTTATTTCCGTAGAAGCACACGTACAGTAGCAGGACCACGTCACACACAACCACAATCCACCAAGGTCGCCGACCACAGCAAAGAGCTTACTCAACTTCCACTGTTTATAACACTTGTTACAACTTCTGTTTACGACTGTCCTTACAAGTGTTTACTACTACCTACTGGTGTGTCACAATCTCTTATATACCTCATTGATAATTCGAGACTGTTCTGTAACAATCAAGAAATCGAATGTTGTGTCACTAAATGAAACACAAACTTTCTAGATGTGAAACTTTATCTGTGCTGGCAAGTCTTTTATCCCCGGGCTATCTTTATCTGTTTTTGCAGGCTCTCTATTTCCACAGTGTGCTGCCTATCAGTTCCTTTTTGTAAACAAGCCGCGCTATCGCTCTGCGTAAACCCCTTTACTGCATATGCCGCCAGTCATAATAATGGATTCGCGACAATATGAATTTTACATCTTGAAACAGTTTGGAGGAAATGAGTGATTTGGCAACATTGATTGCAGATGTATTTTCATTGCTTAAAGAATCATCATCTCACATAAATCCTTAGCAAATTCTGCTTCTGATTTTTATGTTGAGAGCATCAAACAACAGAAAGGTTAATGGATGGCATATGCGTTCCTAGTTGCATTTCATTTGGCTGCATTGTCCTAATTATTTACCTGTCTGCCTACCTATGCTCGCTGTCGAGTCAATGTGCTGGAGTTCATGCTGCACACAAAAGTTTCATCTTTAATAACAGTTTTTTTATGACATATGTATGACTAAATGAAAGCATGTTTTGTCACTGAACTTTATTAATTGTAGATTGATTGTTAAATCCAGTTACAGAAATTTACTTGACTCTGGTGATCACTTCTGAACAATCCTTATATACAAATACAATAATTTGTAACTTAAAAAACTTATCTTATAAGAAATGATGGCCGTCTTCTTATAAATTGATTAGGATTGCAATTTCGTGAACATCTTATTCACATCATCAGCTTCAACCATCAACAATCTCGTTAACGCTACCATCGCTGGATGTCACTATATTTATTTTAGTACTACCAACATCTGAAAATGAAACAAATTTAAAAACAGAATTGACTGCTGGTATTTCAAAATTCATTACGCAATTTTTTTTTTTTTTTTTTTTTTTTTTTTAATAAGTATATTTTCCCAAACCATTAAATCTATCGGACCATTTAATTGTTTTAATAATTTAACTTCTGGATTTATTTCATTGTTAAATGACCAAAAATGATCTGCTATGGCCGATTTAATAGTTTTTATATACTTAATGTTACGAAAATGTTCTTTCATTCTGGTTTCCAAATTACGTTTTGTCTTTCCAATATAAACTTTATCGCAGTTGAAACAATTAAATTGATGAATGCCAGATTTTTTACTATCAGGAATTTTATCTATTTTAGAGAAATGCAGTAAATTTTTAATACTATATTTATTTTGAGGAATTAAAGTTATACCAAACTCTTTAAAATTTTTTGAAAATGTATATTAACCCAAGGATGGTAAGTAAATTTTTTAAAATTATAATCGTCTTTTATTTTTTTAAGGGTAGAAATATCATTTACAGTTTTTTGATATTTAAATTTTTTGTGTAAAGTCTTTATTAAAACCATTAATTAAAGCAGTGTTGATAAGTTTATATTCTTTATTAAATTCCTCTTTATTCATTGGTATATTTATTAATCTATAAATCAAACTATTAAAAACAGCAAATTTATGTGAAAAAGGGTTACAACTTTTATTTTTTATTTAATTATCAATATGAGTAGACTTCCTATAAATACCTAAGTTTAATTTATTATTATTTCTTATTATCTTTAGATCTAGAAAAGGATGTAATCCATTAATTTCAGTCTCTAATGTGAATTTTATAGCTTTATCTTGCAAATTTAGTAATTTTAAAGCATCGTTTATATGTTTATCAAGAACAATAGCAAAAATATCATCAACATATCTATACCAACAGTTACAAATTATTGTATTTGTTTGCTTCACTGTTAATAGCTTCATATTTTATGTATTTAACAGTAACCTTGTATGGATTTAGTTTCAAAAGTTTTGTTGTTTTCCATGCTGAAGTTTTCAAAATGTTGATTTCTTGTGCAAGGCACCTGAGAAATTTTTGAAGTGACCATTATAACTTTTCTCGATTTGGTTTCATTTCTGATCCATAACCACATACCTTTTTACCTTTCTTTTGCTGTGGAACACACTGCTTCCTTACATATGTATCATAGATAAACACTCTTTGTTGTACTGTATGCTGTGATAAGAAGGCATTTTGAAACTAAATACTTCTAAACACTACACAGTGATATCAAATTTCACTGAGGAAACTATTTGTAGTTCGTTTTTAACCCTTTGTTGCTTACATTTTTACATTATTGAGGGACTAGTTTTGGAAGTCATTGCATCCATTTTCAACCTCAAAATCAGACCAAGTTTGAAAGTGGACAGTCCAGTTTCTGAAACTAGCTCCTCAATAATATAGAAGTGTGGCAAAGTGTTAAAAACGCTTATAGTTTTTTCAGCTACTAATGCTATTGACGTGTGAACTGGAGTAAAACAGAAGTAAGACGTAAGACTAAAATGGATGTGGGATACATGGACAGAGAAATGCAATGAACGTCTCATGAGCTGTGTGTTTTAGCATATATACTGTAGAAGAAATACTAGAGACATTAGAATATCACCAACAGAAACATGTCTCTTTCTCCTGTGATACAAGTGTTGAGATTTTATGCTGCTGGTAAGTTCAAAACCAAATTTATGTTTATATTGCTGACATACTATTGATTTTCAAGTACATCATAAAATGTAACGAGGGATGGGGGATGTCTGGCAGGTGGGAGAAAGAAATATAAAAGCTTTTGGACAACAATTAAGAATAGGGTAGAGGACATTGACAGATAAATGACATGGGGAAATCCGAAAAGTAAGAAATCACTAAATGTGAGAGAATGGGGAAAGGAAACGTATACAGACATGTGATAGATATGAGAGGGAGGGTTTAACTTGGTTAAGGGCAAGAGCCATATTGAGAGGGGGTTCAACAAAGGAGTGCATTTTATGTGGAAATAAAATAAGCATAGAGCATTATTTAGTGGAATGTAAAGAAATTAAAAACTGGAGTAAATGAATATAGGATAAGAACTGGGTTAGTAAAGGGGCCTGTGTAGTAATTATAAAAATGCTTATGCTGAAAGGAGACAAAAAAATAAGTGAGGTGAGGAAGTATGCAGACTAAATCAAAGCGAAATGGATGAGAAGGGTAAGGAAGTTGAGAGGTAAAGAAATGAGGGCACAACGGAATATTAGGTCAAGGTCACATAAGACTAGAATAGAGGTAAACAGCCAGGGAGCCAATACCACTATTAACTCATAAATATAAGCTGCTTGCAAGTTTGTAGAATAGAATTGTAAAATTTCTGATTGAAATTGTAAGAAAGTATTTATGTCTGAGTACAAATAAACTAAATTATAAAATGTAGCATAGTTATATGTAAAGTCCTGTTGATGCAAGTTCCACAATGAAGATGCATATTTTGCCAATAATTTATGTATAGTAGAAGATTCCGGGCTGTAAGACCGTGGTCCACTGGGCTTTCTCATCTCTCTCCCAGACAATTTGCTTGCAACTGCTGCAAATATCTCAGTGGCATAGAAAAGTTCTTCTTGTACTCTTTGTAGTTACTTTCAGTAGTTCAACATGCAATATTGAAAATGCATTTACATTCCAGCTCTTTCTGTGCCATCGGAGTGGAAAATATTCCATAAAAACTGGTCACCTAGCAAATGCAAGAAGGAATATGTTGTCACCAAAGTATCTGGACAAACTTATTTTATCAATTGAAAGTGCTTTACATATAAGCCACAATAAAATCTTAAATGGAAACATATTAGTGCATTCAACATTTTGACACTAACCATCGTTGTATTCTCCGTACATCATTTGAAATAAATGTTCTTGGTTAGCAGTGTGTGACTATACAGTACAGCTGTTGCATCTCCGGCCCTGACTTTTTCTGTCTGCAGGAGGTGGAGGGGGAAGGTTAATAGTACCAACATACAGTAATGAGCAATTGAAAACATATCCTCAAAATTATCTTTAGATGAAAGTATAGGACTATATTAGCTTTAAAATACTGAAATCCAACTTGCAATTTCATTATCATGCAAGATTTCATTATAACACTACTCTATTCTAATATTTCGTTCACACCTTTCACATACACTGCTTCTGTTTGTAGTACTGGGAGTCTCTACATCCAGTGTCATGGTCAGGAAGTTAAAACTGTCTGCTAGCGCCAATCAGCATTATTGCTGCTAGGTGTGGCTTCAGTTGCTTGCATTGTGAATTTCTTTTCTATTTTGTGCGAGCGTGAATTTCCATTTTTTGTGTCTGTAAGTCCTATTATTATCACTATTATAATAATATGACTACTGGTTTGTGAAATATTTAAAATACGTATGTTCCTCTGCCTGAAATTCCTGCTAAAGAACTGGCAACAGCCCACTTCCGAGAAATGTCAGAGACGGAGAACGGCTGGCCAAACTATAGTAGCCAAGAACTTTTTTTTTTTTTTTTTTTTAATACAAGTAAGGTTCTTGATTAGCAGCATGTGACTGTTTCCGAGAACTTGCATTGGAATACAAGTTAATTTTCTCATTTATAGTATCCAAGAACTTGCATGTGAGTACAAGCAAATTTTCTTGTTTGTAGTATCTGAGAACTTGTTTTTTAATACAAGCAAGAGTTCTCGATTAGCAGCATTTAAAAGTATCCAAGAAATTGTTTTTGAATACAAGCAAATGTTGTTTGTAGCATCCGAAAACTTGTTTTTGAATTAAAGTTTCGATTCTTAAAAGTATTTAATTTTGCCCATCACTAGTCCAGACAACAAAACATTTAATCTCAGAAACTATCAAATTATCTACTGGTGGGATTTCAAAGTTCATTACGTGATCCTTATTTTTCCATATGAATATGTTCTCCCATGTTGTCAATTTATTTTGGTTTATCACTCCTTTTAATAATTTTGGATTTGGATCAATGTCATGGTTTTCATTCCAAAAGTGAAATGCTACTGCTGACTTATCTTCTTGTTTCAATGTGATGTTTCTAAAGTGCTCTTTGGCCCTGGTATTTAGATTTATTTTAGTTTGACCTATGTAGCATTTTTCACAATTCTTGCAACTTATCTGATATATTCCGGATCTGTTAACTGATGGGATTTCATCTTTTGTTTTTGAATTTAGCAATTTTAAAATTGAGTGTTCATTCACATATCACCCAGAAACATTTAATAAATTTAAAAAGATCTTCAAGGAACAAAATATCACCTTGGCACCTACCAATAGACACTCAATTTTAAAATTGCTAAATTCAAAAACAAAAGATGAAATCCCATCAGTTAACAGATCCGGAATATATCAGATAAGTTGTAAGAATTGTGAAAAATGCTACATAGGTCAAACTAAAAGAAATCTAAAAACCAGGGTCAAAGAGCACTTTAGAAACATCAGATTGAAACAAGAAGATAAGTCAGCAGTAGCATTTCACTTTTGGAATGAAAACCATGACATTGCTCCAAATCCAAATTTATTAAAAGGAGTAATAAACCAAAATAAATTGACAACATGGGAAAACATATTCATATGGAAAAATAAGGATCATGTAATGAACTTTGAAATACCACCAGTAGATAATTTGACAAAGAAGTTCATAGTTCCACCACCAGAGAGAGAGCAGACAACAACAGATGCCAGTTGGAAAGGGATTGAAAATCGAGGCGAATGCCTTTGAAACTAGTCTCTCATAAATATAAACAAGTAAGTGACGAGTATTAATAAACCAACTACAAATAGTTTCTGAGATTAATTTTGACGTCACTGTTACTAAATTCCTCCAAACACATATATAACAAAACATTTGTTGGATAATATTGGAAGAAAATCTTTTAGATGATTGTATAAATTGTTTGGGAATAATTCACAACCTATCTGTATCCCCACAGTTTAACAATCGTAATCTATTTAGTCAACTGGAAGAAGACAGTGTTAAGTTAAGGGGGAATTATGTGAATAGTTCATACTACTTGGGGATTTTAACATTGGATTGGCAGAAAAGGATGTGGCAACAAGAAACTATTGAACGAGTATTAATTTTTAGATGAGTCGTATTTATTACACATCTGCTTCACTTTCGTACCTATTTTGAGGACATGTTTCGCAAATCATCGTTTGCATCTACGGCTCTTATGCGACTAAAGCTTGATCCAGCAGTGTGGGTAATTCTGGGGTTGCTGCTGCCATCTGTTGATTTAGTGATGAACTTAAATGTGGGATTCTCTTCTGGCAGGATTTCAAAGTTCATTAGTTGGTTTTTATGTTTTTCTATGTATATCCTCTCCCATATGACAAGTTCACTATGTTTTTGTACGTATTTTAGTAATTCTGTGCTATCTTCAATTTCATGATTTTCAGACCAGAAATGAGCTGCTATTGCGGACTTATCAATATTTTTGTATCTTAAGTGCCTGAAGTGTTCTTTCTTTCTAGTGCCTATGTTTCTTTTTGTCCTCCCTATGTAAATTTTTTCACAGTCTTTACACTTAATCTTGTAAATGCCTGACCTTTCCTCTGGTTTTATCTTATCAGTATTATTACTGTGAAGTAGGTTTTTAATGTTGTAATTGTTTTTTGGTGCCAATGTTATATTGTATTTCTTGAATATTTTTTGGACCTTTTTTGTGGCCCAGGGGTGGTAAGTAAATTTAGCAAATCTAATTTCTTGTTTTATTGGTGTGAGAGCTGTGATCTGTTTTAATCTCTTTTGAAGTTTGAATGATTAAAACAGATCACAGCTCTCACACCAATAAAACAAGAAATTAGATTTACTAAATTTACTTACCACCCCTGGGCCACAAAAAAGTTCCAAAAATATTCAAGAAACACAATATAACATTGGCACCAAAAAACAATTACAACATTAAAAACCTGCTTAACATTAATAATACTGATAAGATAAAACCAGAGGAAAAGTCAGGCATTTACAAGATTAAGTGTAAAGACTGTGAAAAAATTTACATAGGGAGGACAAAAAGAAACATAGCCACTAGAAAGAAAGAACACTTCAGGCACTTAAGATACAAAAATATTGATAAGTCCGCAATAGCAGCTCATTTCTGGTCTGAAAATCATGAAATTGAAGATAGCACAGAATTACTAAAATACGTACAAAAACATAGTGAACTCGTCATATGGGAGAGGATATACATAGAAAAACATACAAACCAACTAATGAACTTTGAAATCCTGCCAGAAGAGAATCCCACATTTAAGTTCATCACTAAATCAACAGATGGCAGCAGCAAACCCAGAATTACCCACACCGCTGGATCAAGCTTTAGTCGCATAAGAGCCGTAGATGCAAACGATGATTTGCGAAACATGTCCTCAAAATAGGTACGAAAGTGAAGCAGATGTGTAATAAATATGACTCATTTAAAATTAATAATTTTTCGCTTCACTGTGGTGTTCCAATACAGTTAAATCTCGATATATTGAACGAGTGATGAAATACAGGGTAGAGGAGAACTTATGGATTAATGCTACTGACAACTTGAATTCTGTGAACATAATTCATTGATTATCTTAATTGGGAAATATGGAGAGGATATTAATGGAGAATTTACTTTTATAAATAAGAATAGGCAAAGTTATTGATTATATTTTATGGCCGATTAATTTGAAATGCATTTTTGACAGTTTTAAAGTTCTTGAGCTCAATCAGTGGCCACTTCCCACTAATACTAGACATCATAGTGAGACAGAGCAAATAAAACAGAATCTGGGAAGCAGGATAAAAAACAGTGTGTGAGATTTAAGTGGAGAGATGATTGTAGTTGTGAGTTTAAGCAAGTTTTGGCATGTGTGTCAACTAGGGGTTAACATTGGATTAGAGGTAAATGTCTTCAACAGTGATTTGCATGTGGCAGGAGAGGAAATGAGATTGAGAAAGAAAACATGTGAACAGGGAGAGGATGGGTTTGATGAGGAATATTAAAGTATCTAATAAGCTAGTGAAGCAGATATTGAAAAAATGGAGAGAAGAAGGAAAAAATGGAGAGAAGAAGGCAATGTTGGCTCCAAGTAAAAACCACTAATTGTACTAAAGTTATGAACAACAGCTCTTAAATCAGCATTATTTGCCGGAAATTGTATATAATTGCATACAAGATTGGCTATCGCTTGTGACACACTATAATACGCAATGCCGTGGTTCAATTAGTATTTGACACATCACCGATAGGTATATTATATGCACCTATTGCAGAGAACCTTAACACTCAATTCATAGGTGATATCGGATAATTTCTGTTGTTGGGAATGCTAACCTATCACACAATTTGTCCAGTAACCACCAAACTACTTACTTCTTTGGATAATCTGAATCTTTCTTGAAATTTCCTGTTGTTCATATCTTCAAAAGGATTTCCTCGGTCCACTATAATGGGCATGCGATTGTCACCACCGTGAATGTATTGCATGTATAACAACTCATCCTGAAATTCTTGCATTGCAAAACATATGTGAGCCAAGATAATTGACGATAATCAGTTATTCATGGCCAGTCAGAGTTAAATGATGATGAAAACTTGGGTGAACATTTTACCATCGTCGAGCACACAAATGACCACTCAGTGTCAAGATTGGTGCACACAGCCATGTGTTTATTTATTCAGGAAACCTCAAACCATTCATTGCTGGTGGAATCCCAGTATTGAATTGTTTGGTGGAATGCAATATTATCTATTATGTACATTATAGAGAAGATAATATGCTCACAAATATTTCAAATTATGTAATACCACCATTTCTTTCAATTTTATGCTTTCTACAATAAAATGTTAAAATTATAGACTTCAACCTTTTTTGTGAAAATTGTCGAAATTAATTATATATTTTTTAATTAAAGAAAACTACTCCTTTATAGAGGGGACAAATGTATGTTGAATTATAATGTATATTTGTGAAAATATTCCACATGAGAAGTTCAAGATTTTAAGTGTTGAACTTCTTTAGGGGAATGATTGACTTCTGCTGTCATATACGGTCTCCCATGCATATGTTTAACTTGAACTGTTCAGTAAGCGAACTTGATATTATTGTTTGGTTATTTGTTTCAGCTTTACATTAATCCACAGAAACTGCTTCCTCTGAAAAGGTTCCTTCCTCAACCACCAGGTTCTGTTCAGAAACGAGGTGGAGGAAGGGGTGGAGGTGGAAGAGGACGTGGAGGCAGAGGGGGTGGCAGAGGAGGCGGTGGCAGAGGTGGTGGCGGGGGAAGAGGAGGAGGAGGAGGAGGATTCAGAGGCCGCAACTCTGGTGGATTTGGAGGTCGTGGAGGAGGATTCAGAGGTGGTGGTGGGGGTGGAAGGGGATGGAACAGATAACCTAAAATTTTATAAATATTGACCAAAAATTATAATTATACTCACACTTGGGAATTAAAGTTTGTTTTATAAATGGATTTTACATGGCATCCTGAACCATTTCCCAATGGACATTGTGCAATTTTTTTTTGCTACATATGCCACTTTTCCTCTCAATCCTAAACCACCTTTTGTATCCTTTTCACTGTTAACGTAAATGTAAACAATTTGATTAACCATGACTCTTAAGGTAAGACAAAATGAACATTTTTATCCATAATTTTGAATCCTGGCAACTGCAGTCAAATATTGTAAAGAATTTATCAGGTTACATTTGACTCGAGTTGATGGATTTTCAGTGTGTGATTAAAATGTCATATATTTGCATATATGCCACTAGCTACCTGGCCACCTACCCTACTTGGAAATTGATCTGTTTGATAACTGAATTTTACCATTTAAATCTTAGCTGGTTTTATACTTTCTTTTTATTGATTGATACATACTTGCAATTCTTGCAGCAGGTAGGGATAGCAACCAGTCGCCAGTAATACATAATATAGGTATAGAGTAATATAAAGGAAGGAGGGACATAGAATCAAATCCAATCAGTTAACAACATGAGCAAAATTGCGGTTCTGCAAGTTCAATAAATTAATAAATAACATATTAACCTTTTCACATTTGCCCTCCAAGAATCGTGTCTCACAGTTTTAAAACCACCAAAGACTTGGCAAAGCAACTTTGGTAGATTGAGAAGCAAGACTGCATATATTGAGAAATACTCTTTAATAAAATTCATAATAAAAAAAAAAAAATACTGTGACTTTGTGGGTTCGTAGAAGTCCGAGTTGCAGATATTCCAAATGTTCTTTATTTCCATAGAAATACACTGTTCAATTCTCACGTAACAACATTACGTCACATACACAACACAATCTACCAAGGTCGATGACAATAACAAACAGCATTCTGATTACATCTGTTTACAACATCAGCTCAGCTGTTTACCGCTTACGACTGACTCTTGGCGGGTTGTCGCTCCCTTAAATACCTCATTGATAATTCTAGATATTTCCGGAATAAACAAGAAATCGAATGTTCTATACAACAATCAAGATATCACTAGAATTTTCCATTTACCTCACTTATCTGTGTCAGTAAGTTTTATCTCCGGCGCTGTTTATCTGCTTATGCAAGCTCTTAATCTCCGTGAATCACTAAACCGTGTGTTATCTATTTGCGCCGAAACTTTTATGCCCGTTGCCGCGACAATACTCTTACCTGAACATTGCACTTTGACTCTTTCAGTCATAGGATGTACTTGCCCAATAGTCTTTTGTTTCTTTAGAGGATTTAAAAATTATTGCACAAGACACTTATAGACTTAGGTCACTGCATATAAAGTACAAAAGTATAAATATTGAGAAAACTGTTGACAAATGAAATGTTAAACCACAAAGACCAAACAAATGAAAACTAAAGTTACAAAAAAGGAAAACAATATTGTGAATTATAAGTAAATATCCAAACATTGAAGTATGAATCCAGAAGGTATGGATATGTGCTGCTACTCTTAATGTTTGAGAATAATCCTTTGTGCTATTTAAACATTTTCTTTTTAATTTGCTTTCTTCTCTGTTAGTTTGACAGTCAATTTTAAATTAACTTCCTGTTTAGCTAGAGAACTGGATGACAATATTAACCCCCAACTACCTTTCACATGGAACAACTTTTAAACTAACCTTTTGATGAGCTAGAGACTTGAAACATGTATCAGTTCTGACCCATGTTTGCTCATTTCAATGAAAATCTTTCATGATAAACTACAAATTAAATTATATAATTTTTTTACCACAAAGACTAAGAGCGCTCCATATTTTAATTTTCAAAAGGACTGTATGCAATATGTTGGTAGCCAACCCATTGTATTCTATAAATGACTTTTATAATGTGGCTTGGTAATTTGACGTTTATATTGTAAAGTTCACGGCAATAAAGGCTATCTACCTACCCACCTACCCTTTACATGGAAAAATGAGGTATTAGCTATGTAAAGATAGCTGAGAATTGGATGACCTGCAATATTAACTCACTTCCAAGAAAATCTTCACCTAAATTACCCTTTACATGAAAATATGTTCAAAACTGGTCTTAATTTTTGTTAAAATACCATATTTGAATAATTTTAACAACAAATAGAATTTGTTATGAATTTTCTGGAAATAGTCTCAAAACTGGATGAAAAACATATGGTTTGTTTCAACTTTTAAGGGACTTTTGAGACTAAGTTAATTCATGGAAATTAATCGTTCCTTCACACTAGCTGTGTATAGGCTAGGTTTTGAATAGAGAAAGTCAAACTGAAAATTCAATGCGACTCGTGGGATTTGAACCATGGATCTCCTGGTTTCCATCCAGTCACTGTTACCCATTGAGCTACCATACCTTAACCTTACCCTATATACGGCTAGTATGAAGAAATGATTAATTCCCATCAATTAACTTAAATAATAAGAGTTTAATGATGAAGCCTGGGACTCAAGTACTTACAATAATAAGTCGCCACAAACGATGTATCTCAGATATGAGAGCCCCTAGTGGTTTACCAGGAAAATATGAGTCAATTGAAGAATTTAATGTCATGACGGTGCATTGGTCATGGTAGCTCAATGGGTAAGAGCGACTGGACAGAAACCAGGAGATCCAATGGTTCGAATCCCGGCCGTGGCATTGAATTTTTCAGTTTGACTCTATCCAAAACATATGATTCTCTAGTTTTAATTTTTTTAATAAAATAGGTTAAAATGTTTAATATACCACAGTTTTAAAATGGACTGAAAAGTTTAAAATAATTTCTCCAACTTCATGCAGATTATGTCGTAAATTTGTGATTGTTAATTAACAGCTATGAAAGTACTTGCAAGTGGTAAACCGTAAGGGATACACAAACATTAACTATATAAAAAAAGATTGATTTCTTTATAAACCGCAATTAATAAGTAAATGCAGATTTCTAAACAAAATTCTTTCATTTTTTATACCTTAAGGATAATGAAATCAGATTTACTCACTATATGATTTCCAACACAAAAATATTGGTTTTGTTAAAATCAGTGCAATACTATGTTGGTGACATATTTGCAGATTAGCCGTAAATACATTAACACATAAATGTATAAATTGATACTCACTGAACAACATCCAGGTATTCACAAAATAAAAACATCTAGGTGTTTGAAATTTCTTTAATTACTTTTCAAATATGGCTTTAATTTAATATGATTACAGTGAGTGCCATTTATTCGCTATAATGTGAAGGTGTAATTTTCCTGTGATATTGCCCATATGAATTTCAGCTTTTGTGATATATCTATCTAACTGCTTATGTGTGAACACTGGCACTTCATATTTAATGATATGAAATAAGGTCTACAGCTGGAGAAGTTCAGCATTAAACTTATTGCCTCTCTTGTTTCATAAAAATCCTGTTGCTGTAACTCAACTTCCCCCAGAATATTAAGAGACTTATTAATTTATAGATGAGTCGTATTTATTACACATCTGCCTCACGTACCTATTTTGCAGACATGTTTCGCAAATCATCGTTTGCATCTTCGGCTCTTATGCGACTAAAGCTTGATCCAGTGGTGTGGGTAATTCTGGAGTTACTGCTGCCATCTGTTGATTTAGTGATGAACTTAAATGTGGGATTCTCTTCTGGCAGGATTTCAAAGTTCATTACTTGGTTTTTATGTTTTTCTATGTATATCCTCTCCCATATGACGAGTTCACTATGTTTTTGTACGTATTTTAGTAATTCTGTGCTATCTTCAATTTCATGATTTTCAGACCAGAAATGAGCTGCTATTGCGGACTTATCAATATTTTTGTATCTTAAGTGCCTGAAGTGTTCTTTCTTTCTAGTGCCTATGTTTCTTTTTGTTCTCCCTATGTAAATTTTTTCACAGTCTTCACACTTAATCTTGTAAATGCCTGACTTTTCCTCTGGTTTTATCTTATCAGTATTATTACTGTGAAGTAGGTTTTTAATGTTGTAATTGTTTTTTGGTGCCAATGTACCATAAAACTGCAATTAAAAATGGATATGGAAAAAACCTTGTAGATAAAAAACTAAAAGCATTCAAACTTCTAAAGAGATTAAAACAGATCACAGCTCTCACATCAATAAAACAAGAAATTAGATTTGCTAAATTTACTTACCACCCCTGGGCCACAAAAAAGTTCCAAAAATATTCAAGAAATACAATATAACATTGGCACCAAAAAACAATTACAACATTAAAAACCTACTTAACATTAATAATACTGATAAGATAAAACCAGAGGAAAAGTCAGGCATTTACAAGATTAAGTGTAAAGACTGTGAAACAATTTACATTGGGAGGACAAAAAGAAACATAGGCACTAGAAAGAAAGAACACTTCAGGCACTTAAGATACAAAAATATTGATAAGTCTGCAATAGCAGCTCATTTCTGGTCTGAAAATCATGAAATTGAAGATAGCACAGAATTACTAAAATACGTACAAAAACATAGTGAACTCGTCATATGGGAGAGAATATACATAGAAAAACATAAAAACCAACTAATGAACTTTGAAATCCCGCCAGAAGAGAATCCCACATTTAAGTTCATCACTAAATCAACAGATGGCCGCAGCAACTCCAGAATTATGCACACCACTGGATCATGCTTCAGTCGCATAAGTGCCGAAGATGCAAACGATGATTTGCGGAACATGTCCTCAAAATAGGTACATAAGTGAAGCAGATGTGTAATAAATACAACTCATCTATAAATTAATAATTATTTCGCTTCACTGTGGTGTTCCAGTACAGTTAAATCTCGATATTGTCACCCAATTAGCGGAAGGCACGAGCGGCAACAGCTGGGAGGCGACCAGAGGCAGCCAAGCCACGCCTCCCATTAGTCTCTATCACTAACTGAGTGGGATGATTAGGAGAGGGATTGCGGGCCACTGAGCCGTCTCTTTACCCTCCCCTTAGGTTTCATCTAATCCAGAGACTTCTAGAAGACGGTGATATTCCTATAAAAAGGGCTGCAGTGAGTGAATTGGGTCAGTCAGTCAGTCAGTGCTTGACGAGCTAGCGAACGGACGAGAAGACTGTGTACGTGCATCGGAACGGTAACGGACGAACTGGTGAATTGTAATTATGTGCATTACGTGATTCTGTGTAATTGGCAAGTGTTTAACTGTAAGTCGGTGGAAATAAAGAACATTTTTGTGTGGTGCAATTGGACTTTTCATTTCACGAACCCACAGTCACACTGGTGTCAAGAAGCGGGACGACATCACCGAACATTACGGCCATGGAATCGGCATTTGAAATGCTTTTGGCGAAGATGAACGAGTTAACAAGAAAAACGGAAGCGGCAAATAACAGCCTGGCCGCGAAGCTGGAGACTACAAATAACAACCTGGCCGCGGAACTGAAGCAAATGAAGACGGCCGACGACATCACCGCCGAGTTGAAACAAATGAAGACGGCCAACGACAACATCACCGTGAAGATGGAAGAAATAAAGACCGAATTGACCACAGAAATGAGGGCAGCGAACGACAGTCTGGCCACGCAAATGAAGGAGGCGAACGAGGTCTTCGCCGCCAAATTTGAGGAACAGTTGGCCGGCATGAGGGATGACGTCACGAAGCTGGGCAAGCGGACGGGTCAAGTAGACGACCGCCTTAATGATTTAGAGGAAAAGACCGACAATAACCCCAAGTCCCTGAACGCCATGGTGGAGGACGTCGTCAGCAGGAAGCTGAAGGATTTGAAGGCCGACGCGCCGGGACGCGACACAACATCTGCGCGCGTCAAACCTCCCAAATATGACGGCGCGTCAACGTTTGAGGTCTTCCGCCGCCAGTTCGACACAGTGGCCAAGCACAACAGATGGTCACCGGAGGAGGAGGCCACACAGTTAATAGACAACCTCCAAGAACGGGCCGCGGAAGTCCTAAACACGGTGCAGACAACGGCGGCGCCCAAGGAAATGGGAGCCCTTGGAGAATCGTTTCGGGAACCACCGCTTAGCCGCAGCATACCGCAGCCAGCTAAAGGCAAGGTCACAGCAGCCGGGGGAGACGCTGCAGGAGTTCGCCATGGCGATTGAGCAGCAGGCTAGCAAGGCCTTGGTTGACCTGCCACTGGAGTTCGTATCCCAGGAAGCCGCCTACAACTTTGTCGACGGGGTACGGGACACGCAGATTCGTCAGCGCCTAATGCTCGGCGATTATAAAACCATCCACGAGGCGCTGACAGCGGCATTAAGGATGGAGGCGGCCTAGGTAACATCTATCCCGACGTCGAGAACGAGGAGTGTCCGCTACGCCGGAGACAGAAGACCAGCTGAGGGACGCCGGCGAACACCTAGTGGCCTGTGTTGGGGGTGTGGACAGCCCGGACACCTGCAGAGAGACTGCCCACACTAGGAAGAGCAGCCGGAAAACGAGTAAGGGCCGTCGTGGAGAGGGGCACGTCGGCGCCATCACCACCATCTCCTCGAGTGACACTGCGCGCCGTCAGCCGGCGTATGGATGACAGCCTCATCGCGGACGGTTGGGTAAGAGGAAAGCCGTGCCGCGTGCTGGTGGACACCGGGGCGGCCGTGACCATCATCAGACCTGACGTGGCGAAGGGTTTGCCGACAAGGAAGCCGAGCCGACCATACCAGCTTGTCTCGGCATCGGGCGACACCTTGCCTGTGGAGGAGGCCCTGCTGGAGTTGACCTTGGGACGGAGTGCCGTGCGTCTGTGGGTGTTCGTTGCGAAGGTGGCTGAGGAGGTGATTCTAGGACTGGATGCCCTCAGGAGCCATGAGGCGACGGTCGACGTCGGCAAGAAGGTCCTGGGGCTCAACAGAGAAGAGGTTATACTCCGTCAACCAGAGGAGCGCCTTGGATTTTCCAGGGTCGTCTTGGACGAAGACGTGGTTGGCCCCGCGAGGAGCGAGGTGGTGGTGACGGCGCAACTGGAAGGCCAGAGAACCAGGAACATGATGCTGGACCAGAAGACGCCTGTGCACGGACCATGTGTAGCCAGGGCACTGCTGCCGTGCCGAGAGGAGGTGCCAGTGAGACTGCTAAATCCAACGGACAGCGATCACGACGTCCACGCCGGGACGGAGTTGGAAACGTGCGAGCCCGTGGTAAGCGTAACAGCAATCGACAAGACGCACGAGCCGGTGCCGACGCAAAACCTGGGGCCCCGGCTAGAAGGCTTACTGGAGAGGGCGGCCGACCACCTCACCGCAGAGCAACTGGAGAAAGTTCGACTACTGCTAAGACGATACCAGCGCGTCTTCAGCCAAGGTGATAGTGACTACGGCCGCACGGACAAAGTGTTTCACCGCATCGACACCGGGGACGCTCGGCCTATTCGGCAGCCACATAGACCCGTTCCGCTGGCGAAGCAAGGGGCGGTACGAGACATGCTGGAGGACATGAGATCCAGGGGAGTGATTGAAGAGTCGGACAGCCCTTGGTGTTCCCCTGTAGTCTTGGTGACAAAGAAAAACGGCGAGCTGCGCTTCTGCGTAGACTACAGAAAGCTGTCACCCGGAAGGACTGTTTTCCCTCACCCCGGATTGACGACACCCTGGACACGCTAGCTGGTGCACAGTGGTTCTCGACCCTGGACCTGAAGTTGGGCTACTGGCAGGTAGCTCTAGACCCAAGAGACAAGGAGAAGACCGCATTCTCGACAGGCCAAGGGCTCTGGCAGTTCACGGTTATGCCCTTTGGCCTCTGCAACGCACCAGCTACCTTCCAACGCCTCATGGAGTCAGTGATGAGAGGGCTGACTTACGACGCCTGCCTGCTATACCTGGATGTCATCATTATCGTCGGAAAGACTTTTGATGATCACCTCGAGAATCTGAGTAAGGTGCTACAGAGGCTGCAGGCGACCAACTTGAAGCTGAACGCGAAAAAGTGCCAGCTCTTCCGCAAGGAAGTGAACTACTTGGGCCACATAGTCTCAGCAACCGGAGTGGCCACAGACCCGGAGAAGACAAGCTGTGAGAGATTGGCCTCGCCCAAAGGATAAGAAAGAGTTGCGCAGCTTCCTGGGGCTGCAGTTATTACTGCCGCTTCATAAAGGGGTTCTCCAACATCGCAAAACCCCTCACCCGCCTGACAGAGGAACACCGGCCTTATGCATGGACAGAGGACGCCGAAAACGCTTTCCAGCACCTAAAGGAGATCCTGTGCAGGGTTTCCCATAACCGGGTGGCGCCTTCATTGTGGACACCGATGCCAGTGATCATTGCATTGGAGGTGTCCTGTCGCAGATCCAGGATGGCCATGAGCGGGTGATAGCCTACTACAACAAGACGCTATCCAAGGCAGAGAAGGACTACTGCGTCACCCGACGTGAATTATTGGCGGTAGTAAAGACCTTGGAGCACTTCCACAAGTACCTGTACGGTCAGCCATTCCACCTGAGGACTGATCATTCCGCCCTAACCTGGCTATTGAGCTTTAAGAACCTGGAAGGCCAGACAGCACGTTGGGTCCAGAGGCTGCAGGAGTACTTCACCTCGGAACATCAGAGGGAAGAGCCACGGTAACCCAGACGCCATGTCCCGAAGACCCTGTCCAGAAGAGTGCGGCCAGTGCACAAGAGTGGAAGAGAAGGAGCGTGCCTCAGCAGTTGGAGTAGTTGTTACAGTGCCTGCGGACGGCTGGGATAGCGCAGGCCTGAGGAGGGAGCAGCTGGCGGACGCAGACTTGGGGTCACTCTTGAGGGAAGTGGAGGCAGGGACGAGACCAACCTGGGAGGTCATCGCACCGAGGAGCGCCACCTACAAGTCGTACTGGGCCCAATGGGACTCGTTAAAAACCAGAGAGGGCGTGCTGTTCCGGGTATGGGAGTCACCCGATGGGAAGACGCAGAGAGAACAGTACTTCCCCGGAGTAAGGTCCCGGAAGTCTTGGAGGAAGTGCATGCCGGTACTTCGGGAGGACACCTGGGAGCGAACCGAACGATTGACAAACTACGGCAGCACTACTACTGGCTGAGACTCCGAGCAGATGCTGAGAGATGGTGCCGTCCGTGTCACATGTGCGCGGCGAGTCGTGGCCCCCAGACTAGGAGCCGGGGTCGCATGCAGCAGTACAACGTCGGAGCGCAATCGAACGGATCGCCATTGACATTGCTGGACCGTTCCCAGTTTCCGACCAAGGTAACAAGTACTTAATGGTGGTCGTGGACTACTTCACCAAGTTTCTGGAGGTGTGTGCCATCCCATACCAAGAGGCAAAGACAATCACAGACTGCCTCGTGGAGCAAGTGTTCTGTCGATTTGGGGTGCCGTTAGAGCTACACGGTGACCAGGGTACCAACTTTGAGTCCAACCTAATGAAGGAGGCACTACAAAGGCTTGGGGTGAACAAGACCCGCACGACGCCTCTACATCCCCAGTCGGATGGCATGGTCGAAAGTTACATCAAGACCTTAGAGGAACACCTGAGGAAGGTCGTGGTCAGCCATCAGCGAGACTGGGACGTCAAGGTGCCACTGTTCTTGCTGGCCTACCGCTCGTCTACACACGACACAACTGGGATGACGCCAGCCAGCTTAATGTTCGGCCGAGAGTTACGCCTCCCTTGTGACCTGGCTTTTGGAAGCCCTCCGGAAGCGAAACAGCCAGCGACCGAGTATGTGGAAAACTTGGTGGACCAACTCCACGACATGCACCAGATGGCTTGCCAGAACATCCAGAAGCCGTCTCTTTACCCTCCCCTTAGGTTCTCGAACGTGCGGGTTGTTTCATCTAATCCAGAGACTTCTAGAAGACGGTGATATTCCTATAAAAAGGGCTGCAGTGAGTGAATTCAGTCAGTCAGTCAGTAGGTGCTTGACGAGCTAGCGAACGGACGAGAAGACTGTGTACGTGCATCGGAACGGTAACGGACGAACTGGTGAATTGTAATTGTGTGCATTACATGATTCTGTGTAATTGGCAAGTGTTTAACTGTAAGTCGGTGGAAATAAAGAACATTTTTGAGTGGTGCAATTGGACTTTTCATTTCACGAACCCACAACGTCACAATATTAAGAGACTTCATTGAGTCATACTATTAAAAGTTATCGGTTCGAGCCTCTCAAGCCGAAATTTTCAGTTAGAAGGGGGTCCTCCTTAGAGAGCATGTAGCAGGAAGACCCTGTCCTCTCTGTCACAGTGACAGCGAAAAAAGGCAAGATAACCCTGCTGAAAAGAGTGTTAGCCCAACACTGAAAAATAAAGATACATTGATAGGAATACTGCAGAATAGTGTACATCCTATCCAGTTATTGTGTTCATGCCCTTCCTACAATGGAACATACGAGGAATTAGAGCACATCGAGCCGAGCTTGATCTTTAGCTCAACAAGCACAAGCTTTTGGTCGTATGCTTGCTTACAAGAGACTAAACTACGTCCACGAGGCTTTTTAAAAAATTGGACGGTATACACCACTAAGGTATGATATTGAAACTGAACGAGGGTATTCTTGCACACGGAATTATATATTCGTACAGCCTATATCGTTATGGTCTGACATCTAGTCAGTAGCTTTAAGTGTTAAACTGCCATCATTTCAGTTTTCTCTTTTGAAACCCGGAAAAGACTAACATCTCCCCTCTAGTTACGTTCTATTTATCTCATTAGTTGTGTTTGCAAGGTGATGGAGTGCATGATTAATGGATGGTTGCTGTGGTGGCTGGAACGGCGCGACCTTCTGATCATTATCCAATGCGTTTTTCATGGATGCTGTTCAACAGAGGACCATCTTGTGGCAAAGTCGACACAAATAATGAACGGAGTCATGAAGAAAACTGTTAAACGTTGGGATATTCTTTGACCTTGAGAACGCATATATACGTGTCGGCGAGCAGGATTGCTACGCTTTCTGCATGCCTGGTACATACGTGGACGCCTACCACTATTGTTTCAGGAGTTCATGGAAGACCACTTGATTTCTGAGCAGGTGGCGTCGGTCAACCTTGTGTTTACCTCATTAGTGTTAACTAGAGCCTACGTGTACGATACAGCTATTGACTTCTGATCATCATGTCAAGTCCAAAAAGGAATCAAGTAATAAGAGGGAGTATCGAAAGTGGAACCTGTCTGTGGCGGACGGTGTAAAGAGAGATGCTGCCTATGGATGGCTTGTGATTGAAGGACTAGAACCAAAGAAATCTGTAGTTAAAACAAACGAAATCCGGAGCTTCACCAATGTATACACAGTAAAATTGTGCTACTTTAGGTTTGTTCAATTTTCTTGGCGATCGGTACTCATGGTGCGTCTTTGTCAAATGTAGGTGACGAGGATGTAAGTGAGGTCGGTGAAATAAGTGCTAAGATTAATTAAACCACTTATAATTTATTCAAAGTCAATTTGTGTTTATGTTTCAAACCCGACTGTTTTCGCCAAGGAAGTTTGCTTTCATTCATATAGTAGGAAGTGAACTCACTATAATAGGGGTTATGTTCCCGTGGTTCAGACATTTCAATGCGATAGTAATTGTTTCCTCAATAGTAGTAGCTATATTGTAATTCTTCTTGTTTCATCGAACAAATATGCCATACCTACAATGCCTTCACCTGTTTTGTTCTCTGTTCACAATTGATTTGAGTACGGAATATACGAAATCCTAATATAAAAATTACAATACTATTTTCGACAACCTGTCTTCTCTTGAAATGTGGTACTTGTGAATTTCTTTACTAGGTGAATCTAGTTAAGCTTGTGAAAAAGCTTAAAGCCATCAAACTTGATGTAGACTGCGCTCCAGCACAGTCTGAGGTATATGACTTTTAAAAGTAACAGCCTTTTTTCCCAATATTTTTATTATTTAAAATTCTGCTGTTGTCAAGATCATTGACCATTAACTTTTAATTTTCAACAAAGCTTTATAAATTATCGCTTAAGAGACTGATACATCCATTTTTTTAAAGTTTTATAATTCCCTTGTTCTTGATTAAATATTTTCTTCATAATAGCGAAAAATGCCAAAATGCACAGCTAATGTAAAAATTTCCAGTATGAACTGAAGGTAGAACAAAGTCCAAAACGTTTGATAAAATTAAGATAATGCAGAACAAAAACAAATTGTTGTATTTCATTACAGGGTATTAATGAACTACCAGAAATATTTTCAGAGCAAGTGGAAATATCTTAAAAAGAGCACTTTGAGATAGTACACTTACGGCCTATGTGGAAGTTATGGCTCTAAGTTTCTGAAGTGACAGTACGGCACTGCTAATGATAATACCACTTGAGTAGACAATATACGAAAATGAGGAGACATGCGGGAGCATTCCTTCTGGCGCATTGGTTATGACATTAGCTTTCAAGTGAAACATAAACGAGTTCGAGTCTCTTTCACTTTTATTGTCATTTTTTGTTTATGTAATATTTTGTCTAAGTTTTTTTAAGTCTTGTATAAGTGTATGCATTTCACTTTGTCAGTGCAGTTTAACTAATCACAATTCCTTCTAACAAGGGTTAAATCCTGCTTAATACTTTCACATGTACGCTAAATGGGAGGTCGTTTTAGAGAGTGAATGCAACTCTTCACGTCAGGTTCATTAGGAATTGCTCGAAATTGTGACCTGCCTTTTTGATGCAAAGGTAAAATCCTCAGCATACAACTGCAGTGTCCTGAATCAAGGAAATCACGATAGTGTTATTACATTGCCCAATCAGATTCACATTATTTTCCTATTAAAATTTATATATTAAAAAAGGAAGAAAACAACTACGTGACAGGAACCCAACCAATAATTTGTTATGGATTAGACCACCAGAGTGATTACAGAAACATCACTGTAGTAGGCTGCGTGATGCAAGGCGGCTGTTCAGTGTCGCACTGGCCGGTGATTAGTTCGAGATTTGAGATATTGAGAACGCCAATAACAAGCTAGTAAAAATAAATATTTCTATACTCGGGAGGTAGTATTAAAGACATTCTAATCCAATAATTTCACCAACCTTGTTTAAATACTTGTGTTTTGCTTAACACAACGTTATGTTTAATCGCACATCATACTTTGCCTATCTTAACTTGCTTATGTTAGTCAGTCTACAATCGCTGATTTTGATGTAGTTCATTAACACCCTCTATTTTTTGCATCATTTTAAATTTATTCCGGATCTAAACAGTAAAACAAGAGTAAATGACTTTTAGAGTCTAATATGTTGTTTCCGGAGGAAATCGAGGATCTTGTCGCACAGGCACCTAAAAATGAAGCAACCTCCGTGAAAAATGAGAACCCTCCAAATCACGCAAGGCGAAATTCAGATAAACTTGAGGTATTCCCAATATCACGGCCTACTTTAGCAAAACAGGAATTTGTCAATGAGTCGTTTTAAAAAGCCTTCGCCCCAAGATGACCATTAGGATCTAATGGGAAAGTTTATCTTGTAGTTGCAGCTCCTGTAGGAGCTTACCAAATCCTTCCACAGCTGCTTCACATGATCAATTAACAGAGCAACTGCAAACCAATGAACTTCCAACTCCACACTTAATGCCTACCTACTTAGCTAACTTTAGAAAATGTCTCAAAAAATCAAATATTAGTTCTTCTATGCTCTTAACTTACTGATAGAACCAAATTTTCAATTATTTTTCTAATTCCATCTACTATTCTTTCTTATGTCTCGGGTAATATTTTGTCTTTGAACTGTAAAAAGGATTATTAAGATCACAACTTTTAAAAAAGTGTGAGTAGATGGCGTCGCATGTCTCTGGGTTTTTTTTTTTTTTTTTTTTTTTAAGGAGTTTGGGTTGATATAGTAGAATACTTGAGACATTACTACGATCAAACAGTTGCAAGAAACCTCAAAGTAACTGAGAGAAATAAAAGTTCTCATAACTGTATTTTTCTTTTGTATCAGAGGAGTTACCAGTGACAACAGTTTTCGGTAGACGTCTTCCTTCATCTGCAAATCATTTTGGTAATCTGATAGACCTGAATAAATCTCTTTTTATTAACTTGTATGAGTGCATTCATTTCTCTTTGCAAGGCAATCGCTACACCAGGTTTTGCATTTTCACAGTTTATGGCCACTAAAACATTGCGTCCTCGTGTTGTTTGTTCGCTATCTCACACAGAGTGTACCTTATTGGGTGTACAGGTTTACCTGACAGATACTATATAGCAATGTGTATTCCTGGCTTTACAGTAGCAAAAGCCGAGCTCCATGTCTAATTCAGCCAAGATCTGATTGGCCCCAACTGGCCCCAAACAACTACTTCGATCAGGGTGCACCCTGTCAAATACCCAGAGTTTACTACTTCATAAAACAGTTCCCATACAAACGTTATAGCCCTATCTATAAAATCCTGTTCTAAAATTGTTCTCTCTCTGGTTAAAAAATACACTCTAGCTGCCAGCACTAGGGACGGATGAATTAAAGGTCCTCCACCTGATGTAACTTCCTCATGGTTTACGTTGTCGCTAAAACTATCAAAACACAATGTAAAGATCTGCATCTTCTTGTTCTTAGCGTGAAGAAAGTGTTCGAAAAGTCAGTGAACTCCTTCCAAATTCATGATTGCCTCCCCAGCCAGTTTTAATTGGGTGGAGATCGTAGGTGGAGGCTGTCATACTACTCGGAACATTTTAGGGAAGTGAAAACAGATACAATATAACCATATCATTTCCCCAAAATACCTAAAATTTTGAAGTTGCTAGAAGCTCGAAATAATTCCTTGGAATATTCTCTTCTGATAGAGGATACTGGTGTCAATATCATATATTCACTATCATGTCTGTAACACTGTTTATTGTAAATATTATGCACTCATGTAGGATTTTATCAAACTGCACATTTGTGGTTTTTGCTTTTTTATTATTATTATTATTATTATTATTATTATTATTATTATTATTATTATTATTATTATTATTATTATTATTATTATTATTATTATTATTATTATTATTATTATTATTATTATTATTATTATTATTATTATTATTATTATTATTATTATTATTATTATTATTATTATTATTATTATTATTATTATTATTATTATTATTATTATTATTATTATTATTATTATTATTATTATTATTATTATTATTATTATTATTATTATTATTATTATTATTATTATTATTATTATTATTATTATTATTATTATTATTATTATTATTATTATTATTATTATTATTATTATTATTATTATTATTATTATTATTATTATTATTATTATTATTATTATTATTATTATTATTATTATTATTATTATTATTATTATTATTATTATTATTATTATTATTATTATTATTATTATTAATTTCAGTTACATTAACGTCAGAAACATGGGAGTTGCAACATTTACATTATTTATTTATTTGTCAATAGATTGCAAAGCAGTTTCTGACATTGCCAATTACAATCTAAAAGTTAACAATTATAGGATATAGAGCAAAATATAAACAGTATAAAAACATATTTACAGATCATCAACTTTGTACAAACATTTATCCATTAAAAAGTATTTCAATTTGTTTTGAAATTGCTTCGTACCATTTAATGCTTTAATTGATGTTGGCAGTCTATTAAATATAATCTGTCCCATTATAAAAGCATCTCTATCAGTAGATCATTTAGAGGTACAGTCTCTAAAATAGTCATTGTTGCGTCTGGTATTATAATTGTATACATCAGCAGTCTTCACTTACAACAAAAAGAATTGCTTTATATACATATAGTGAATATAGTGTGAACATTTTGTTTTGTTTGAAAATATCTACACAAGAATCAGTATTTTTTAAGTTAAAAATTATCCTAATACACCTTTTCTGTAGAATGAATACTTTGTCCAGATGTACCCTTGGACAACTTCCCCAAATTTCAATTCCATATGATAGGTATGGGAAGATAATACCATAACAAATATTTTTTTAGTAGTTTAGTGTCACCGATTGGCTTAAAATGCCTAATTAGAAATATTGATTTACTAATTTTTTTTACATAATCAATGTGACTACACCATGTCAATTTATTCTTCATATAAAGCCCTAGGAATTTATGGCCACTTACATCCTTTACGCTAGAGTTATCTATCTGTAGATTGATGTTAAAGTGAGCCTTATTTGTCAGGCTAATTTGCATTAGCTATGTGACAAACATGTGACAAACTTAGTCGTGTGTCTTGGTCAACTTACTCACTCTAATTACAAAACACTGTCAAATTTCTAAAAGGCTTTCTGGAGAATAAACACATACTGAAGGAGAATTGTCATGGAATAAGGAAAGAATGCATTTTTTATGTATTGTTATTTGAAAGGGCTCCCAAAGCCAAAGCACGTACTAGGGAACCATACAAAAATATATAAAATTATGGCAGACAAACATCCCTTAATAATACATAAAATCTCAGAATGGCCTTCCTTGTCTACTGCAACATCCTTCAAGGTAAAAATTCTGTGCAAATATTTCACATCACATTTGCATGTATTCATTTTTGCCTAATTTGATGTTTATTTTAATAATTTTTCATGCATATTTTACTATTTTATTTTGCTTAGAAATCCGGGCTTTACTAAAGGATATTGTGGCATCAGTAGGTCCACATCCGTGGTTGACCGTAACCTCCCTGTACACACTTCGACGGATAACCTATACCTTGTTTCACGTAAGCTTGCCCAGTATCTAGGCCACGCCGTGGCTCAGTGGTTAGACCGCTTGGCTCTCACCAAGGCGGCCCGACTTCGATCCCAGGCAACCGCAAAGTGAGATTGGTGGTGGACAACACGGCGTTGGGGCGGGTTTCTCCGGGACCTCCGGTTTCCCCCGCCATCTCATTCCACCGGTGCCCCATCTTCATCTCATGTATCATCAGTGTCACCGCCTGCGGTGCCGCATGTAGTAAAAGCGGGCGTTAAACACTACACATTTCATTTCATTTTGCCCAGTATCTCTTAACAGTCACGTGACCTAATCACCTCTCATTGGTTGCTGTTGTGGTAATGACTCGTGCGGTAAAAATTAGTTCGTTATTTAACATGGTGATATATCATTATACGTTGGAAGAGAATTGTCAAATTTATATTTTCGTAACTGTTTTAAATAAATATATTACACAACAAAGTTGATTTATCTGAAATGCATGTTAATTCTTAAACAAAGTAAAGAGGAGGTTCCTTTGCTCTCAAGCACATGGCACGATAGCACGTGATTTAGCGGTAGTGGTGACATTTGTTTATATGACTTTTATCACTGACCTTGTTTTGAACTGGATTAGTCATGCATCGCCATTCGAGAGTGCAGGAGCTAAATTATTGTATTGATCGTTTATTGCGCATGTACTTATTATATGTATAATGGCAGAGTCTACCTCCAGTTTTTCGCTGAAGTATCGCAAGGATAATTATTTACAAACAGGCGAAAAAAGAATTGTGTTGCATGTGTTTAATGCACTCACAGAGAAGAATCCGTCTTTGTCAGTGAGACAAGTCGAACAGCTGCACTCTGAAGTTACAGGTGTGAGTGTTAGAGCCGTAGGAACATTGCGACATGAAATTGAGGAAACAGGAAAACTTACCACTCCAGGCAAAGCAGGAATAAACAAAAGTGCGTGCTCGGAGAAAATACGTGAAAAGTGTTGTGCGTCGTCATATGTGTAGTTTTTCTTTAGAAACGAACTCCCTAACATAAGTAACGTTTCGTCTGCTGTAAATGAGTATGCAGATTTACCAAATTTCAGCAGATTGCTTATACAGCTAGGATTTGTGAATGAAAAAAGAGGCAAGAAAAATGTGCTAAAAGACAGAGGCGATATTGCTGTGTGGCGAAGATGTTATTTAAGGACAACCACACTGCACCGAGATACAAATCGCAAAATATACACGAAGAACACACGAAAAGTAAAGTATTGTGTGACACGACTTTTAAGACTGAAAGACAAGCATTTTTGAAAGGTATGTGTGCTGGTTTAAAAAAAATCCCAGTGGAAAAGGCCAAATGCCTTTCATTATAAACTCTTTCAGTTTCATTGCTCAGTCATTCTGTTCCAACTTGCTCATTTCATTATAAACTTGTATTTTTGCATGCCTTCATATCCTTATTTGTATGATTTTATTTATCTTCCCGGCAATTATTACGACATTTACTGCAGGTTTAAATGTGACGGGAAGGCAACGCCTATGGCGTATGACGCGAAAGCATTAGCCAATTAGGGCGAGGGGCAGGGTAGTTGAACGCGGAGTGATACATTTCAGTGGGGCAAGGTTATATGAAACAGATTAGCGCGGGTTAGCGGAGTGGGAAGCGCAGCATTGACTAGGTAATACGTAACCCCCAGTTCCTGCTTATTATTTAGGACTGTGTTCGTATCGCTGATAAAGGTCAGCTTCGGGGAGGAGCCATTGCATGAGCTGTTACACTCCTGAAGGCGATTGTGTCCCTCTGTCTATATATTGGGAGGTGAGACCCTGAGGTGAGCAAGGTTCAGGCCAACACTCTCAACTAACCCGGGGTGGTGCCCAGGATGTGAGCTGCCATCGGAGACGTTTGCAATGGTGCAGGATATTGCCGCTATGGGAATTGATAAAAACAAAACTGTTAAGAAAAGTGGAAAGGAAATAGCTGAGTCTTGTGGTCGTCACTGTTTGGTTATGTTTAGAACTGAGGAAGGTCGAAAATTTACTACCGTGAACCCGTTTATTATTCAGAAGGGTCTAGATAATATTGCTTGTCCAGTAAAATCATGTACTCGATCTCGCAATGGCATGCTCCTGGTCGAGGCAGTCTCACCGACGCAGGCTGCAAAATTTTAAAAGCCAATATGCATGCTAGCTTTCCGGTGCGCGTGGAATTACATAGGACTCTGAACTCCTCACGTGGTGTTGTAAACACCAGCGCATTGGACGGTATGTACAATGAGGAGATTCGGGAAATTTTGGCGGAACAAGGTGTGACAAAAGTATATCCAGTTCACCGCAAAGAACAAGGTGAACCATACTGGTCGCCAAACTAGAATGTGATTGACAGTAACCACATGTAATGACGGTCTAAATAAATGAGAGGGGATGAGTACGTCATAAAGGTTGTCATAGTAACGATTAAAATTTCCAATTAGGGTCGAGACGTTTCCATGACAACGTTAGACGCTAAACCTTGGTTGCCGATATTCTAACACGTGCTTAGCATGACGCGGGCGAGCGAATTACGCAAACGCTACAGTAAATACAATACCTAGGTTTTTATTTCTCTTCTGATAACGTTGCATAAACAGAATGCTCTCACAGTTAGAGATCCTGTACTGGCAAGTTACTTTGCATTTTATTTGTGGCAATTTGCCTTGGTTTACGTGTGCCTAAGTCCGTGTATCTGAGCGCGTGTTGTGATCGTTTGCAATTGTGTTTAATGAATGTTTAATTATGTATAAGTATAATGACAAGCGAAAACCTAAACGTGCTCTGGAACCAAATAAAACTGTATTTGGTAAAGGTATTCCAAATAAAGGACATACACGGTAAATAATATGCTCGTGAGAGAATACTTCGATGAGGAGAAATTGAAAGGGGAGTCTAGTATTTCATTCTCTAAGGTGCTTGATAGGACTTCACGTGCGTAGGTATCAGTAAGGGCATTAAGGTTAAGACTGGGAAAGAAAAGTATTTTAAAGCAGAAAGTTAGACGTTGGGGTATAAATTAAAAGCTCCCGGGAAAAATTATGTAAGCGGCATTTTCCCACTTCAATAAGCATCAAAATATCACAGGTATGCCTCTTTTGTTTTATCTTTACATTTATGTGTTCTTGCATGCTCTAGCGTTTGCATGTAGATCCACGACTGTACAATTGTCTTTGTGTACAACATTATAAATAATTAATAATAATAATAAAATACCCATTGCAGTCGCAACTGAATCACCCTTGCACGCGTAGTGCTATCGCGCTCTCCACGTAGCAGCAATAAGCGGTAACGTCGCCTCTCTTTCCGGACGAAATGTCAATCACGTTCTAGATTGGCGACCAGTATAGTGGCTACTCGGACCCTGTTTCTTACTTATAATTGGGTAGATCTCCCGCAAAGGATTAAGGCAAGGTATGAAGTTATTGAAGTGAGGCAGTATATACCCAATCCACTGAGGTGTTATAAATGCCATCGCTTTGGCCGCATGAGTGATTCATGTAATGGAGTTGCTACTTGTATTGACTGTGGGGAAGTAAAGCATGATGATGCATGTACTTCACCTGCAACATGTGTTAACTGCAGTGGTAATCATTCATCGAACTCCAGAAAATGTTCCCGTTTTATGCAGGAAAAGGTGATCCAAGAGAATCGGATAAGAGAGAAGGTGTCCTTCTTGGAACCCCGGAAACTCTTGTATATACGTCAGCCTTCTGTACCTAGTACCGCTACTTATAGTGCAGTTGCAGCTAAGCCAGTACCTAGAAGTGAAATCGCAACACAAACTAGTGACATAAACGAGGCAGTAATATCCGAAAGAACAGTTACACCAAGATCACATCCAAAGCAACAGACACCAATACGTACAACAGTGAGCATCTTTGTTAAGTCACCGTACAAACCATCGACGTCCAGCAATAAGAGCAAGCTGCCCGTAATATACCAAGCACCAGAAATAAAGTTTAAGACCAAATATGATAGAACTGCCGTTCTGAAGGAAAACGCAAAGTGTGACCCCGAAAACACCAAGGAGAAAAGGGGCCCACGTACATCTCCTCCGAGATCAACTTCGGAGGAGTCCTCTAGCCCAGCGACAGTCATCTTTGTGGGTCTTAGTTTCCAATCGATTCCAGCCTTTCGAAACGAAAGCTTGAGAAGTAGAAGAGTCCTCCTCTATAGAGGACATGGAGCAAGAGGATCCTGACCTTGTTGCTAGAAAGGCAGGATAAACCTGCTGTAAATGGTAGCCCAACTCCGAAAAAAGGAGTAAACTGATTCGACCACCTCTGTACATGTAGTGAAGTAGTTTAACAAAGGAAATGGGTTTTTTTATGGCTTTTGTGTTTTTATTTAATTTTCTTAGTTAAATTATGTATTTTACTTAGGTGGAATAGTTTTTAATGCTCTTTAGTGTTTTATTTATTTTTATTTATAATTTTTACTATGCTTTTTTGTTAATTTTGCAAGTTTATTTTATTTGCAATTATATTTTTATTTTTCTTATGATTTATGGTTACATTTATATCTGGCTATATATATATATATCATTTGGCATCAGCCATTTTTGAGATAACTGATTTCAGTGTTTTCATTTTTAAAAGTGCGAGGTATTCCGCTGTTTTTCTTTTTGAGATATATTAGCGGAATTTCAAATCTTACACATAATGACCCGATTTTTAAATATTTTATTATGATTCTGTATCACATGTCCATTTCGTATCTTATACGTCAAAATGTGTAATGTAGATATTTCTGTAGATAGAAAAAGAAGCTTTCCCAAAATAGTTTGCAGAAGCTGCATGAAAATAAACAATAGTATAGTAATATGAACGTAACACTGACTGTTGTTCTCCCAGTTTAGAAACCCTGACGTCTTTTCATTGTTTATGTACGTTGCTAACATGGATTCGGCCTTGGTATACATCTGTGGTATACATAGTGCATTCCACAGGTTAATGAATTCTTTCACTTTCGTATGCTTTTCGCTACATTCTCTGGTGTATTGATGTTCTCTGTACTATTATCTTCGTTGTTTTTTATGCAATGGCGTTTGTTGTTTATTATGAAAGCCTAAATACTTATGCGTAATTTTGTTTTTCTCGTTCTCCCTGTGTAGAGACTTTTGTAAATGACTGTTTGCTTTACAAATAAGAAGAAAGATGAATACATCGTAAGAATTGCGTAATACAAGTTAGAGGTTATGTTACCATATTGACATTTGTGAGGTAAGAACCAGAGGATTAATTGCCAGTAAAAACGCTTTGACACGTAATAGATATAATAATATTAGAATTTTACCTAACAACCCGGGGACTTCACTTGCCTAGGTTGTTTTGAGAGGAGCATACTTTGTCTATTTATACATTCTGGTTGAGAAATGGAATAATGTTTAGAAATCGTATAAGCTGTGAGTATAAAGTGCAGCTGTTTTGTGTTTACTCGTTCCAGTGGCAACTCTCAGCGATAATAGGCATGATAGAATATATCAGAGCATATGTACTTTTAGTTAATTGAAGTTGTAGAGTCTGTTATACAGACGAACTCCTTAAATTTTGTGGGCACATTCGGAATAAAGATCCCATTACAGAATGTCAGCTGCTAGCTTTTTCAGGGTTGAACTAGATATGTTTTTGTTAGGAAATATGTGTGGCCATACAGTTAAGTTGACATAAATTTATCAGAGACTAATGATTTATATGAAGCATGTTGCTATTTGTAGATCTAGAATTAAAGTGTTTTAGAATTTTTATGCAAGGAACTTAAGTATTATACAACTCATCCCCCTGTTACACATGTGTGAAGGTCCAGTCACATTAGCATTTATCAAAGTAAACACAAACACGCCTTAGAATCGGGCCCGCCTCGGTAGCATGGTTGTAGCGTGTCTTCCTCTCTTTCAAGAGGTCCCGAGTTCGAATCTCGGTCAGGGCGAATTACCTGGATAAGGTTTTTTCCGGGGTTTTCCCTTTTCTTGAAAGACGCATGTCGGGTAACTCTAAGCTCTATGGACGCTGGGCTCATTTGAGCATCATTTCACCCATTCCATTCATCGTCAAATATGACAACGTTGGAGGACAACAAAAAACAAACAAACCTTAGAATCGGAGAAATGGAGATGCCATCCATCTTTACCAATACATCTATGCATATGATGAAATTCCCATTCACATGCATTAGTTCAGCTTTCGAAAAAGCATTAATTTCTGTTTTGATATTTTGTTTTAATTCTTGTAATTTTTGGTGATCAGTTTTGTATACTTTATTTTTCAAGTTGTCAAATAAAAATTGCAAGCTGTAAAATCAAGGGTCTGAGTCAGCAAAACCCTTACTAATGATTCTATCCTTAAAAATTTCTCCAATAAACTGACAGTAATGACTGATCAGCTGTATGCACGGTGGCAGAGTCGTGCTGAAAATATTCAATGTCTGTCAGCTGTTTGAAACATGATGCTAATATATTATTTCTGTATCTTTTGCATATTTTTTGCTATTAAAAATTACACATTATTCTAAATCCATTTACTGTACTCCAATACCGATTTTGTTTTATCATGCAAGAGAGTTTCGTGAACAAAATTGAATTTTTTTTGTAGGTAAATATTAGTTATGTTGACACATGATTATATAAATGGTACCATATTTCAACACTGAATGTTATTAATTGTTTGATCACTAACATTTCTCAACCTCCAGTTACAGAAATTTACTCGAATCTGGTGATCAGATGGTAGCAATTCCTGCTCAACAGTAAACTTGTATGGTTTGAGTTTAAAAAGTTTTGTTCCTTTCTGTGATGATGCTTTCAAAATATCAGTTTTTTGTACAAGTCACCTAAGAGATTTTCATTCTGTTCTTTGTCCGATTTCATCTAATTTGTGCTCCTTAAGCATTCGCCTTTTTATCTTTCTTTTCCTCTCACAAATTGATCCCAACTCCTTTAATTTATTTACAAGCAAGCAAATGGTCTGTAAATGGCCTGCAATGAAGGCATTTCTTCAAGCAAAACTAAGTATCATGGATTTCCCGGTCTGGTTGCTCTTAATCATTGAGCTGCTATGGCCAACATGCCAACTGACTCGTATTTTCCCGTTAAACCACTAGGGGCTCTCAAATACAGTGAGATACACACCGTTTGTGGTGACTTACTATGCTGTAAGTACTTAAGTCCCAGGCTGGACTGAGGGGGATGATTCAGGCGGTTTTGTCTGTGGAGGCCTGGGTTCGATTCCTGTGGTAGACACCCGACTCATGGGCTTTTGGGGGCTTTTTTCGGTTTGCCAGGCAAATGTTGGGTACATCCCCAAAATATCCTATCACTCCATTTTACCTCTATTATCATGTCACATCTTACATCTGGTGGTCTCTTTCAGAGTAGAAGTGTCGGCGGGTGTCTTGGCGTTGTTGTGACTCCTTGGGCGACCATCCTCTGTCTCCTTTTGCCTCATCCTTCCTTCTGGATATGCCTCACTTTTAGCTTAGGTACAACAAACCACAGGTTTTGGTGCCAAATCCCCTCCATAGTAATCCTAATTTATAAGTCCCAGGCTTCATAGTTACCAGTATTAGGTAAATTGATGGAAATTAATCATTCTTTCACACTAGCCATGTGTAGGCAATGATTTGGATAGGTAGAGTCAGCTCAATGGTTAAGAGCAGCTGGAGAGATCCTGCCTATAGCACTGAATTTTTCAATCTGACTCTAATCACCGCCTACACATGGCTGGTGTGGAAGAATGACTAATTTCCATACCTAATGTTATAGATGAACTAGACTGGAACAGAAAAAAGGTCGCGCAGTAAAGGTCACATTCTGTAGCATACATACAGTGTATCTGTTAACTTCTGATGTATCAATATTTTAGGATATAAAATAATTTTCTGCAGTAGCAATGAGATACATGATTCACAGATAAGCTATTCAGAAGATTCTCTTGCAGCAACTGCCAAACTAGAGTGCTGCAGTTGACACTTCTATAAAACATAAAGAAGAGACAAATTTTAGGAATACACATTGTTTTACTAAGTCAAATTCCCCCAAGTTCCTACATTACATTATTGTTATTTCATGCCATGCAAAATTCTAATTTTCAGAACCGTGTGTACAACCTGAACCTTGAACTAATGGCTCTCTTGTTGTCTGTACTTCTGGTTACCTTAACTCAGAAATTGGAAACTTGTGGTGGTAGAAGAATATCTTGACTATCCTATGTTGGTTAGTGCATAGCCAGAGCTTGTCTTAGTAGCATAATATTTGAAATGTTGATATATTAATGCATTATATACAATTGGCTCCATGTAACTGTCCTCTAAATAAGTGCTAACCTCTGGTTCCAAATGCAAGGCATAGCTCCCTTCGGAAGGTGGTAGTGTGTTGTAAAACAACCTCCAATCTGAAAGAGAAGCCTTTAGTGCTCAATATAGAATAGAATGTGGAGAACCACAGCAATTAAAGAGCATCATTAATTTAAAAAGGAAACTCTTTTACAAATAAAGTCTTCATAATACAAACCACCTTGGAATTCCAAGGAATTCTCAGACAATGTAACAGAGTTACAGAGATAGTAATTAGTCAGGTCTGATCCTAAGCTCACTTAAATTTCTTTGGACTCAGCTGGAATTGAGCACACAAATGAGCCATCATGCTCAAATGATGTTGGTACATTATACTGCTTTTAGGTTTATTGGCAAGCAATCCTCTTGTCACAACTAAACATTAATGGAGTACAATATTGGAAACAGTGATGCATTGATAATTTATGCAGATGAGTTGGATTACAAATGTTTTGAGGACTAAGGACTTGTCCCATCGTCATCATATGTCCAGCCCTTTTGTTGTTGATGGTCTTTGTTGTTGCATCCGTTGCAACTGTCAACTTCCAGAGGTTTCTTGGAGGCTGTAAATCAAAATTCATGTTATGATCTTTAGGTCTTAGTATATGATTGTTTTTCCATGCGGTTAGTTCAACTGGGAGACTAGTAGTTCTCAATAATTTGATATATGATGTAATTTCATAATTGGTAGATAAAAAATGATAAGCTGCTGTATATTTTTCAATTTGTTTGTCTAATGTACATTTCGTTCTAGTTGGAGCAATTACTCTTATAAATCCTGATATTATATGGTGAATTATTCTTTAGTCCATTAAATTAGACTATCCAAGATGCAGATTAGCTCTTAGTGCAAATACTTGTTTTTATAATGGTATTAACATGTTCAACAAACTACCTGAGGCAACAAGAGTTGTCCCAATTAATAGACTAAAAGTATGTATTCACAACTGGCTATTAAATAGGCCATTTTATTCAATTAACGAATTTATGGATAGTACTGTTGACATTACTGTGTAATTTAAATTTATGTAATCTGTAGCCACATAGGTAATTATTGTTTTATATGTTTTAGTATTGTAATTATGACGATGTCATTTCTGGATGTATTCTGGTCTCTGACAAATAAAGATTATTATTATTATAATTATTATTATTATTATTATCATCATCATCATCATCATCATCATTATCTGTGCAAAGCCAATTTGGTATATTGTATAATTTAAGTTAATTGATGGAAATTAATCACTTCTTCACACTAGCCATATATAGTTCTAAGGTTTTTGATAGAGTTGACATTAAAAATGCAATGCCATGGCCGGGATTTGAACCACAGATCTCCTGGTTTCCATCCAGTCGCTCTTAACCATTGAGCTACCATAGCCAACGTGCTGTCCTGACATTAAATTCTCAAATTGACTCATATATATATATTTCCCGGTAAACCACTAGGAGCTCTCGACCAGGAGATCCATGGTTCAAATCCCAGCCATGGCATTGGATTTTTCATGTTTACAATCTATGGTATCAAAGTATAAACTTGAAAGAAGCGTAGGGACAGTGAAGCACAAATTAGCACAAAAGTGAATCGAGAAGATATTGACACATTGCTTCACTCACACTGTTTATTCACAGGACATGTTTCAAGAGCTTTTGCTCTTACCATCAGCTGGTACTCGATTAGTGCAAGCTGTAGTGCTTTCCTCTTTCTCCTTATTGTCAATAGATGGCGTGATGTACCTACTTGTCGATTCACTTTTGTGCTAATCTATGGTATATTGTAATTGTATTTTGGTACTAAGGTTATCTTAAATTTCATGAAAATCTTGTTGAATTTGTGATGTACACTTCGGTAGTATATTAATTTTTTTGTGTTGCCGTTTTATTTACTTTTTCTTTGGCTCAGTGTTATGGTTTATGTCACAAAGTCTACTGTATTCTCTTGTAACTACAATAAGATAATGTTTATCTTCAAGTAGATAGAGCAATAAGCGTTTGTACAAGATTAGAGAAAGTCATGTATGCATCACACAATGACCAAAACATTTGCCTATCACTTAAAGTCTATCTTTTTTTTTATGTAATTTTACTTCCTCCGTTAAGTCATATCGGATGATGAATGAAATGGATGAAAGTATTCCCTTGTAACTACAATAAGATAATGTTTATCTTGAAGTAGATAGAGCAATAAGTATTTGTACAAGAATAGAGAAAGTCATGTATACATCACATAACGACCAAAACATTTGACTATCACTTAAAGTCTACTGTATTCCCTTGTAACTAAAATAACATAATGTTTATATTGAAGTAGATAGAGCAATAAGTGTTTGTACAAGAGTAGAGAAAGTCATGTATACATCACATAATGACCAAAACATTTAATTAAGCACTTACAAACAGTTATTACTCTATCTAGTTCATGATAAACATCTTATTTTAGTTACAAGGAAATACAGTAGACTTTAAGTGACAGTCAAAGGTATTGGTCGTTATGTGATGTAAACATAACTTTCTCTTCTCTTGTATCAACACTTATTGCTCTTATTATACAAATAAAAATATTTCATAATTATCTTCCACTTATCTTAAGAAGTTGATGTTAATACTTCTATCTTCTTTATACGAGATTAATTTCATGAACATTTGCCCACATCTTCAGTCAACACACTTTGTTGTCAAGGATACCATATATTTACATATTACCAACATCTGAAAACAAAACAAACCTAAAAACAGAATCAATTGCCGATATGTGAAAATTCATTACATTACTCATTTGGTTATTTAATCATGAAATAAATCCTGAAGTTAAATTATTAAAACAATTAAATGTTCCCATAGATATAATAGTTTGGGAAAATATATTTATTTTAAAAAACAAAAATTGCATAATGAATTTTGACATACCGGCAATTGATTCTGTTTTTAGGTTTGTTTCGTCTTCAGATGTTGGTAATACCTAAATACATGGTATCCTTGACAACGAAGTGTGTTGACTGAAGACGTGGGCAAAAGTTCACAAAATTAATCTTGTATAAAGAAGATAGAAGTATTAACATCAGCTTCTTAAGATAAGTGGAAGATAATTACTAAATATTTTTATTTGTATAATATTTATTACTCCACTGTAATTAGCTTCCTTTTCTGTCTACTTATTGCTCTATCTACTTCAAGATAAACATTATCTCACTGTAGTTACAAGGGAATACAGTAAACTTTAAGTGGTAGTCAAATGTTTTGGTCATTATGTGATGTACTATATGCGCACATTTTCTTGAGCGCTAGTTTTACAGTGTGGTTCAGATAGGGAAAGAAGCGAGAGCTAATTCTCTTTTGTTTCTACATTGCGGTCAACCTAGGAAAACACAGTTCAGCAAAATAGCGTGTAAGATAAGCGAAGATATGTCCCACAAGTTTGAGATATGTTGGCAAACAGTAAATTGAAGTCTATCTGATAAGCTGTTTGCTTATATACTTACTATTTATGAAACACATAAAAATAGAAAAAAAATATTATGACAGCTATAAATACTCACTCATTTGCTTTGTGATTCTTCGATTTCCGAGTCCAGTGCATCACTTTCATTGCTAGTATCCTCTGAACTGTTGATAATTTTATCAATTGCATTTTCTATTACACCATCATTTTCCCAATATTTTATTTTATTTCCAGCTCTTGGATCTTCTTGCAGTATCCTTCCCAATCCGTCGCAGTTATGTAAGAGAATGCTTCTATAGCAAGTTTATACAGATTTGTGGCTAAAATATCACCAGTAATGTTGCGTCCTCTAAAAACATTATTTTTGCCTATGCCAGTTCAATTGCTTTCAGATCACAGTTATACGGAGGTAGAATAATAATAGTGTGTCCTCTTTCGAGAGCCATAACAGCTACAACATATGTTTGTTGTAAACTGGTTAGCTAATTAACCTCAAAATTGCTCAAAATGAAGGCGCACTTGTGAAAGCTTAGCATATTAGCTACTAGATGTCGGTGTGTATAGTGAATTTTATGTTTCAAAGCTGTCATTTGTGCTTACAGAGTTAGACAAAACCTACCAAACGAGGACTTGGAGCCCGAGCGTTCAAGTTATTGTGTGCATAGTATACACATGACTTTCTCTACTCTTGTACAAACACTTATTGCTCTATCTACTTCAAGATAAACATTATGTTATTGTAGTTACAAGGGAATACAGTAAACTTTAAGTGGCAGTCAAATGTTTTGGTCATTATCTGATGTACACATAACTTTCTCTACTCTTGTACAAATACTTATTGCTCTATCTTAAAGTTAAGTTAACCACTGGCGCGACAGCCCTTAGAGGGCCAAGGCCTAGCAACCCGACTGCCGGCCTCACACCCACTTTGCACGACAGAGGTGGACGATCATCCAACCGATACGGGGAGGAAATGTGGTCAGCTTCTCGGCATCCCCCAGCCAGAATTGTTGGTTTTCATGACCAGGGCCGTTCATCTAGCATAAGCTCCTCACTTTCCTCACGATGCTGAGTGGGCACCGGTCCTATACCCGGGACCTAAAATACTCACCACATGGGTGGGATCGAACCCGGGCTGCTTTCCGTGGCCAGGGACCAAGGCATGCTGCCTTAACCTGCTGCGCCACGACGCAGAACAATTGCTCTATCTACTTCAAGATAAACATTATTTTATTATAGTTACAAGGGAATACAGTAGACTTTAAGTGACAGTCAAATGTTTTGGTCGTTATGTGATGTATACATGATTTTCTCTACTCTTGTACAAACACTTATTGCTCTATGTACTTCAAGATAAACATTATCTTGTTATAGTTACAAGGGAATACAGTAGACTTTAAGTGACAGTCAAATGTTTTGGTCGTTGTGTGATGTATACATGACTTTCTCTACTCCTATACAAAGACTTATTGCTCTATCTACTTCAAGATAAACATTATCTTATTGTAGTTACAAGGGAATACAGTAGACTTTACGTGATAGTCAAATGTTTTGGCCGTTATGTGATGTACACATGACTTTCTCCACTCTTGTACAAACACTTATTGCTCTTCCTTTCTTGGAAGTGTTGAAAACAATGTTGTTATGATAAATTAACTTTAAAGAGAGTCAATTACAGACACTAGACAACACTTACTTTTAAATTTTTCCAGAACATGTTTCTGAGGCTTTGCCTCTATCATCGGCCGGCTCTCGACTGGTTCTCGCTGGTGTAGCTGACGATATTTTGTTACAGGTCTCCTCTGGTGGCAGTTCAAGGAACTTGCTGAACAAATCTTTCTGGGGGATGTCGAAATTGAATACTTTGTTCCTATTTTTTGAAATGAAGATTTGTTCCCATTTGGATAGTTCTTGTTTTCCTGATATATGTTTTAGTAGTTTTGGTTCTGGATTTATGTTGTGGTTTTTTCCCCAAAAATGTGTGGCAACTGCTGATTTTTCTAATTGTTTGTATTTTATGTTCCTAAAGTGTTCCTTTGCTCTTGTTTCTAAATTTCTTAATATTGGAAAAACCAAAAGAAATTTAGGAATGGGGCATTTTCTTGAAATGTGTTGCATCCTTGGAGGAAGCTGAACTTAAGTACCAAATTTGGTATTTAACTAAATATTTGTAATTCAGTTACACAGACATTATTAGAGAATGTTTTTTTGGATTCAGGATACCTCAAAATTTGTATTTTTATGGAAATCTCAGTATCAAATTTTTTGGTGGAATGCAATACATTTCTATATGTGAAGTACATAGTAGAGAAACTAGGCAGAAGACATGCTAAATTATATAATTAACGCTATGAATGTATTAGTGTTCAATAAAATCAGACTTTAATGTAGTTATTGAAAGACTTGTAATCGAGTGACTGAATATACATTGGGAGATGACTGTTCTCTATCAGTAACCATTACGCTTCTGCATGATACCATTAGTGATGTAAGTTATACATTTAATAAGTTAAAGTGATACTAAACTCAATTTATTTCATTATTTAAGTTAGTACTGCACATGGTGAATACAGTCAGCTCTGCCTTCTTGTTTACAGCAGGACTAAAGTAGGCTGAAAAACATTATACTCCACCTCTTACTTGAATGTGCAAAACTTTACTAAAAGCATAAAGACAATTGCTTAAAAGGCATTGTGATTAACAAATACTGAAAATGGACATTCAATAAAATTAATGCAAGATTATACACAGAAATTAATCTCAGACATTCAGTTGATTCTAGAGGACAAGAGAAGTAATCCAATTGTATGTTGTTTTGTAGTATATAGTTAAAAAGTTAAAAATATTATAATCAGCCATAAGTTATATAGGGAAACATTAAATATAGTAGAAGCCCAAAATAGCGTGGTCCAAAATACTGCAGATTTGGATTTAATGTGGGGCAAAGTATGTTCCAAAAGAATAAAACCATATTTTTTAAATTTATTTGTATTCATTTTTTTAGTTTTGAAAGTTTAGTTTGTCTTCAAAGAGCGGTTCTGCAGTACAATTTTTGCCCTCGTCACACCCGTAGCACTGACCTTGGCCACTTTATTGCTGTAACAGGACATGGAAACAATGGGTTTTCTGTAAGAGCTAAAACCTCTGTGTCTGCAGGAATGCTAAGACCTGGAAAAATTAAAATATTATTTCAGTCTGACTCATGCCTTTCGAGTGTAAAGTCACATGTTGAGAATAACAATAGTGTAAAGTGCGATCAGTTTCAGGACTGGAATACACCTCCAGCATTACTGGTGAGTAATTGTATTTAAAAGTGCTGTACTTTATTTTACATACCTTTTTATGTACCTACCTACTGTAACTTATTATTGCGCAAATGTTTCCTTACACCTTCACAGAATCAACTTTAGTTGCATCTAAGCTCACGGAATCGTTATAATGCAGGGGTAAAGCATGTCCCCCAACAACCGCATTATTTTGGGCTTCTACTGTAATTGCCCAAATTACTGTAAATAACTTTGTAAAATAATGCGTTAGTATTTGTAATGGAGCAACACCAACAAATACATATATTCAAAAATGAAAAATTTGGAAGATGAATTTCTCCTGAAATCTTGGCAATGAATTCTTAGATTGAATACAGTACTTCCCCTACTTACTGTAAGTACATTGTAGCAATTGTGAAAGCCTGTCTTGTGTAGAGATAAACCCATACTAAAAGCAAAATAGTTATGATTATTAACAAAAGTCATGTAACTCACACTTTATAGTACTTTTACTTATTTTAGTGACATTTGCCTAAAGTTCCCTCATTTCAGGGAATCGTGCTCCTTAAAACGGGAACCATCTTGGCAGTCTAAGATGACTGGGGAAGAATAGCATTCGAACCTATAATTGGTACAAATCAGTTTGGTAGAATTATTCCATATGTAATATTGTTTTAAGCGATTCAGTATTGTAAGATTTGACAAACATCATGAGCTACAAGAATGACAACTGTTCAGAGCTCCATCTGACTACCTCTTCACTTGATGTGATCTCTAGCATGTTGTTAATGACGTACCATTTCTTGCTTGCTTGCAGATGGAGGCTCTGAGTTCAGATACTTTCTCATCACTTTCCTCATATGACGAAGATGGGCTCTGTAGTAAACGGAAAAGGAAGAAGTTTGTGAGTAGTCCTTGTTGCTGCCCTGTATGTGGCGTTACAGTGCGTCCAGGAGAGTGGGCGACGCACTACACTCAGGAGTTGGACCGTGTGTGTAGATTCAAGTTACGAGCGAGTGAACAGTGCCCCAAGAATGCCAGTGATGGTGACAAACGCTGGAGCACTTATGTAAGAATAAAAGGTAATAGGCAGATGCGTCTACGGACAAAGAACAGAAAGGAAGTCTTGTGTCCGGTGTGTAACAAAAACATTCATGGCACAACTGAGGAATTGAATCAGCATGTGGAAAGATGTCTCAATCAGCAAGACTGCAACACAGAAGATGAAGAGGTGGATGTGGAAGGAAACGTGGAGACATATGAAGAATACGAATGGGCAGGACAGCGCAGAATAAGAGCTACATCTCTTGTTCCAGGTGGGTTTGCTGCATTGGGGATAGCTACTAAAATATGTACCAATAATGACGAGGAAGAGAAAGTTGTGGTTGACATTGATGACAGTGTTAAATATGGTGCACCACAGTACACAGAGAGTGATCTGGTGTCGACAAGTGCAGATGATTCAGTAGGACCATCATGCACCAGTGCATCCATCACAGCAGAAGACTCACAAAATCCTGTCATTGAGATTCTCAAAAAGAGAATAAAATCTCTTGAGCATGGCAATGATAAGAGAACTGTGTGTCTGATTTGTATGGATAGTTATAAAACGCCAGTTGTTTCAATATCGTGCTGGCATGTCCACTGTGAACAGTGCTGGTTGCATGCTCTGGGCGCTAAGAAGTTGTGTCCACAGTGTAACATGATCACTTCTCCTGCAGACTTGCGTAGAATTTATCTGTGACTAAATGTTACATTAGCAACACTGTGTCTGTGGTGTAACATGATCACCTCCCCTTCAGACCTGCGTAGAATATATCTGTGACTAAATGTTACATTGGCAACACTGTGTCTGTGGTGTAACATGATCACCTCCTCTTGAGACCTGTGTAGAATATATCTGTGACTGCATGTTAAATTGGCAACACTGTGTCTGTGATGTAACACGATCACCTACCCTTCAGACTTGCATAGAATATATCTGTGACTACATGTTACATTGGCAACACTGTGTCTGTGGTGTAACATGATCACCTCCCCTTCAGATCTGTGTAGAATATAACTGTGACTAAATGCTACATTGGCAACACTGTGTCTGTGGTGTAACACGATCACCTACCCTTCAGACTTGCATAGAATTTATCTGTGACTACATGTTACATTGGCAACACTGTGTCTGTGGTGTAACACGATCACCTACCCTTCAGACTTGCATAGAATTTATCTGTGACTACATGTTACATTGGCAACACTGTGTCTGTGGTGTAACACGATCACCTACCCTTCAGACTTGCATAGAATATATCTGTGACTGCATGTTACATTGGCAACACTGTCTGTGATTTAACATGATCACCTCCCCTTCAGATCTGCCTAGAATGTCGCTGACTAAATGTTACATTGGCAACAGTGTATCTGCGATGTAACACGATCACCTTCCCTTCAGATCTGCATAGAATGTCACTGACTAAATGTTACATTGGCAACACTGTCTGTGTTGTAACATGATCACCTCCCCTTCAGATCTGCCTAGAATGTCACTGACTAAATGTTACATTGGCAACAGTGTATCTGATGTAACACAATCACCTCCCCTTCATACCTGTATGGAATACATCTATGACTAAATGTTACATTGGCTACACTGTGTCTGTGATGTAACACGATCACCTCCCCTTCAGACCTGTATGGAATACATCTGACTAAATGTTACATTGGCTACACTGTGTCTGTGATGTAACACGATCACCTCCCCTTCAGACCTGTATGGAATACATCTATGACTAAATGTTACATTGGCTACACTGTGTCTGTGATGTAAACACGATCACCTCCCCTTCAGACCTGTATGGAATACATCTGACTAAATATTACATTGGCTACACTGTGTCTGTGATGTAACACGATCACCTCCCCTTCAGACCTGTATGGAATATATCTATGACTAAATGTTACATTGGCTACGCTGTGTCTGTGATGTAACACGATCACCTCCCCTTCAGACCTATATAGAATATATCTATGACTAAATGTTACATTGGCTACACTGTGTCTGTGATGTAAACACGATCACCTCCCCTTCAGACCTGTATGGAATATATCTATGACTAAATGTTACATTGGCTACGCTGTGTCTGTGATGTAACACGATCACCTCCCCTTCAGACCTATATAGAATATATCTATGACTAAATGTTACATTGGCTACACTGTGTCTGTGATGTAAACACGATCACCTCCCCTTCAGACCTGTATGGAATATATCTATGACTAAATGTTACATTGGCTACGCTGTGTCTGTGATGTAACACGATCACCTCCCCTTCAGACCTATATAGAATATATCTATGACTAAATGTTACATTGGCAACACTGTGTCTGTGATGTAAACACGGTCACCTCCCCTTCAGATCTGCATAGAGCAACCACTTGTTATGAGGTGCGTGCATAAAGTAAGTTAATAGTTGATCCTACACTACCATATTGTACCTGCATGTGTAGTATTTAGCATGGCACATGTGTTAGCAGAGATCTTACTGTATATTGTCTCAGTTGAAAATGGCAATTAATGTCCCTAGCATAGCGCTGATTGAAATTCATTGTCGGCTGAATAATGCAGCAGGTTACCAAAATGTTCATGACTATCTTCTAGAGAGAATGATCACTTCACAATCCATAGCTCAACAGTTATTTGTTGCTCTTTGTTGCATGGAATTGTCACAGTACCTGATGTTCAGAAAATTATGTGGCAGATAGGTATTGAACAACTGACTATAGAACTCAAAGCAAAGGCAGCCTTCGATACCGTGATGATGGAGCATCAATGTGATATGTGGGTTGTATAGTATACTGGGACTAACCTGAACATAGGTGAGACAATTACTGTAAAAGAATGGAAGAATTGTGACAGGCCATTGAGAACAAGCATCGCAGGAGGCTTAATGCTATTGAATAGCTATACACAAGCCGAGTTCTTGCAAATGTTTACCCTACACTTCAGGTGATTTCCAACTGTTCTAGAACCTCAAGAAATTCCTGTTCAATTGCAGTAAACATTTTCAGACTGATAGCTAGAGTCACACAGACTCTTAGGTCACAGGATCCCACAGTTTGATAAATGTCTTAATTCTGGTGGTGAATATGTTTAAAAATAGCTCCACACTTGCTGTATCTCTTCCAGTAAATTGTGTTATGGCCGCAGAAAAACTTACTTTATGATTGCACTTCATACTTTGGTAACACTGTAAGCAGTGTAAGTTACATGATCACCTCCCCCTCTAACTTGTGTAGAAAATACCTGCTAAATTGAAATTAATAAATGTACTACTTTTTAACTAGCACAAATTAATTTTTGTTATTAATATTCTAAGATTATATAGCATTTTTATTTTCTAAGTACAGTAAATAGCGGAACTGATGCATTTCACTATAAAAGTGAATACTCAGATTTTATCGGCAGTACAGTCAGGTTCTGGGGCAAAAATCTTGCTTCACAATAAAGTTAAAAATTAATGTCCACAATTTGTATATGTCAAAGACAAATTTTTGTTTGTTAGTTCCAAGAAATTCATTGGGTACTTATCTGAATTGTTCTGTACTTTATACTTCTTTCAACTACAAATAACTATTCTATTTATTTTCTGTGCCCATACAAAGAGAAAGGCATAACATAACGACTGGATCTGAAAAGATTTGACTATTGTATCATTCTTATACCTATAATGAAAAATGTAATGAAGAATTTGAAATGATGAAACATTTAAAGTAATTTGATTACATTAATTTGTGAATCAAATTTGTGAATTTTAATAAAAAAAAATTAAAAATTTGTAATAAGGCACATGTTTAAAATGGATCAATATGTATAAAACAATTCCTTCTAGTCTCATACAGGATGTTGATGATTGTGAATGTTTAATAGCTATGAAAATATTTAAAAAATTTAAAACAAAAAACATGGGACATATTGTTAATGTCCTGCTGCTCAAAATTTTACCATGGCTTTATCATTGTTAATAGAAACCTCTCAGATAATGCAGTGATTATTCCCATAAGAGTCAGGATGGTACTGGTGCACCTCTCGATCATGTGCTAAGCACCAATGAACACATCACTTCAGCCAATGGAATGTGCAGGAACCACAAATGATAGATGTTATGTCCATGTGGAGTAATCATTGAGGTTTCTATTAACAAAAATAAGGCCAGGATAACCATTCAAGCAGCACAGTAATATAAAATACTTTGTAACTGCGGGACGGAGCTGATAGGATGGTAGACATAATTAGGGGGATACAAGTACACTCCAATGTCTTGAGTGGAGTGGTAGCAACTATTACATAATTACATGAATCCCCATGCGGAGCTTACCTTTAGCTCTGCTGGCGGGTGGCATAAGACCTTGATTTCATAGATTAAGATTAACTCCAAGAATGATCCAAAGACAAAGATCCCTTGGCTTCAGGTATAATCAGGCCTTAAATACGGTCTCTCCCAACATGGTGCACCTTGTGCCAAAGAGTTCATGAGCATTCCCATAGTTTTAGAATATTCTAGCTGACTCAACACAATTTCATCACAGTTCCACCTGCTAATGATTGACATAAACCGGGAGTGTCACATTAACCTGTTCTCATGGGTCAACAAAAAGAGAGGCTTTAGATAACGTAGGAAAATGTGCAAGAGAGACAAGAAACAGAAAATATGCATCAAATTATAAAGTTTTAAATTTTGATGTGTTCCCAAGCATTCCTCAACCATCCACATGTCAATATGCAGTAGATTATTTGATGCTGAATAGTTCATCTCAAGCTTTCAATTTATGGGGAAAAATTACAATCAGAGGTTCCTTAATTGAAAAAAAAAATGTTATTTGTAGTTTGTTTTTCACACTGTCACTTACATTTTTATTTTTTGAGTGACTATTTTGGAAGCCGTTGCTTCCATTTTCAACCTTAAAGGTCCAGCTATTATCCATTGTCTGCTATCTTTTCTCTGGTAGTGGAACTAAAAACTTCTTTACCAAATTATCGATTAGTGAGATTGCAAAGTTTATTACTTGGTCCTTATTTTTCCCTATTAATATGTTCTCCAATGTCAGTTGTCTTTTATCACACCTAATAATTTTGAATTTGGGTCAGTGTCATGGTTTTGGTTCTAAAAGTCAAAGGCTACTGCTGACTTATCTTCGTGTTTCAATTTGATGTTTCTAAATGCTCTTTGACTCTGGTTTTTAGGTTTCTTTTAGTTTGCTCCATGTTGCATTTTTTGTAATCTTTATAACTTATTTAGTATATTCTGGATTTATTGATTGGTGGGAGTTCATATTTTGTTTTTGAATTTAACAGCTTTAATACTGAGTATCTGTTTGTAGGTGCCAAGATTCTATTTTGTTCTTTCAGAATTTATTTATGAATATGAATGAATGAATATTGTGACTTTGTGGGTTCGTGAAATGATAAAACGAGGTTATAAAACACAAAAACTACACTTTATTCTCCTAGCAAATACATTCGTCCATCACAATTTTCTAGCTAACCTCAAACTGTTTATTTTACCAACTCTACATTCAACTGTCTCACTTCCGGTAACGATCGGCCATTATTTTTCATCGGCTTCGCGAGCCTACCACCAGGGTGACACTGCTCCCTCCTCAAGGCTGGTCGTCCCGAACAGCGCCTTCGTAGCGGGCCAGACGATCCAGGTGTACCACCAACATCTTTCCTCGGGGCACCTTCTGGTTGACGGAGTATAACCTCTTCTCCGTTGAGCCTCAGGACCTTCCTGCCGACGTCGACCGTCGCCTCGTGGCTCCTGAGGGCATCCAGTCCCAGAATCACCTCTTCAGCCACCTTCGCGACGAACACCTACAGACGCACGGCACTCCGTCCCAAGTTCAGCTCCAGCAGGGCCTCCTTCTGCACAGGCATGATGTCGCCCGATGCCGTCACATGCTCGTATGGTCGGCTCGGTTTCCTCGTCGGCAAACCCTTCGCCACGTCAGGTCTGATGATGGTCACGGCCGCCCCGGTGTCCACCAGCACGCGGCACGGCTTTCCTCTTACCCAGCCGTCCGCGATGAGGTTGTCATCCATCCGCCGGCTGACGGCGCGGATTGTCACTCGAGGGGATGGTGGTAATGGCGCCGACGTACCCCTCTCCACGCCGGGCCTTACTCGTTTTCCGGCTGTTCTTCCTGGTGTGGGCAGTCTCTCCGCAGGTGTCCGGGCTCTCCACACCCCCAACACAGGCCACAAGGTGTTCGCCGGCGTCCCTCAGCTGGTCTTCTGTCTCCGGCGTAGCGGACACTCCTCGTTCTCGACGTCGGGATAGATGCTACCTTGGCCGCCTCCATCCTTAATGCCGCTGTCAGCGCCTCGTGGATGGTATTATAATCGCCGAGCATTAGGCGCTGACGAATCTCCGTGTCCCGTATCCCGTCGACAAAGTTGTAGGCGGCTTCCCGGGATACGAACTCCAGTGGCAGGTCAACCAAGGCCTTGCCAGCTAGCTGCTCAATCGCTATGGCGAACTCCTGCAGCGTCTCCCCCGGCTGCTGTGACCTTGCCTTTAGTTGGCTGCGGTACGCTGCGGCTAAGCGGTGGTTCCCGAAACGATTCTCCAGGGTCTCCCAGATGTTCTTGGGCGCCGCCATTGTCTGCACCGCGTTTAGGATTTCCGCGGCCCGTCCCTGGAGGCTGGCTATTAACTGTGTGGCCTCCTCCTCCGGTGACCATCTGTTGTGCTTGGCCACTGTGTCGAACTGGCGGCGGAAGACCTCGAATGTTGACGCGCCGTCATATTTCGGAGGTTTGACGCGCGCCGATGTGTCGAGTTCCGGTGCGTCAGCCTTCAAATCCTTCAGTCTCCTGCCGACGACGTCCTCCACCATGGCGTTCAGGGACTTGACGCTATTGTCGGCCTTTTCCTCTAGGTAATTGAAGCGGTTCGCCAGGTCCTCGACGCGCTCGTCCACTTGGCCCATCCGCTTGCCCAGCTCCGTCACGTCATCCCTCACGCCGGCCAACTGTTCCTCAAATTTGGCGGCGAGGACCTCGTTCGCCTGCTTCATTTCCGTGGCCAGACTGTCGTTCGCTGCCTTCATTTCTGTGGTCAATTCGGTCTTTATTTCTTTCAACTCTGCGGCCAGGTTGTTATTTGCCGCTTCTGTTTTTGTTGTTAACTCGTTCATCTTCGCGGCCAATTTGTTATTTGCCGCTTCCGACTTCGCTGTTAATTCGTTCATCTTCTGCAAAAGCATTTCCAATGCCGATTCCATGGTCATAATGTTCCGTGATGTTGTTATCCCGCTTCCTGACACCAGTTGTGACTGTGGGTTCGTGAAATGATAAAACGGGGTTATAAAACACAAAAACTACACTTTATTCTCCTAGCAAATACATTCGTCCATCACAATTTTCTAGCTAACCTCAAACTGTTTATTTTACCAACTCTACATTCAACTGTCTCACTTCCGGTAACGATCGACCATTATTTTTCATCGGCTTCGCGAGCCCACCACCAGGGTGACAATATGAATATGAAATGTTTTTGGGTGGTACATGAATCCACTGAATATGCTGTTGCTTTCTTTTTCTTTAGTGAATGTGGTTGCTGCTTTAGTGGTTTTCTTTAGTTTAGCTTTTTCTAATTTTCATTGCCATAGCTGGGATTTGAAACATGGATCTCGCAGTCATCTGGTTGCTCTTATACATTGAGCTACCATGGCCAACATGTCAGCATGACACTAACTTCTCCAACTGACTCGTATTTTTCCTGGTAAACCACTATGGGTTCCCATATACAATGAGTTCACACGGTTTGTGGTGACTTACTATGCCATAAGTACTTAAGTCCCAGGCTTTATAGTTAAACCACTAATAGGTTAATTGATTGAAATTATTCGTTCTTCCACATTAGCCATGTGTAAGCTAAGGTTTGCATAGGTAAAGTCAAACTGAAAAATTCAATGCCATAGCTGGTATTTGAACCACAGATCTCAGTCTTTGTCCGGTTGCTCTTAACTATTAAGCTACCATGGCCAACATGCCAGCATGACATTAAATTCTCCAAATGACTTGTATTTTTCCTGGTAAACCACTAGGGGTTCTCATATACAGTAAGATATTCACTTTAGCCTACACATGGCTAGTGTAGAAGAACAATTTCTATCAATTTCCATTGGTTCTTTATCCATTTATTAATATTTTTTCCAATAGATACCCTAAGGACCATCCTGTTAAGTAGTGTATGAAACCTTTTGTTAGATTAATATGTTTTAAATGTAATCTTTCAGTAACATTTGGCAATAGATTATTAGAGTGTCTTCCTTCTGGGATATTCTCCCATTCTCGTTGCCAATTTGTTATTGAAATTTTACAAAATTCTCATGATACTAAAGTAGGTTATTGTAATCATAACCAGTGTTCAATTGTAGTATGACTAACCTCATGTTCAGTGAATTCAAACTGATTAACAAGAATAGAATAATCTGCTTAATAAAATAATAACTAGAGAAAGTCCTTTGAATGTAAAATGTCAGACATTTTAAAATTTTGTTGTCATTCAAGTAATCATTTTAGGACAATGGTAGTGCAACCTCCAGAAGAATTTCATGTGTTGATACCAATTTTTGGGGACCAACCTGAAAAATTGACAGAACTTCATGAGAATGTACATTTTTGTGATTTTTCTCATATAAAAATTTGGTTCTTGTAGATGATTATTTCTATTCTTTTCAGGCATTTGCACTTCAGTCACCTGTCGAGTGACTATTTCAATGACTACATGCACACACAGATAGTCTTTTGATATGACGTTGTTCTTTTCATAAAGTATGTTTTCAGTGCATGCAAATGTTCCTTGTGCTCCTTGAGGTTCTATTTTGCACAAAAACATCATAATAAACATTTTCAGCTTTGGTATTTATCCAAGTTAAATTGTTTCCAATAAACACTGATAATGATGCTTTTAAACTTCCAAATTTACAATATTTTTGCGGCAACGGGCATAAAAGTTTCGGCGCAAATAGATAACAGGCGGATAATGTTTCACGGTAATAAAGAGCTTAAGCATAAGCAGTTAAAGATAGCGCAAGATAAAGGTCTGCCGAAACAAACTGAGATAAGCTGATAGAGATTATTCGGTTTCTTTATTGTTCCGGAAATATCTAGAATTTATCAATGAGGTATTTAAGAAGGCGACGACTCGCCAAGAGGAGTCGCGAACAGTTGTAAGCAGTAAACAGCTGTAGAGTTGTAACGAGAGCTGATCAGAACGCTGTTTGTTATTGTCATCGACCTTGGTAGACTGAGTATGTGTCGTGAGAGTTGATCAGAGTGTATTTCTACGGAAATAAAGAACATTTGAAATATCTGCAACTCGGACTTTTAATTCTACGAACCCACAACGTCACAACTGGTCTCAGGAAGTGGAACACTTGACCATGGACGCGGTATTAGAAATTATTTTACAGAAAATGGAAGAAATGAAGACGGCGAATGACAAGCTCGCTGCAAAAACAGAAGTGGCAAATAACCTGGCCGCGAAGCTGGAGATCACAAATAACAACTTGGCTGCGGAACTGAAAGAAATGAAGATGGCTAACGATAACCTCACCGAGAAGATGGAAGCCACAAACAACAGCCTGACCGCGAAGATGACCGAATTGACCACGGAAATGAAAGCGGCAAACGAGGCCCTCGCCGCAAAGTTTGAAGGGCAGTTGACTGGCGTGATGGATGACGTCACGGAGCTGGGCAATCGGATGGGTTAAGTAGAGGAGCGCGACGAAGACCTGGAGAGTCGCGTTAATGACCTGGAGGGAAAGGCCGACAGCAACACAAAGTCCCTGAACGCCATGGTGGAGGACGTCGTCGGCAGGAGGTTGAAGGATTTAAAGGTCAACGCGCCGGGACGCGACACAACATCTGCGCCTAAATACGACGGCGCGACAACTTTCGAAGTCTTCCGCCGCCAATTTGACACGGTGGCCAAACACAACAAATAGCCACCAGAGGATACACAGTTAATAGCCAGCCTCCAGGGACGGGCCGCAGAAGTTCTGAATGCGGTACAGACAGCGTCGGCACCCAAGGACATCTGGGAGGCCCTGGAGAATCGCTTTGGAAACCACCGCTTAGCCGCAGCGTACCACAGCCAGCTGAAGGCAAGGTCACAGCAGCCAGGGAAGAAGCTGCAGGAGTTCGCCCTGGCAATTGAGCAACTGACTAGCAAAGCCTTAGTCTCCCACCAGAGTTCGTATCCCGAGAAGCCGCCTACCCATTCGTTGACGGGGTACGAGACACGGTGATTCGTCAGCGCCTAATGCTCGGCGGCTAAAAAAACCGTCCACGAGGCGCTAACGGCGGCATTGAGGATGGAGGCGGCCAAGGTGACAGCTACCCCGACTTCCAGAACAAGGAGTATCCGCTATAATGGAGACCGAAGACCAGTCGAGGGACGCCGGTGACGTGTTGGGGGTGTGGACAGCCGGGACACCTGAAGAGAGACTGCCCACACCAGGAAGAGCAGCCGGAAAACGAGTAAGGGCCCTCGTGGCGATGGCACGTCGGCGCCATCACCATCATCCCCTCGAGTGACACTGCGCGCCGTCAGCCGGCTTTTGGATGACAGCCTCATCGGGGACGGTTGCCGCGTGCTCATAGACACCGGGGCAGCTGTGACCATCATCAGACCTGACGTGGCCAAGGGTTTGCCGTCGAGAAAACCGAGCCGACAATACCAGTTAGTGGCGGCATCGGGTGACACCTTGCCTGTGGAGGAGGCCCTACTGAAGTTGACCTTAGGAAGGAGTGTCGTACGTCTGTGGGTGTTCGTCGCGAAGGTGACTGGGGAGGTGATATTGGGATTGGATGCCCTCAGGAGCCACGAGGCGACGGTCGACGACGGCAGGAAGGTCCTGCGGCTTAACGGAGAAGAGGTCATACTCGGCAACCCGAAGAGCGCCTTGGAATCTGCAGGGTCATCTTGAAGGAAGACGTGGTATTCCCCGCGAGAAAGCAGGTGGTGGTGACGGCGCGACTGGAAGGACAGCAAACCAGGAACATGATTCTGGACCAGAAGACGCCTGTGCACGAACTATGTGTAGCCAGAACATTGTTGCCGTGTCGAGAGTAGGTACCAGTGAGGCTGCTTAACCTAGCGGACACCGATCACGACGTCCAGGCCGGAACGGAGCTGGGGACGTGTGAGCCCGTGGTCAGCGTAACTGCAATCAACAAGACTCAGGAGCCGGTGCCGACGCAACACTTGGGGCCCGGCTGGAGAGGGCGGCGGACCACCTGACCGCAGAACAGCTCGAGAAGGTTCAACAACTGCTGAGACGATACCAGCGCGCCTTCAGCCAAGGTAGAGAAGAACTACTGCCTCACTGGCGAGAGCTACTGGCGGTAGTAAAGACCTTGGAGCACTTCCACAAATACCTGTACGGTCAGCCATTCCACCTGAGGACTGACCACTCCGCCCTAACCTGCCTACTGAGCTTTAGAAACCTGGAAGGCCAGACAGCACGCTGGGTACAGAGGCTGCAGGAGTACGACTTCATCTCTGAACATCGTAGAGGGAACAGCCACGGTAACGCAGACGCCATGTCCCGAAGACCCTGCCCATAGAAGCGTGGCCAAAGTACGAGAGTGGAAGAGAAGGAGCGTGCCGCAGCTGTCAGAGTGGTCACGGCAGTGCCTGCGTATTGCTGGGATAGCGCAGGCCTGAGGAGGGAGCAGCTGGCGGATGCAGATTTGGAGCCACTCTTGAGGGAAGTAGAGGCAGGGACAAGACCAACCTGGGAGGACATCGCACCAAGAAGTGCCACCTACAAGTCATACTGGGCCCAATGGGACTCACTGAAGACAAGAGACGGCGTGCTGTTCCGTGTATGGGAATCGCCCGATGGAAAGACACAGAGAGAACAGTTGGTACTTCCCCGAAGCAAGGTCCCGGAAGTGTTGGAGGAAGTGCACGTCGGTACTTCAGGAGGACACCTGGGAGCAAACCGAACAATCGACAAACTCCGACAGTGCTACTACTGGCTGAGGCTCCGAGCAGATGCTGAGAGATGGTGTCGTCAATGTCACGTGTGCGCGGCGAGTTGCGGCCCCCAGATTAGAAGCCGGGGTCGCATGCAGCAGTACAACGTTGGAGCGCCATTCGAACGGATCGCCGTCGACATAGCTGGACCATTCACAGTGTCTGACCGAGGCAACAAGTACCTGATGGTGGCCGTATACTACTTCACCAAGTGGCCGGAGGTGTATGCCATCCCGAACCAGGAGGCAAAGACAATCACAGACTGCCTCGTGGAGCAAGTGTTCTGCCGATTTGGGATGCAGTTAGAGCTCCACAGCGATCAGGGCAGCAATTTTGAGTCCAACCTGATGAAGGAGGCACTGGAAAGAATTGGGGTGAACAAGACCCACACAACACCTCTGCATCCCCAGTCAGATGGCATGGTCGAAAGGTACATCAAGACCTTAGAAGAACACATGAGAAAGGTCGTGGCCAGCCATCAGCGAGACTGGGATGTCAAGGTGCCACTATTGCTGGCCTACCGCTCGTTGACACACGATATCACTGGGATGACGCCAGCCAGCTTAATGTTTGGCCAAGAGTTACACCTCTCTTGTGACCTGGCCTTTGAAAGCTCCCCGGACGCAAAACAGCCAGCAACCGAGTATGTGGAGAACCTAGTGGACCATCTCCATGACACGAGATGGCTCGTCAGAACATCCAGAAGGCGAGCGACCGCATGAAGACCCGATACGACAGGCAGGCCAACAGCCAAGTGTTCCAGCAAGGTGACCTGGTCTGGTTGTATCGCCCTACCCGGACCAAGTGACGCTGCCCGAAACTTCAACAGCCGTGGCAAGGACCGTACCGGGTAGTGAAGAGGATTAACAACGTGGTCTACCGTATCCAGAAGGTGCTCCGAGGGAAGATGTTGGTGGTACACCTGGATCGTCTGGCCCGCTACGATGGTGCTGTTCGGGACGACCAGCCTTGAGGAGGGAGCAGTGTCGTGGCAATGGGCATAAAAGTTTTGGCGCAAATAGATAACAGACGGATAGTGTTTCATGGTAATAAAGAGCTTGTATAAGCAGATAAGATAAAGGTCTGCCGAAACAAACTGAGATCAATGGAAATTTCTGGTGACGTCTTGGCTGATAGAGATTATTCGTTTTCTTTATTGTTCCAGGAATATCTAGAATTTATCAATGAGGTATTTAAGAAGGCGACGACTTGCCAAGAGGAGTCGCGAACAGTTGTAAGCAGTAAACAGCTGTAGAGTGTTGTTGTAACGAGAGCTGATCAGAACGCTGTTTGTTATGGTCATCGACCTTGGTAGACTGTGTGTATGTGTTGTAATGCTGTTATGTGAAAGTTGATCAGAGTGTATTTCTACGGAAATAAAGAACATTTGAAATATCTGCAACTCGGACTTTTAATTTTACAAACCCACAAAGTCACAATATAGAGCTATAAATTTGACGTTAGAAATTGAAATTAAGGTTGTCTTCCTTTTCTAGACCTTAAGATAATAAAATATAACAATAAACTAAACTTTTGTATTTATAGGAAATCGTCTCACACTGATAATTACATAAGAAATAAAAGTTTTAACACGTTTCACATAAATTTGCTATTTTTTATGGTTTAATTTACAGGTTAATAAATATACTCCTAAATAAAGAGGAATTTAATAGGGAATATAAGGAGAAGGCAATTAAATATTAAAAAATGTAAATGATGTCTCAACACTTACCAAAATAAAAGATGATTGTAATTTTAAACATTTTATTTGCCATCTTAGACTATAAAATTTTTCTTAAAGAATTTGGAATAATTTTGGTTCCTCAAAATAAATATAATATAAAAGTGTACTAAATATTTCTAAAAAGATAAAATTTCCTATAGTAAAAAATCTGGCATTTATCAATTTAACTGTTTAGATTACATTCAGTCCTTCCAATGGGAACGTAGTAGTAATTTAAAAACTAGAATGAAGAAACATTTTAGAAATATTAGGTATAAACAGACTTATACATCAACTGTGACAGTTCATTTTTGGTCATTTAACCATGAAAAAAATCCAGAGGTTAAATTATTAAAGCAATTAATTAAATGGACTGGTTTGGAAGAAAATATTTATCGTAAAAAAATAGAAATTGTTTGATGAATTGTGGAATACTGCCAATGTTTCTGTTAAAGTTTGGTAATAAATATCAAAATAATCTTGTCACTTAGCAGCAGTAACAATAACAAATCATCTCATGATGCAAATAAGTTATTTGCGAAATTAGTCCTGTGATCGTTGTGTATATTTTAAGAAAATTGTTGAATTCTCTAAAATGTAATAAAAATAATGAACAAGTTGTCTAAAATCATTTTTCAACAATAATACTTATTTTATATGAATGTCATGTGATCAGTTTTATAAAATGATATTTCTGGAATATAAATCTCAAATTTTGTTAAAACATTTTGAAAACTGCCTCAGGAATTTTTTTTGTAATGCAATAAAATAAGAAAATACTATTTTCTAAGAAGTCTATATTTGTTTGAAAATTTTGTTCCCCTTAATCTGTTGTTTGAATATAGCCAGAGAACATTTGATTTCATTTGGGATGAAGTGCTAAAAATTGTTTAATTTAATCTAAAGGGAACCAAGGCACGTATTCCTTTGAATCTTTCTTGATTTGCAATTTCTTGAGAAATTTGTCTTTGATTGAAGCATCGAGAGGCATCGTTTCCTTGGTCAACCATTTCTCAATGAAGTTACTCAAGTTGTAAGCAATCACTTCATCTGGGTCATCGCCCCACGCTGATTTGCTTGCAGCAATCTCATTGTGTATTATTTCTTCCATGTCACTCTCATTTGCTTGTCCTGCATATAAACGAAAATTGTCGAGAAACTCGGGGTTGAAGTGCTGCCAAGGTTCGTATGTGTCTTTGAGCAAAAAGCAGCCCGCCCCACTGCTGGAGTGCTTGTCACCTGTCGCAATGTCTTTGTTACCATAGCCAATTGTTGCTATAGCATTCCAGATTTCCTGTGCACTGTTTTCAACAGCACAGTTTGTGTATAGGATGAACTCCCAGTTCTGGAATCTGAAACATGTGAAATAGCATCTTCTGCATATGAGTTCAACATTTAAAACAATACCATGTTTCAAAAAATAAAGGACGTTTGTCTATATTTTGTTTATAATATTTTATGAATTGATAATTAATTGACATATAGTTTGATTAGCGTGAAGCGTCTGTTATCATTTAAAGATTTTGTATTCACTCAGATCTGACTAGGAAACATTTACAAGCTAATGCTTAAACAGTGTAAAGATTGGCAAGCCTCAGCTATTTATACTAGTTACTGCGAATGGAAAAGAAATCAGTGTCTTTTAGCATTGAATTTTGCAAAGAATGCCCAAGAACTATTCAAAATATTGTCATTCTAACAATTGATATTGATTTATATCTAAGGGAGCTCAACTACTTGGTCATCAGTGCTCTTTCAAAAACTATATCATCGCAATAGCCAGAGATAAATTGAACTATAAATTAAAAAATCAAAATGACAAATAAAATAAATGTGCACAATTAGAAAACAAAAACCAATGAAAAACTATAAATAATAAACTGCCAAAAAGCATAAAAAAATGTTTTCAATATTAAATTCTATAACTTATCATGACAAAACAAACTATCTGCCCAGTGGTGGTCGAATCAATTTGGCCCGTTATTTGGGGGGTTGAGGTGGCACTTTCAGGAGGTTTATCTTGCCTTTTTTTCACTGTCATTCTGGATCTTCTCACTTTATATCCTTTATGGAGGATGACTGCTTTTCAACTGAAATTTTTGGTTTGAGAGTCTCGAATCTATCAGAAACTGCACTCAACAAAGATGATAGTCAATGGATCTGAGTCCTCAGATGATTCCTGAGAAGATGGAGAAGGTCTAGCAGATTGGATTGGATTGATTTGCGTTCAGTAGGTTCACTTGTAGCCAGAAAAGGCTGTGAACATTGAACATGTCCAGAGGTATAAAGTTTAATAGCATATATATGTACAAAAGTTAACATAAGATACATATTATAGTATACAGGCAATATGAACATTATGGTAAACAAAGCAGGGATAATTATATATGATACAAAATGAAACACTTTTTAAACCAGCTTTCACTTGGCTTATGCCAGTACGTCTCAACCTTTTTGCAATGGATACCATTCTTGTTATTTATTAAATACATATACATTAAAAATAAACTTTCAACTTGCATAAAATATTTTTTAGTAATGATTTGTCATGGAACAGTTAGATACTACTTACAGAGCTACAGAAGCTTTATCAGGATAATGTGTCATTCAGATAATCTTGTACAGAATAAAAAGATTTTGAGCAAAGGTACTCTCTAACAGCTTTTTTAAAAGCACCGAAATATCAACTTTTTCTTTAAGAACATTAGGAAGTGTGCCAAATATTTTGATAGTTTCATAATGCACACCTTTCTGGAAGCAAGAAAGTTTAGCACTGGGATAATGGATATTATACTTTTGTCTAGTGTTTATTTTGTGAATTACATTATTTGTTGCAAATAAGGCACGATTGCATACAAAGAAGATGGTCACAGACAAAGTATAAAATTGAAAGAAGCGTAGAGACAGTGAAGCACAACTTAGCACAAAAGTGAATCGAGAAGATATTGACACACTGCTTCACTCACACTGTTTTTTCACAGTGTAAAGCAGTGTGTCAATATCTTCTCAATTCACTTTTGTGCTAGGTCACAGACTTATACACTGGCTAGCTGCCTTTTTATTGGTCTTACTATTTTCCCCCAAGGAAGTCGGTTCTTTCACATGAGGTCTTGAATTTCATTGGCAATGCATTATATATTACTGGTTCACATGTCGTTCTTGAAGTAGGTGTTTTCGGCGGTGATTTGGCTGAAACGTTCTTCTTAGGACTGGACTTAGGCGTGCTCACTGTTGTTCATGCTAGCGTTTGTTGCTTTGGCTATGATCTTGGTGTAATTGTTCTATCCTCAATTACTGCCCCATTTAAGTCACTAGTTTGAGTTGCAATTTCATGTCTAGGTACTGGCTTAGCTGCACTGTAACGGTCCTAGGGACAAAAGGCTCACAGATACGCAACAGCTTCCAAGAAGGATACCTCTCATACCCGGTTCTTTTGGATTGCCTTTTCCTCCATAAAACGGGGGTATTTTTTGGAGTTCAATGAATGATTAGCTCTGCAGTTGACACAAGTTGCAGGTGAAGTACATGCATCATCATGCGTAACTTCCACACAGTCAGTGCAAGTAGCAACTCCATTACAAGAATCACTTGTGTGGCCAAAGCGCTGGCATTTGTAACACCTGAGTGAATTAGGTATAAACTGCCTCACTTCAATAGCTTCATACCCTGCCTCAATCCTTTGTGAGAGATCTACCTGATCAAAGGTAAGAAACAGGGTACAAATGGGCACCAGTTCACCTCGTTCTTTGTGGTGGACTCGATATACCTTGGTCACACCTTGTTCCGCCAAGTTTTCCTGAATCTCATTGGACATTCCATCCAATGCGCTGGTTTTTTCAACACCACGCAAGGAGTACAGAGTCCTATGCAATTCAATGTGCACCAGATAACTCACAAGCATATTGTTTTTCATGTTTTGTAGCCTGTGTTGGTGAAACAGCTTTGACCATGAGTGTGCCATTGTGAGATCGAATACATGATTTTACAGGACCAGCAATATTATCTAAACCCTTCTGGTTAATAAACAGGTTCATAGTCATGAATTATCGGCCTTCCTCATTTCTATGAATAACCAAGTAGCAAGGACCACAAGACTTAGCTACTTCTTTTCCACTGTTTTTGACATTTTTGTTTGTTTACTGTACCCTTAGCGACAATGTCCTCCACCATTGCAAACATCTCCAATGGCATGCTCACATCCTGGGCGCCACCCTGGCTTAGGTGAGAGTCCTGGCCTGGACCTTGCTCACCTCAGGGTCTCACCTCACAATGTACATACAGAAGAACCCAGTCGTCATGCAATGGCCCCTCCCTGGGACTGACCTTTATCAGCAGATATGAACACAATCCTACATGATAAGCAGGGGCTGGGAATTACCCATTACCCAGTCACCCCCTGCACTTGCCGCGCTAGGTATCCAGTGAGTTGTGTTCAGGGAGTTTAAAGTTTATGGGTCAAACACTGATGTGGACCAAAGTTGTTTGGGCATTTGGCAATAGCTCTCTCACCACTAAGAGGCACCCAATTGAAAGATTTGGCTCAGGACCCTGGAATCGCCAGTCCCGAACGTACTGAATATGCTCTATAACAATGGCTTTCACATAAACTTACTCGTATACAAATGTCTGTTTACCTAGATGTTTGAAAACATTTGGAAAAATGCTCAAAAGGAAACACAATTGTGTGTTTTGACAACATATTGTTGCATACATCAAAACTCAACCGAATATCTGGATGCTCTAAAGCAGACCATGAATACAGCCCTAACATGGTAATATTGTGATTTCTTTTTTGTTTCCAAAAGTGAATGATAAAGGCCATGGAATTGCTTTTTTGTCTTCATATGAAACAATGAATCATTACAAAATCCATCTGGTTTCTGAAGTGACTTAGGAAGAGAGGCATTGATTTCATCAAGTGCAGTAATACATTGATGCTAAAGGGGAATATCTTGAAAAACAATCAAATCATTTAACTTTTTTTAAAATTAATGTTTTACTGTCTAAAAAAGTTGTGTTACTCTTGTACGTGAGTAAATGTTTGTCAGATGCAACAGTTTACAAGATTTTCTATGACTTATCACAATTTAATATCTCTTTCTTGAAAAATTGCAGTCAAAGATTTGACAATGGTTTGATGACTTTGAGCACTACAGTGTTTCAGCAAATATACAACATGGCTGAAAGCGAAAAGTAAACAAAAATTATCACATGTTGTTAGTGAAATGAAGGTTATACAAAAGCTGGCCATGTCTGTATGTTAAAGACATAAGGCAGACTGTTTAGGTCTAAGTCATTAATTACTTGCTACCCATACAAGTGTGGAGAAATGCATTTCTGTTTAGTGCATTTCAGGAAATTTGCTTCTATTTAAATTATTGGAGATTCTGAAAATGAAGCATATTTAATGAACCTTTTACATCATTTTCATTTTGTGATAAGTTGGAGTTAATTAAAAAAGGAAGACCTAGTCCCAGTTTGAAAAAACAAAACAAAACAAAAAAAAACACATTAAATGCATAGTGTACATTTAACTCTGAACTTAATAGAAAGATAGTTTGCTTCTGCTGGCTGTGTTTCTTACTTGGAAAGTATAAAGTGAAAATAAGAGCTATTTGTGTATATTTTTTGTTTTATGTTGCATCCCTTTGCAAAATATTTTGATACTCATTGGTTCAGTTTGGTAAAATACAAGTAAATTGACATTTATGACATGTAAATTATTATTGTCCATTATTATCAAATATTTTTGATTGCTTGACAACAAGTTTGCTGATATACAAAGAGGGAGTGAAGGTGTGAGCGAGTTTGTGTGTTTCAGCATCCTCCCTGCCAAGCTATATGCCCATTTCCACATTTCAGGATATAGTGTTAACCAATTCTGAAGGAAACTAATGCTACTAACCTGTTGATGAAACCAAGTTCTTCCTGCATTTCATCGGCCATCTCACGTATTTTGCAGAAGCCGGCATGAAATATACGGATGACAAAGGACTTATCTCTGCAGCGTTTTTTGTATTTGGAGCCCTGGAGAGCCTCCTTAGTCAATGTCTTTCCATGTTTGTGCTTCAGCTGTATGACACTTGACCTTAATGATTTGGGATCCAGTGTCTCAAACTGAACGTCATCAAATGGGTGGAGAGCATCCACAGCTGCATTGAGGTAGAAGTCCTTATGATGATTTATTCCTCTCAGGAAACAAATAGTGGCAAAGTTTCTCTCATAAAGCGTTCCATCGCCAGTAATATTAGGCTTCTTGCGGTACTCAAGTATCCTGCAACATAAACACTTGATGGTTTTTAAAGTAGTCCAACGACTATGTTTGGTTACAGATACATTGTAGTAATGTTCAAAGTTGCAGATGACATGGTTCACTTGAGATAATTGCACTGTTTCTTCCACATTATGAGCATGCAAATGAGTGTTATAATTGCATGACTTTACCTCTTCTTACAAAGCTTATTCACCTCATGTTTGTAGAAATGCTTTTACAGATGTCTAACTCAATTTGAACATTGGAATGCAGTAGGTTGCTTAGTGAGAACTTTGAAATTCCATTCTCTACATGAACAGGAAGAAAAAACAGGTAATGACTTCCCATTTGAGAAAACTATTAAGTATTCTAAATATGAAGCCAATGTCAAGAAATATCTCAGAAATGGTTAAGTCCACACAAAAAGGGTATTTGACATACAATGTGTGCCTTAGTGGGATCTCAAGATCTGTTTTGTATGTGTGTGTGTGGTGGGGTACCTTTTGCTAAGTCTTCTAAAATGAATAGACTTGGCCTCAGTGGCTCGGTTGATTAGGCGCTGCCCTACTGATCCTAAGGTTGTGCATTCACATCCATCCCAAAGTGTACTTAAAAGTGTCAGTCTATGAACACACATCCTTCAATTGATCTAGAGCAAAGTATATCCCTGATGATAGTTCTGTTCTTCTGGAGAACCAGACTTTACCATTTACTTTACTGTTTCTGTAATAAAATGTGAAATCTACAAGCAGTCCCACTTCAAACTATCCTTTAACTAGAACATCATCTCAAAAAATTGCTCCTAAAGTAGGAACCCCTACTTTACAGGTGGAGTTCTGATATCCTGCCTTTTGGTAATGAATCTCAAATACGAAGTAATCAGGTTCTTGGGTCACCCCTTTACATCATAATTATCTAGTTGTTTGATAAGAATGTCATGATCAACACAATCAAACGCTTTTAATAAATACAAAAATAGGACTCCAACCTTCATGTCATACTCGAGACTTCTTAGAAAAAGGAAGAGCTCTTACTGAATAGTTATTGATCCAGTTCGACTAGTAATGATAAAATTGTGAATTAACATTAACTATAAACAGCAGGACAGTGATAGGAGAGAGACTAGAGTATTGTAGTGTTGTTTACAATATGAAAGGAGTTCTATCCCATTGTCATGAATATTCCAAATTCTAAGCAACCAAGGATCTGTTGAAGAGAAACAGTATACCTAAGAATAACAAAGTACATGAATTGTACAAGTATTTACACTTTCTTCTTCACATCATGTGACGTCTCTATATAGACAGTGTTTAAGTGAAAACCTTAGGAGATTTTGAGACTTTTAGAAAATATATTGCGCAGCTGAATGCTAATTCTACAACCATAGAAACATGCCAATATAAAAACCTAAGTCAGTTAACATGAACTACTAACAGCTGTTGATGTTACCAATACTATACACTTAAATGTGCTGCAATTATGCAATAGTTGTATAAACTGGAAGAGATATTCTTTGATTACGTCCCACAGAAATGTTTTCTGAGTCCAACATCGGTCCAGCTGTAATGAATACTGACAGAATCTGTCGAAGTTGTCATGAATAGCAATGCAAGTAACCTTGATGGTTGCAGAACCATTGCTGTCAACCTCGGCACCAGTCCCCCATACATATTTGTTGCAGGTGATATTAAATTTACACTACATTGCCTTTACCGTTTATTGTGAAAATGAATATTCCGTTTGGTCCTTGCCATTCAGTAAATAAACTTTATAAGTGTAAGATGTGTTTCATTATATTGTTGATCTCGCACAATTGTGTCACATAAGCAATGCATTAAGTTCCTGTATGACAAAATTTTACTAAGAATATGTATGTTAATTTGAGAGGGCGGTGATGCCTTTACTCTGTTAAAAAATGTGGGAGTTGGAGATAAAAGACTTTTTTGCATTATATTTTTAGATGAGAGCATGAACAGTTCTTGGATTCTATGGCAAAGGGTACTTGGTTGGAGAAACAGGTTACTACCTGGCCAAGTACACCTAGGTACACTCATCTGTGCTCATGCATTCTCTTATGAACAAACTGTTATCCACTGTTCCATTGGAGAGACAACAGCCACAGAACAATATTTGATTGGTTGGGCTATTGTCAGGAGGTATGGACAACAAATACTCGTACAACAGCAGGGACAAGTGCCAGCCATGTTGTACAGATAGACAGATGTAAAATTAGAAGGAGGAAGTATGCATGTTTGCATTCTGAGGTAACAACTTTAGATGTGCACAGTGACTAACATGCCTATCGAAGTGAGCAAACTATGGCAGTCTCAATGAGTATTGATTAGCATGTGGAAGTGTTGCATAATAGAAGGAAGTTGGAGTGAAGTGTCCAGTTTGTCTTCTTTGCAGACTTTCCAGAGCCTATTCTTTGTACATGGTCGTCTATTTCCAAGGACTCTTTTCAATAATCCAAAGTACAAAAATGTACTTGGTGCAGTCAGACCTTACTTGCATCTGCATCGCAGAGAGCAGGGCTATCTGTGTGAAATATGGGAGTTTGGATGTTAGTCTGATAATATGCAAAGTTTACTTTGACATTTTATTACACATGATGGATAGTTAACTTGCCATTGTAGCTGTATCCTGCTATACCACTAAGAAAACTTCCCTTAACCATATTTTACAATTTTTGGCTCTCCTTGGATTGTAATATATGGCCCAGGGTTTGTTCCAGTTACTTAAGTAAACATAAGGTTCATCCGATGTGATCATTTGTCACCCACCAGGCAGTGTTCATATAGCTTTCTGCAGCTACTGGCACATTCGGCAATATGCCAAGGAAACTCTGCCTTTATGCCACTCTTTTAGGTTTAAATTTTGATTGGTTGTTCTGGAGATTCCTAACATCAATGCAGTTGCTCATGTGTCGCTGGTTTCGAGCCTGATGTAAGATTAATGACCTTTTGAACCAGCTGTGGAGTATGTCTGTTGGTCGGTCATTGATTTGTATGTTTCTTGCCCTCTGGAATGAGGTTTATTCTAGTCTTACCTGTTTTATTTAGCACATTTGAGATGCCTTTCTGGGAAATTGTGTAACCATGCCTTTTACATTGTTTAATAATCTTGGAATATGAATATTTTGCATCGTTAAGGGCATTAATGTACCCCTGTCAGAATGGTTCTATTTTTGGCACCATTTTATATGGCAGGAACGAGTCAACACTTCGACACATTAATCAATACTCACTGAGACTGCTGTAGTTTGTTCACTTCCATGAGCATATTTAAGGAGCCACTGTACTCATCTAAAAGTTGTAACCATAGATCTGTATCATTGTGGATGCACTAAGGAAGGAAACTGGATCCTCTGGCTGATCAACGTGGTCTCTAAGGAAGTACAGATGACAGTATGCCCCAGTAAATAAAGAGCTGGTAGCGCTGTCTTTGCTTTAATTGTAGAGCATGTGGAGTCTGCCCACACAATCTGCACCAACTTCTGCAGTGGATACAGTGGCTTAATGCCTGGGGGTTTTGCAGCCCACCTAACTGTAAGTAACAGCCTGCATTGCATGGACCCAAGAACAAATGTCCACGCTAACAAATTAAGTGCAGTGGCAATCTTTCTGGTTTAATGGCTGGGGGTTTTGCAGCCCACCTAACTGTAAGTAACAGCCTGCATTGCATGGACCCAAGAACAAATGTCCACGCTAACAAATAAAGTGCAGTGGCAATCTTTCTGACTTAATGGCTGGAGGTTTTGCAGCCCACCTAACTCTAAGTAACAGCCTGCATTGCATGGACCCAAGAACAAACGTCCATGCTAACAAATTAAGTGCAGTGGCAATCTTTCTGGCTTAATGGCTGGGAGTTTTGCAGCCCACCTAACTGTAAGTAACAGCCTGCATTGCATGGACCCAAGAACAAATGTCCACACTAACAAATTAAGTGCAGTGGCAATCTTTCTGGCTTAATGGTTGGGGGTTTTGTAGTGGCAATCTTTCTGGCTTAATGGCTGGGGGTTTTGCAGCCCACCTAACTGTAACAGCCTGCATTGCATGGACCCAAGAACAAATGTCCACGCTAACAAATAAAGTGCAGTGGCAATCTTTCTGGCTTAATGGCTGGGGGTTTTGCAGCCCACCTAACTGTAACAGCCTGCATTGCATGGACCCAAAAACAAATGTCCACGCTAACAAATTAAGTGTAGTGGCAATCTTTCTGGCTTAATGGCTCGGGGTTTTGCAGCCCACCTAACTGTAAGTAACAGCCTGCATTGCATGGACCCAAGAACAAACGTCCACGCTAACAAATCAAATGCAGTGGCAATCTTTCTGGCTTAATGGCTGGGGGTTTTGCAGCCCACCTAACTGTAACAGCCTGCATTGCATGGACCCAAGAACAAACGTCCACGCTAACAAATCAAATGCAGTGGCAATCTTTCTGGCTTAATGGCTGGGGATTTTGCAGCCCACCTAACTGTAAGTAACAGCCTTCATTGCATGGACCCAAGAACAAACGTCCACGCTAACAAATCAAATGCAGTGGCAATCTTTCTGGCTTAATGGCTGGGGGTTTTGCAGCCCACCTAACTGTAAGTAACAGCCTGCATTGCATGGACCCAAGAACAAACGTCCACGCTAACAAATCAAATACAGTGGCAATCTTTCTGGCATTGCCTGTCAGACACAAGTTAAATGGATGTGGCATCAAGACTGCAAGAAACAGGAAACCTAATTGCGGACATCCCTGTGGTTTTTTTTTTTTTTTTGTTTATTTCAAATGAATTAATGTATTTTTAAAGTTTAGAGAATATTTAGCATGGGCTTTTTTATGTTTTGATGATATTTGTGACATTCTTGCAATATTGCAAATGAGTTCAGAAGTTAGAAGAAATGTTTGAAACGTAAGAGCCAATAGAAATATATTAATTATACACATAAATTATTTTTCTCAATGAATGAAATATTCAACTAAACAAGTGTACCATGAAATTTATAAACTTAATTCTTGAAATATTTTGAAGCATGAGCAGTGAGGTGCCACTTCGTATGCACTGTTGACCCTGGTACGGTTTCAAGTTCTGCTGTCTGTTTGCAAAAGCAACCTACCTGCTAATTGGGCGTTTAGTATAATCTTTTGTTATCTGCAACAAAAAAGGAAACTTTGTTATGCTTTTATTTGTATATGTATAAAGAAGAATGAGACCACATGTCAAGTGATCTCCACTTCTTGCTTGATGTTTACAGCTAACCCTACACACAATTAAGACATGTTGCTCTTTCAAATTTTGTAACATTCAAAGAAGCTGCACACACATACAGAGTAATTGTTTCTGAATTCATCTTCTCCTGATTTGAGATTGCCATAAACAGTGCACATTGAGCAGCAAACAACTACACATATACAGTAAAACCTCTTTAAACCAAACCAGTTTTGTTCAGCGTAGTAAATGCAGCCTTATTTTACAGACAGTAAGTAAATTGCTATTCTCAGTAGCTATATCACTCAAATTCTTTTGCCACTGGGTGAATTCATTGCATTTGCCCCGCCTGCTAGGGAACAGATTATAAGAGAAACTTTGGCTTGTTGTGTGTGACTTAACAGAAAACAAGATTGAAGAAGAAAAAATAATAAGTGTTGAAAAAGATTTTATAGACATTTTTAAAAATATTGATGGCTGTTCTGATGTTGATGAAGAAGACTTTGAAAATGACAGAGTTCATAAACCGATTACAGAGAATGGCATTATTGCATCATGTAGTGCTACTAAAAATGAAAATACAGAGTATTCAGACAGTGTTGATGATCCAGCTGTGGTTATGACCCACGCACAAGCAGTAGCAAACATAGAGAAATTGATGCTTCATTTTGAGAGTCAAGTCAAATGTACTTCTAATGTTAAAGTAGATGTGAGATCGTGCTACTCGTAAGCAATACACTAAACTGAGACAGCAGAAGCTCACTGCCTTTTTTACTACTGACTAGTTTGTAGCTATATTGTGTACAAGCAGTAGCAAACATAGAGAAATTGATGCTTCATTTTGAGAGTCAAGTCAAATGTACTTCTAATGTTAAAGTAGATGTGAGATCTCGCTACTTGTAAGTGATACACTAAACTGAGACAGCAGAAGCTCACTGCCTTTTTTACTACTGACTAGTTTGTAGCTATATTGTGTACAAGCAGTAGCAAACATAGAGAAATTGATGCTTCATTTTGAGAGTCAAGTCAAATGTACTTCTAATGTTAAAGTAGATGTGAGATCGTGCTACTTGTAAGTGATACACTAAACTGAGACAGCAGAAGCTCACTGCCTTTTTTACTACTGACTAGTTTGTAGCTATATTGTGTACAAGCAGTAACAAACATAGAGAAATTGATGCTTCATTTTGGGAGTCAAGTCAAATGTACTTCTAATGTTAAAGTAGATGTGAGATCGTGCTACTCGTAAGTGATACACTAAACTGAGACAGCAGAAGCTCACTGCCTTTTTTACTACTGACTAGTTTGTAGCTATATTGTGTACAAGCAGTAACAAACATAGAGAAATTGATGCTTCATTTTGGGAGTCAAGTCAAATGTACTTCTAATGTTAAAGTAGATGTGAGATCGTGCTACTCGTAAGTGATGCACTAAACTGAGACAGCAGAAGCTCACTGCCTTTTTTACTACTGACTAGTTTGTAGCTATATTGTGTACAAGCAGTAACAAACATAGAGAAATTGATGCTTCATTTTGGGAGTCAAGTCAAATGTACTTCTAATGTTAAAGTAGATGTGAGATCGTGCTACTCGTAAGCAATACACTAAACTGAGACAGCAGAAGCTCACTGCCTCTTTTATTACCAACTAATTTGTAGCTAAGTTGTGTACCATACAAATACATAGACTATTACAATACATACAGTGTAGGTGTTTTTAGGTGAATGTGTGGTGATAGTAATTTCTACTTCATTAAAAATATTTCAGTGATGTACACATTTTGTATTGTTTTTCTGTCATTCTTTTGGTAGTTGGAAAAATTATTTGTAGTTGGTTTTCTGACACTTTGTCACTTACATTACTGAGGGACTAAATTCGGAAGCCATTGCCTCCATTATCAACCTTTATCCAACTGTCTGTTGTTTACTGCTTTCTTCTCTTGTCAAATTATCAAAGAAGTTCACAGTTCCACTGCCACAGAGAAGAGAGCAGACAACAACAGACAGTTGGATAGAGGTTGATAATGGAGGCAACGGCTTCTGAATTTAGTCCCTCAGTAATATAAAAATGTAAGTGACGTGTCAAAAAACCTACTACAAATAGTTTTTTCAATTAATTTTGACATCACTATATAGAATAAAAAGAAGTATTTCAGAAAGTGGAGTGCCATTGTTACTAAAATAAGGCAAATGAATCAACCTTGTATATACTTTTCTCCACTTACAAGTTTTTTAATGAAGACTAGTTTCTGAGAACTTCTTCCCTATCCTCAGTTCTGTGGTTGACTGATGGTAATGGTTTATTCACTTATAGACATGACATACATGTTTCATGGTGTCTGCATCTGGTGTCTGCATCTGGATTGGTGTCGTGTTGCCATCTGATGTTCTGGTAAGTTGGATGACCTCATCTACGGCAGGAATTTCAAAATTCATCAAGAGGTCCTGTTTCTTCATAATAAATATATTTTCCCAAATCTGCCGTTCTAGAGATTTCTTTGCCTGTTTGATCAATTCAAACACATGGACAAGTCTGCCATAGCACATCACTTTTGGTCAGAGAATCACAACATAAAGCAAGAAATAGAACTGATCAAACAGGCAAAGAAATCTCTAGAACTGCAGATTTGGGAAAACCTATTTATTATGAAGAAACAGGATCTCTTGATGAATTTTGAAATTCCTGCCATAGATGACATCATCAAACTTACTGGAGCATCAGATGGCAACACGACACCTAGCCAGATGCAGACACCGGATGCATCATCAGTTAACCACAGAACTAAGGATAGGGAAGAAGTTTCCAGAAACTAGTCTTCATTAAAAAACTTGTAAGTGGAGAAAAATGTATACAAGATTGAGTCATTTATCTAATTTTAGTAATAATTTGACATCATTGTTACTAAGTCCCTCCAATTACACATAATTTTCATTAACTCGAATTGGCCCTGGTCCCAGTTGATCCAAGTAAATAAGGTTCTACTGTATACCATAAATTATATACAATATAAATAGTTACAACTATGTTAATCATTACCTGAGAGTAATTATAATGTAAATTGATTGATTGATTAGTGGTGTTTTAGGGCCCATCAACGAGGTCATTTGGCCCTTACATAAAACAAATTCATATATAAGAATAATCAATTTACATGCCAATATAAAAGACTTCTCAACATAGTTACTAATCCCTTAATGGTAGCTGCAACAGAAATTTGGTTGACATTTTAAAAAAAAATTTAAAAAAAAAATAGTTTTTATGTCAAAAGCATACTTCGAACCTTTAGCTTCAGGCATAAAATATGACTTTTACTTTTAGAGTCCTTTAAAGGTAAAAACTGAAATGCCCAGAAACACTGAACTCTAATTCGAATGTTTTTCTCAACTTTGGTTTTCTTACTATTTTGAGAATTAAAAGTTTGGCTTATGGTTTTTTTGCTACACTTCTAAATTGCTCAAGATATGATGGTATTATATCACTGGGGATAAATTTACCAAAGATTTAAAAAAAAAAAAATCTGAAATAATGAGAGGAGTGTCTAAATTTGTATGTGTTACTTTTTTATATTACTATTTAAATAATATAATGACACCATTTTTACACAGAAAACCACAACATTGGCCACAACATTAAACTGTTAAAATCTTTAAGTACACCCATAGAATTGGATATTTGGGAAAAAATATTCATAAACAAAAACCGTGATAAAGTTATAAATTTTGAAATCCCGGGATTAAATGAAGTATTAAAACTTCAATACCTGCAATACCTGCCAATACCTGCACCACTCTTGGAGGAGGTGGAGGATGACTGTTTGTTATGTAGAATAGCACGTTATCAGCATTCTCTGTGGCCCTTTTGGATGGTTTACAAGAGCATCTTTGGGGGGGGGGGGGGGGGAGTGGTTGACGATGTTTAAAGAAGAGAATGCCAATACCTGCACCACTCTTGGAGGAGGTGGAGGATGGCTGTTATGTAGAATAGCACGTTATCAGCATTCTCTGTGGCCCTTTTGGATGGTTTACAAGAGCATCTTTGGGGGGGGGGGGGGGGAGTGGTTGACGATGTTTAAAGAAGAGAATGCCAATACCTGCACCACGCTTGGAGGAGATGGAGGATGGCTGTTATGTAGAATAGCACGTTATCAGCATTCTCTGTGGCCCTTTTGGGTGGTTTACAAGAGCATCTTTGGGGGGGGGGGGGGTGGTTGAGAATGTTTAGGGAAGAGAATACCAATACCTGCACCACTCTTGGAGGAGGTGGAGGATGGCTGTTATGTAGAATAGCACGTTATCAGCATTCTCTGTGGCCCTTTTGGGTGGTTTACAAGAGCATCTTTGGGGGGGGGGGGGGGAGTGGTTGAGAATGTTTAGGGAAGAGAATACCAATACCTGCACCACTCTTGGAGGAGGTGGAGGATGGCTGTTTGTTATGTAGAATAGCACGTTATCAGCATTCTCTGTGGCCCTTTAGGATGGTTTACAAGAGCATCTTTGGGGGAGGGGGAGTGGTTGACGATGTTTAAAGAAGAGAATGCCAATACCTGCACCACTCTTGGAGGAGGTGGAGGATGGCTGTTATGTAGAATAGCACGTTATCAGCATTCTCTGTGGCCCTTTTGGGTGGTTTACAAGAGCATCTTTGGGGGGGGGGGGGGGGAGTGGTTGAAGATGTTTAAAGAAGAGAATGCCAATACCTGCACCACTCTTGGAGGAGGTGGAGGATGACTGTTATGTAGAAGAGCACGTTATCAGCATTCTCTGTGGCCCTTTTGGATGGTTTACAAGAGCATCTTTGGGGGGGGGGGGGGGGGAGTGGTTGAAGATGTTTAAAGAAGAGAATGCCAATACCTGCACCACTCTTGGAGGAGGTGGAGGATGACTGTTATGTAGAAGAGCACGTTATCAGCATTCTCTGTGGCCCTTTTGGATGGTTTACAAGAGCATCTTTGGGGGGGGGGGAGTGGTTGAGGATGTTTAGGGAAGAGAATGCCAGAGGTGGAGGATGACTGTTTGTTATGTAGAATAGCACGTTATCAGCATTCTCTGTGGCCCTTTTGGATGGTTTACAAGAGCATCTTTGGGGGGGGGGGGGGGAGTGGTTAAGACAGACTCTGCCTCTTCATGACATTTGTGTTCATTTGTTTCCTACAACTTTTCTTTAATGTTAAAATGGTGGCAAAATGGCAATAAACAGGCCACTTCCCTGCAACTAGTGATGCCTAATGTAGACTGCCCACCTAAGTGAGAAATTTCCCCTTTATAAACTTAAAAACAGCAACAGTGTATTGTTGATAGTGTGCATTAGATGAAAAAAAAATGACATGAATCAGAAACCTAAGCTTATGTAATGAATTGAAGACTCAGCGAATGCCTGTGGGCTTTGATGTAACTTTGATGTGCCAAATTAATCTAAATACCTTACTTTCAGTTTGAGGTTCAGCCCATTCCACTCCAAATTGTTGATAGCATCATTTCTTGGGTCACCTAAATATAAAAGCGAAATCTAACCTAACCTCCTTGAATCAGAAGAGATAAATCATAATTGATATAAGGAATTACCCTTGTTTTGGTTGTGTGCTATCATTGGCCTTGCACGCTGTGGTATGACATTAGGGTTCCACTCCCATATCTTTAAACAGACATAAACAGCACAACATGGCTCCTTGAAAACTGGATTAATTCAGGAAAGTTTAGAACACAGGAAGTGGTTGACGTCTCAGGGCTCATCACTCACAGATGGACTAGTTTAGGATGGGCTAGGAAAGTATAAGATGTGGTCATCGTCCCAAGATCACGGATATAAGCCCGGCAGATGAACATAAGATTTTTTCAGGTATAAAAATCTTTATTACGTTTTGCTGTGGAAGGGAAGTAAAGTCAGTGGTCCAATATCATGGATTTACGTCACATGAAAGAACCTCAAGCCTAACAAAGAGGTCTCTGAGCAAAATTAAGCGGTCATTCATGCCCAGTATAGAATAGAACCACAGCAGTGTTCATAAATAAAAACACAATTTCAATTTCTGCAGTTGGACTAATTTAGGCTGTGTTTCTGGAAAGAAACAGTCGGCTGTCAAAGGTGATATGTGTTATGAAACGTTTGGAAGCCAATCAGCCCATGGAGCTGGTATGCCCACAAGCCATGCAGAGAACCTGAAACCTAATAAAGCTCTCTGATATAAGCGTGAACTAGTTGCCCCTCCCCCGGTGTAGCATAGATGGTAGCATGTCTGCCTCACGTTCAATAGGTCCCGAGTTCGAATCTGGGTCAGGGTGAGTTACCTGGATAAGATTTTAATCCGGGGTTTTCCCTTGCCCTAAAAGAGAAATGTCGGTAACTAAGTTCTACGGACCCTGGGCTCATTTGAGTGTCTTTTCACCCATTCCATTCATTGCCCGATATGACAACGTTGGAGGACGGAAATTAAACCAATTAAAAAAAATGAGGCCTGCATTCGGGATGTCCAGGTTCGATTCCATGGCCGACTTAACTGAGTCATGGGTTTTGTCGGGGGTTTTCCCGGGTCGCCAGGCGAATGCTGGGTAGGTTAATTACATCTCCCGAATTTCCTGTACATTATCATTTCACACCGTCTCTCATTTGGTGGTCTCTTTCAGAATAGAAGTGTCAGCGGGAGTCTCGGTGCTGCACACCATAAACCCTTCCTTCTTCGGGATGGACTAGTGGGCCGTTTCAGGACTATGGTGGTAAAGTATAGGGACCCTGCCCCCTACACTGTCGTGGCTCCTTGGGTTGGCCACCCTCTGTCACCTCATCCTTCCTCCCGGGAATGCCCCACCCATAAAAACCAATCCAATAGGATTGAGAGCTCTGAGAACGTCATTCAGCATGCTCTGCTGATTTGGAAAACCTGACTGAAGTCATTTGCAGTTTGCGGTGTATGTAATCAATCTGCACGCTGATTGTTTTTGTGGCCTGTTTAATGCAGAAAGGTTTATATGATATGAAAGTTTGTAGGGACCCTTTTTGTTTGTTTTAGGTTAGTAGGGAGGAGGAAGCGATGCACCCTGGTGGGAGTGGTTGGTTATGTAATTTAGGGTGTTGACTTTAGCTACTGTTTGAATATCCTCCTGCGTTATCTCGGGTGCTTTGTAGGAAGGACTGGCCTACAGAACAATCAGTTTTCTGCGGTCATACGCCAACGCTGGCATCACTTTTGAAATGTGTGTAAGTTAGCTTACTTATATAACAGTGTATCATTATGGCCAACACAATAACATTCAGGAAAATTAGCAAGAGGTTGTGGAAGATGGAAATCACGTGAATATCATAGCAATAACCAAATGGAGAAGTACTCCATTTTCTGCCTTGTCCGAATGACCTAGCAAAACTGCCACCACCAAATAAAAGCTAAAATGAACGCACGATCACTTCGCCTTGGACTAACTACTGGTTGCTAGTTAATCTAAGCTTGTGTATATAAATATGAAAATAATCAAATCTAAGTTAGCTTCAGTGTATCAGAAAACTAAACTGACATAATCACAGCATGTTAAATAATGCTTGCCTTGGTTGTTGGTGCACAGAAATCTTTAGCATGCCCGCCTTCGAAAGGGAAGTAAAGCCGGTGGTGCCCTGTTTTACGGCACATGATAAAGAGGCATCTGAGCAAAATTAAACGTTCGTTCACGCCCAATATAGAATATGACGCTGAGTTTAAGAGTTGTCCATAAACACTCAGTTTCGTTACATTATTAGTAAGTTTATGCCTTTCAGATGTTGGCAGCTGTGCATACCGTGCGGACGATCTGCTTTATTTGGAGTGGTTATTTTGGCAACAGATAGCGAACTTACGAAGATGTTCTCATATGCATCGAGTGTGGTGCCCGCATTGCTTGTTATGACAATGCGTGTTTCGTGATGTGTTTAAAGTAAAGGTTAAAGTTTTGTATTTCTCACAGTTGGTGAATAAGAGTCCTGCCTTTACACCCAGAATTGCTTCTGCGAGATTCTTCACAGTAGGGCAGTTTATCCGCATTATACTGGTGCATTTATTTTAAAACAACGTGAGATAGGAATTAAATTCTCGAGCCGTCCGCTAGGTGAAAAAGTGGAACATAAAACAGAATGCTTACTCTGGACTCCGCAGCTGATGTTGATGGTGGAGACAGAACAACTAAGGGTAAAACTGATGACCGCAGTAACCTGGGTAAATATAATGTAAAGTATGTTGATGACGATGACGATGACAGCGATGAAGAGGATGAAGATAATGATATGGATGAAGACGAAGATGATGAGGATGACGAAGATGACGTCTTTTCCATTTTCCTTTTGCGGTTCACCTTCTTCTCAGACATTGTGCATCATTTTCTAGAACCGTTTATCCAAAATATTGTGCACTTCGTACCTGAGAAACAAAAAGACATTAGCACCGACACTGTCGTACTTCAGTTTTGCAACAGGGTTTTCTAGCTCATTTATAACTAACCAAAATTTGTGTTAACTTTCCCAAGTACTGCATTACATGTAAGAGTGAAATGATCGCATCGTCTCCTTTCGTATAAATTTTAAGTAAGTTTTAACAACCAACACAAGATTAAACAAAACAATATCAAAATTGGTTCAGCCTTGTTTCCCCTTAGACAATGCAGCCAACGAATTTGCAGGTATGAACAGAATGTCTCTTTAAGGGTTTATGTGTCTGCGTGTAAAATACTTTTCTGTACCATAGGCATTGCCACTTACTACCGCGCTTCAGTGAAAAACCAGAAAATTCACAATTTTGCAATTACTTCTCTTCCACGTCAGTGTTTCGATTATGCATTTACAATTTGTTATTTTTTATAATTTACACTATTTACTTAAGATAACATGCTTGTTTGGAATTTTTTCTTCTTCTGAAAACCGGAAATAAGGTGCCTAGTACAGATGGACACAATTTCCAACGTACCTATGCCGTAAAATGTCATATTACAAGTTGGTAGGTACATTGGTCTCAGAAATGACAACATAAGTTCCTGCTCATCCATTTTTTGCCGGTAGTGGCGCTCTGCTATATTACAATGGATTCTGGAGTGCTTATACATTTCATGGTAATTACGCCAATTAAATGGACATTTATTGATTCTAGATTGGATTTGTACAAATAAAAGGTTAACATATTGGTTATAAAATACTAAATAAATATAAATATGCATGAGTCTATGCCAATAAGCTTTTCCCCTACATACTTAATTGATGATAAATAAATGAACCAATATACGTCATGCAAAAATGCAGAGTTTATATTTGGTTTGCTGTGTGTGTATGTGCGCGCGCGTGCGCTCGTGCCCCACGATACAATGAAATTTGGTACAAATGTTGCAGTCGATTTTAAACTTTCCAATAAGCTGGGAGACTTCATACTTGAGCATTGTTCACAACTGTACGACAGTGTAACATTAACTCCCTTTCAATCCGACTTTGCTAATTATCCTATATAGAAATCAAAGACATTAGAACATTCATTAGGATTGCAGCTTCATTGATCAAAACGAATGGGGAACTTCAAAATGTACAATTATTAAAATTTGATAGAATCAAATAACTTGTTTTATTGCTTTCATTTTTTTTTCGTGAAATAGTTTCTAAAAATGCAGCTCGTGGTTATGAACTTTCCTAGATAAAGACTTCGTCCTTCGCGAACTTCTCGGTAATTTCCAAACCACTCGTGACATTACCTAAGAGAATATTACTCACTGAAATATATTCGTCAACTTTAAAGGATCCTTCAGAGATACAAGAACCAAGAAGACTTGCTTTCAAAGTTTAGATATTTTGAGAGGAATAATGTCATCATTCTGTAGAATTTGTTCCTTCTAAGGGATGTGATTGGCATGAAGTTTTAAGTCTTTTTATAACAAATAAATTTTAGCAAGTGTCATGAGGCACTACTCCTCACCACAAAGTTCTAAGTAACATGAAATGGACGCTAATCTGATAGAATTCAGCCCTAAGACATGTAGGTCCAAGCATCTTATTGAATTTGCCATAGCTCGTAAAGTTACTTTTCTTTTCATTTCTGTGTCACTTTTAACTCATCGGGATGACTCAGGTGGTTCTGTCTGTGGCCCGCATTCGGGAGGTCGGCCTACCTGACCGATGGTTTTCCCGGGTCGTCTGGCGAAAGCTGTAATAATTCCCCATTTCCCTATTTTTTCTCGTTATTTGTGTGCATTTTGTTTTACTTATACTTTCCTCAAATGCAAAGTTTTTGTCTTCTGTTTAGCTCTTGGACATAAACATTTGACTGTCACTTAAAGTCTGACCGCTTGATTTTTGCTCAGGAGCCTTTCTATTGAACTTGAGGTTCTATAGTGCGATCCATATAAACCTGAACCATTTCAATAGCCCATAACTTTTGAACCACGTGCAACTTTGGGAGAATGTAATACACAATTGGGAGATTACATCTCAGAGAAAATGTTGCAAGTGTCCTCCATCAGCATCTATCTATACATGTTTGTACTCTGAAGTTTCACCATATTCTCTGAAGTTTTACGGAGAAAACTTTTGAGGACATCAATTGTCCGTGGCCTATTTTTGTACACTCTATGTTTTACATACCCCCATAAAAAAAGATCCAGTGAGGTTAGGTCAGGGGATCTGGGGAGCCAAAGACCTTTTGACCATGGTGTCAGATGTATGGCACATTGCTACATCTTGCTGGAAATAACCTCTCAATTCAATATCATGAAACTTCGTGAGAATATGGTGAAACTTCAGAGTACAAACAAGTATAGATGCTGGTGGAGGACACTTGCAACATTTTCTCTGAGATGTAAATAGTGTAATGTAATCTCCCAATTGTGTATTACATTCTCCTAAAGTTGCACGTGGTTCAAAAGTTATGGGCTATTGAAATGGTTCAGGTTTATATGGATCGCACTATACAACGTGCTGTAAATCTACGAACTACAACAGCATTTACATCAGGCAGGTTATGTTTAGATCACATTTTTACAATCAGACGCATTACAGAAAAATTGTGCCAAAAGGTAAAGCATTACATCCTATATTCGTGGATATAGAAAAAAAAAACCTTATGATTTAGTAACCATAAGTAAGGCATAAAATATCTTATTAAAAAACAAAACACCTGAACTCCTAGTTGAGGTTAGAAAGCTGACTAACAGATGACTGTAGTGCGCTAGTTAAGATTGAAAGAAAAAAAAGTCTCGAACGAATTTCGAGTAGCCAAAGGTAAGACAGGGACGGGAGATTTCACCAACATTGTTTGGAATCCTTCTGAAGTATGTCTTGATGAAATGGGAATAGAGGTGAAGGATGAGTCCATTTTAGTTTATTATTCGGTGATGATCAAGTGATAATAGGGCAGGATAAGCAAGATATAGAATATATGACTCGCAAGACATGTGAGAAGGGACTGTAAACAATTTTGATTGGATGAGCTACATGGTAGTTGGCAATGATAGGGATAACCTTGAAATGAATGATAAAACAATAAAAAGGGCGGGACAATCTAAATATCTTGGATCTATTATTGACCAAGTGAAGACGCCATATATACCTACAGGTTGTTTCGAAACTTCGTAGTTCATAACTTAACTAGTCTGAATTTCGGTGTCGCAGCTTCGAAATCCCCTTAGGTATAATTTGATGCAGCATTAAATATTACATTATTATGTGATTAGGCATTGCAGGAATCACTGATGTGTGAATTTCAGAAGTTGTTATTGGGACACACCAGCCACGAAAACAAAGGCATTTCTGCTTGCTCTTTATCAGTGACCCTAGCCTCGCTTTCGTAATTTCGGTAATGGGGGCAAAGGGCAGTTACTTGTGAAAAAGTCGACTAATGACTCGGAGAGTTCCAACGTTGCTCATTTTGCTATCATCTTAATTGTACAGCACTTTCAACCAGTTACTGTGAAACCAATAGCTTCTTTTTCAGCTACAAATGCTTTATTATTATTGTTATTATTATTATTATTATTATTATTATTATTATTATTATTATTATTATTATTATTATTATTATTATTATTATTATTATTATTATTATTATTATTATTATTATTATTATTATTATTATTATTATTATTATTATTATTATTATTATTATTATTATTATTATTATTATTATTATTATTATTATTATTATTATTATTATTATTATTATTATTATTATTATTATTATTATTATTATTATTATTATTATTATTGTCTCATTACATAAGGCATTTACTTTTGGTTAACTTTATCTACAATTCTTTGATATTGTTGTCTGTTCTTTTTATAATTTAATGCTTCCATCCTGAATCTTACTAACATTAACTTCCCTCTGAAGGTTTAAGTTGCATGTCTACCAGCTTATTTGCTGTCTTAGATTGTTATAACAGAATGTTGGAACACGTTAAACAAATAACTAAAGACTATCTTTTTTTTTTATTGCGGTTTCATAAGCCAAAGAAATTCTAAATAGTAGCAAACTACCGTGGAATATGTCGCTATGATTACAAAGGCGGCAGCGGGTGGCACGCTGTGTCACCTACCTGCGAACTTCGATAGCGTGAGGCGCGTAGTGTTGTTCCTGTAACTGCCTAATCCACACTCATTCTGTAACGTTTTTATGCAGCTCTTTTGGAGTGGTAGTGTTTTAGGGCCCGTCGAAAACAAGGTCATTTGGGACGGTAAAAACTATATATATGTCACATAGAAGCTGAGTGACTACTTCTATATATTCGTTCGGTGTCGTTTCGAAAAGCCTGTGCAATAGAAAAAACTATGGTAGAAAGGCAATTTACTGTTTGAATGGTTCCCTATGGAGTAGGGATATAACTAGGAGAACAAAATTATGTAGTAAAACTATAGTATAGAGTATTTTAACATATGGAAGTGAAATTTGGAAGGTGAATAAAAGATTGAGGAGAATGTTAGCGATAGAAATGGATGGTTTGATGAGAAGTATGAGAATATCAAGGTTGGAGCGCATAAGAAAATTACATAAGGGCGGAAATGGTTGCTGAAGAAAATGTTGTGGACGGAATAGAAGGAAGGGCCTTAAAATGTTATGGGCATGTCCAAAGAATGATTGAAGAAAGGTAACCAAAGAAGATTGTTAGTCGGCACCTGGTCGAAATCCTAGATTCTCATGGAGAAAAGAGAATTAGAAGAGAACAGTGGCATGACAGATAAGTATTGTCACCCAATTATGGGAAGGCGCGACCAACTGGCGGCTAGGTGAGGGCCGGGAGGCATTCGACCACGCCTACCCATTTGTCTTATAGCGCTAACGAAGGGATGGTTGGAAAAACATCACTGGACGTCTCTTTCCCCTCTCCCTGCCGTCTGGAACCTTCGGGATGATTCACTGAAACGCGAGACTTCCAGATACAGCAATATTCCTATAAAAAGGGGCTGCGGTTGGCGAGTCAGTTCAGTTCTTGGCGAGGAGCTGTGAGGAGCGCCGAGTAATCAAACGGACTGGAAGACGGTGTACGTGTATCAGAGGAGTTGTACGTGTATCAGAGGAGTTGTACGTGGTTGTGAGCGTCGAATGGACCTGTGACAGACGAACTGGCGAATTGTAATTGTGTGCGCTACGTAATTCTGTGTAATTGGCAAGTGTTTCAACTGTAATTCGGTGGAAATAAAGAACATTTTGAGTTTGTGCAATTGGACTTTAAATTTCACGAACCCACAAACTCACAACTGGTGTCAGAAGTGGGATATTACAGCGATGGAGGCTGCATTGGCACAGATTTTAGAAAAGTTGGAGACGACAAATAACAACTTGGCCGCAAAGATGAACGAATTAACAACGAAGACGGAGATGGCAAATAATAACCTGGCCGCAGAACTGAAACAAATGAAGACGGCTAACGACAACCTCATAGCCGAGCTGAAGGAAATAAAGACGGCGAATGACAACCTCGCTGCGAAGACGGAAGCTGCAAACAACAACTTGGCCACGACAATGACCGCAAACATTGCCGAACTGACCACAAAAATGAAGGTGGCGAACGAGGCTCTTGCCGCCAAATTTGAAGAACTGTTGGCCGGCGTAAGGGATGACGTGACTTGGAAAGTTGTAAGAAAACGCTTACAGCTACGTCCTTACGTTTACAGTTACTACAGGCTCTAAAGCCAACTGACCACAGATTACGTGCCAACTTCGCAAACGACATGCTTCATGACGATGACGATTTTATGGATCGTGCTGTCTTCAGTGATGAATTGACCTTTCACCTTAGTGGATATCTTAACTCATGTGCGCATCTGGGGCTCAGAAAATCCTCATGAGGTGGTACAAATGTAACGAGATTCCCCTAAAGTGAATGTTTTTTGTGTCGTATCCTGGCGAAAAGTTTATGGGCCTTTCTTTTTTGGTAAACCTACTGTAACTGGCACTTCTTACCTTGACACACTAGAGCAATGGCTCTTCCCTCAGTTGGAAGAAAATGAGCCAGAGAACTTCATTTTCCAGCAAGATGGTGCGCCACCTCACTGGCATAAGGAAGTATTCGATTGGTTGAACGTCACTGTACCCGAGCGCTGGATAGGCCGCAGAGGCCCCATGGCCGCCACGTTCTCCGGGCCTAACGCAATGGCGGTTCATCAAGGATCGTGTGTACGTACCTCCGCTACCAGCTGACTTCCCTGAATTAAAAAACGAAATTGAAGCAGTTGTTGCTACAATTACTGAATATACACTTATCAAGAACTGGGAAGAACTCGGCTATAGACTTGAAGTGTGCCGTGTGACAAAGGGTAGTCACTTTGAACATTTATAAGGTTCTTGGTAAAACGGTTTGAGTTGCTTTTTCATTTGACGTATTTATAACTGTAAGTTGAATGTAATAAATATTATAAAGAGTTAAAACCCCAATATTCATTTATATTCATCCTATATAAAAGTGTATTAAGAATTGTTGGCTGCTCGTATTGTTCTGAACTGATTCTAAAACTCCGTTGATTTATTTGCTTTACATGTTGTATGCTACGATCTCAAATTGTAATTTATGTAGAGTTTCAAAGGCATTAGTAGTCAAATGAGAAGGTTTAATAGGTTATTTTTGCATTTGGTGAAGTTGTGTACATTCTACGTGGAAGAGGCAGAAACAATAAAACTGCAAAAGCACTTAAACAGCGATAGTGTTAAGTGCTGCATTATCTGAATGTTGCGGAAGTTCACGGACTTTCATTTGAAAATCCAAGCATGTGTGTCCTTATTCTTCGGGTACTGATGCTGTTGGTTATTCTGTGGCAGGTAAGTGCAGTTCATATCACACGTGATATAATTTCGATATACGGGATGAATCATCTAAAAATTGCACCTCCAATATTTCCGAAACGGAAAGTGCTATTGATGTACGGTTTTCAAAGCATTGTGTGGTAGTTAGGGGCATGTAGTTTTAGGCTATAGATTTTAATAACACTTAGAATGTTTAGTTTTGGAGTAAACATACGCTTTTTAAATCGAGCAGTACCTAATTCAAAAGTCAAAAGTGCGATAAATTAAAAGGTTAAGGTGCTTTTCGCAACATTTTAGTGCCAGTAGTTCACGAGATATCTTATTTTGAGACTTTATACACACCCGATCGCGATATCGCGGCTTATGTACACAAAGAGCCTGGAGATAAGGAGTATGCCGGAACAGATAAAGATAGCGTGAGATAAAAGACCTGCCGGTAGAGATAGGGTTACGCTTCTGGAAGGTGATAGAACATTCGATTCCTGTTTGGTCCAGAAATCTCTCGAAATTATCAGTGAGGTGTTTAAGAAGGCGACGACTCGCCAAGAATGGGTTGTAAAACAGTCGCGGGAGAAGTAAGCAGAGAACAGCTAAATGTGTTGTTGTAAAGACATGTAACAAGAATGTTGTACACAGTGGAAGTGAAGTAAGCTGTTTGTTATTGTCGTCGACCTTGGTGTTGTAGATTGTGATATGTGTTGTAATTCTGCTGCTCCGAAGTGTGTTTCTACGCAAATAAAGAACATTTAGATTTTCGGCAAATTGGACTTTTAATTCTACGCGCCCACAAAGTCACAATATTGTCACTCTGGTGGTAGACTCGCGAAGCCGATGAAAAATGATGGCCGATCGTTACCGGAAGTGAGAGACAGTTGAATGCAGAGTGAGAGAAAATAAACAGTTTTGAGGTTCTAGCAATTTTGTAATGTTGAACAGTGAATTTCGAGGAGAATAAAGTGTAGTTCTTGTGTTTCGTAACGTCGTTTTATTATTTCACGAACCCACAAAGTCACAACTGGTGTCAGGAAGCGGGACAACATCACCGAACATTATGGCCATGGAATCGGCATTGGAAATGCTTTTGCAGAAGATGAACGAATTAACAGCGAAGTCGGAAGCGGCAAATAGCAACTTGGCCGCGAAGATGAACGAGTTAACAACAAAAACAGAAGCGGCAAATAACAACCTGGCCGCAGAGTTGGAAGAAATAAAGACCGAATTGACCACAGAAATGAAGGCAGCGAACGACAGTCTGGCCACGGAAATGAAGGAGGCGAACGAGGTCCTCGCCGCCAAATTTGAGGAACAGTTGGCCGGCGTGAGGGATGACGTGACGTAGCTGGGCAAGCGGATGGGCCAAGTGGACGAGCACGTCGAGGACCTGGCGAACCGCTTCAATGACCTAGAGGAAAAGGCCGACAATAACGCCAAGTCCCTGAACGCCATGGTTGAAGACGTCGAAGACCTCGCGAACCGCGTAAACAACCCGGAGGGAAAGGCCGACAGCAGCGTCAAGTCCCTGAACGTCATGGTGGAGGACGTCGTCGGCAGGAAGCTGAAGGACTTGAAGGCCGACGCGCCGGGACGCGACACAACATCTGCGCTTGTCAAACCTCCCAAGTATGACGGCGCCTCAACGTTTGAAGTCTTCCGCTGCCAGTTCGACACAATGGCCAAGCACAACAGATGGTCACCAGAGGAGGAGGCCACACAGCTAATAGCCAGCCTCCAGGGACGGGCCGCGGAAATCCTAAACGCGGTGCAGACAACGGCGGCGCTCAAGGACATCTGGGAGGCCCTGGAGAATCGCTTCGGAAACCACCGCTTAGCCGCAGCATACCGCAGCCAGTTAAAGGCAACGTCACAGCAGCCGGGGGAGACGCTGCAGGAGTTCGCCATAGCGATCGAGCAGCTGGTTAGCAAGGCCTTGGTTGACCTGCCACTGGAGTTCGTATCCCGGGAAGCCGCCTACAATTTTGTCGGCGGGGTATGGGACACGGAGATTCGTCAGCGCCTAATGCTCGGCAATTATAAAACCATCCACGAGGCGCTGACAGCGGCATTAAGGATGGAGGCGGCCAAGGTAGCGTCTATCCCGACGTCGAGAACGAGGAGTGTCCGCTACGCCGGAGACAGAAGACCAGCTGAGGGACGCCGGCGAACACCTAGTGGCCTGTGTTGGGGGTGTGGACAGCCCGGACACTTGCGGAGAGACTGCCCACACCAGGAAGAGCAGCCGGAAAACGAGTAAGGGCCGTGGTGGAGAGGGACACGTCGGCGCCATCACCACCATCCCCTCGAGTGACAATCCACGCCGTCAGCCGGTGGATGGATGACAACCTCATCGCGGACGGCTGGGTAAGAGGAAAGCTGTGCCGCGGCCGTGACCATCATCAGACCTGACGTGGCGAAGGGTTTGCCGACGAGGAAGCCGAGCCGACCATACGAGCTTGTGACGGCATCGGGCGACACCATGCCTGTGGAGAAGGAGGCCCTGCTGGAGCTGAACTTGGGACGGAATGCCATGCGTCTGTGGGTGTTCGTCGCGAAGGTGGCTGAGGAGGTGATTCTGGGACTGGATGCCCTCAGGAGCCACGAGGCGACGGTCGACGTCGGCAGGAAGGTCCTGATGCTCAACGGAGAAGAGGTTATACTCCGTCAACCAGAAGAGCGCCTTGGAATTTGCAGGGTCATCTTGAACGAAGACGTGGTTGTCCCCCGCGACGAGCGAGGTGATGGTGACGGCGCGACCGGAAGGCCAGACAGCACGCTGGGTCCAGAGGTAGCAGGAGTACTACTTCACCTCGGAACATCGCAGAGGGAAGAGTCACGGTAACGCGGACGCTGCCCGAAGCTTCAGCAGTCATGGCAAGGACCGTACCATGTGGTGAAGAGGATTAACGACGTGGTCTACCGCATTCAGAAGGTGCCCCGAGGAAAGATGTTGGTGGTACACCTGGATCGCCTGGCCCGCTACGAAGGCGCTGTTCGGGACGACCAGCCTTGAGGAGGGAGCAGTGTCACTCTGGTGGTAGACTCGCGAAGCCGATGAAAAATGATGGCCGATCGTTACCGGAAGTGAGAGACAGTTGAATGCAGAGTGAGAGAAAATAAACAGTTTTGAGGTTCTAGCAATTTTGTAATGTTGAACAGTGAATTTCGAGGAGAATAAAGTGTAGTTTTTGTGTTTCGTAACCTCGTTTTATTATTTCACGAACCCACAAAGCCACAATATTATCCCTTGAATATATGGGAGTTCAAAATTTCACATAAAATCAAAATATTTGACTATTACTTAAAGTCTGCCGTATTCCATTGTAACTACATTAAGATAATGTTTATCTTGAAGTAGATAGAGCAGTAAGTGTTTATACAAGAGTAGAGAAAGTCATGTATACATCACATAACGACCAAAACATTTGACTATCACTTAGTCTACTGCATTTCCTTGTAGCTACAATAAGATAATGTTCATCTTGAAGTAGATAGAGCAACAATTATTTGTATAAGGGCAGAGAAAGTCATGTGAGTGCAAGATATGATATTTTTAATTTTGACAGGAAGTAACCTGGTTGAGCATATCGGAAAAGATGCTCTAATTGGCTCGGACTTAGACAAGTGATTGTCTTCTGTTTAAGGGAGGTGGCCTGGCAATTGTTTACTTAGTGAATATTTTTGTTTGTTTTCAGGTATTGTGCACTACTCGGTCACCTAGCATGTACAAGCTGTTCGTAAAGCACAGAAGCTACGTAACTCTGTTCCTCAAGGGACCGGAAATACCAAACTTGGATCCAGATTTATTTATTTAGTTCCTATATATTTGTGCTCTGCATATCAATAAATTAAATACACACACAGGTGCTCTTGTTTTACTTTGGTTTCCCGTATGTCCTAAGTACAATACAGTTCACCCAGCGAGATGGCATTGTGGGTTCGATTCGCGTAGTCCTCTGCCATCATCATTGGGTTTCGAGTGTCCTCTCACCTCACTCCCGGAAGGACATGAGTACTTTATACTTGAGGCGCTAATTCCCTCTCTGCACCTTGTCATACAGGTAAACCTCTTTTGGACGTCAGAGACACATGGCACAACATGAAGAACGGGCTTATTTCGCACTTGTTAAGCTAATAATGGTCAATTAAATTTGTAATCTACATATAGTCTAGTCAAAACATTTCATTGGTATAGGTGCAGCCCGCCTCGGAGCGTAGATGGTAGCATGTCTGCCTCACGCTCAAGAGATCCCGAGTTCGAATCTCAGTCAGGGTGAGTTACCTGGATAAGGTTTTTCTGGGGTTTCCCTTATACTTCAAGACGAATGTCCGGTAACACTAAGCTCCATGGACCCTGGACTCATTTGAGCATCATTTCACCCATTTCATTCACCGTCCGATATGACTTAACATTGGAGGACGTAAATTAAAAAAAAGTATAGGTGAAGTCCTCATAAAAACTGTTTAAATAAATAGATCAGCATCAAAGTAAGATTAACGCGATAACACCCTGGGAAAAAACTGGAAGTTCAGCATTTTCATTTGAGAGGCTTTCTCTATCATTTACACATATATTTACGTATAAAAGGTGTTGAATTCCATCCAGAGTTTCTAAACCGTATTGCACTGGAAATTTTTAAGAGAACGTCTGTGAGTGTCTCTAAATGGCGATATTTCAAATACTTCTTTTTTTGTGGAATGAACCATTCTCGGTATGTGTTTTGCTATTTATTTGTATTTTCTAGTACTTACATTTCTCTCAAATATGAGGTAGTCATTCATGTTTTTTTTTTTTTTTTTTTTTTTTTTTTTTTTTTTTTTTTATCTGTTGGCCGCACAAAAGGAAGAAATGTCGAAGTCTTTACATAGTGACCTATTGTTTGAAACATTTGACTATCACTTAAAGTCTAGTTATTCCTATATTCCCTTCTCCCTATAAGAAAATTAACAACAATATTATGTTTAACTTGATTAGCGTGAGGTAGAGTAATAAGTGTGGTACAAGATTGGAGAATGTCATGTGAGTGCAACACAAGAACGCTTTGGTGTATTGTCTTCAAAGAAGTCTTAAAATGTGTATTTGAATGAAGTTTCGCTTAAAAGTAAGTACTACAGTCCGGAAATTAGTTGTGCACGAAGTGCAGATCGTCAACTGGTTGTTGGTAAACAAAGAAATGGGCCTTCAGCGTCTAATGTTACTGCAGACAGATACAGTAGCTTTTGTCATGATCTGTGGGAGCAAACATCTCATTCTGGAAATTAGAAAATAGTTATTTAAAGTAGATTTTAGAAAAATATAGCCATCCGAGTCCACAATATGTAAGGAATACCTAAAGCTGTGTAACGAAAACGTACTTCAGGTTATTAAGAACGCCGTGTCCGACAACAGACGAAACAGACTGTAGTGCATGTCATTGTTGGTACAGTGAGGCATATGCACGAGGGCTGTTCAATAAAGAATGATCATAATTTTTTTACGGTCACAATTTTTCGCACTAAAATTCAATCTTATTGTATTCTGTTAGCTTAATGTGAACCAAACACGCCGTAGTAGTTTCATTGTTAGTAAAGATGTATTTTTTTATCTTGAAAAGTGCAGAGCGATGCGCAGTGGTATCTGGACGAGTTCACCTCAGAACGGTTGCAACTGGAGGGGAGGGCAGGTCAGTTGCGTACCAGTTGCGAGCAAGTGAGCACGTGCAGAGTTAATCGGTAACACTACAGCTTGTTTCAAAATGTGCTTGTCTGCTGGTTCCAACAGAGCATTTATAAATGACGCCTCCTAGCAGCGCATTAGGAAATACAGTGCTACATTTAAAATCACGAGAAGTTATAACCAATATCCATAGATTTATAAAAAAGGAACAATGGTCCGGGTCACCTTTAAAAATCTGGGGAAGGGTATCTGAGGCAACAGTTGTATCTGAAAGTAGTTTAGGAGAGTTATTAAGGGAAAAAAAAGCCATTGGTGCTAGTGCAACAATGTCCTTCTCTATGCCCAGTAAACAAAGATTAAGAACATGCACAAAATCTAATTTGGATGTTTTAATTCAGAAGTAGTTAGGCGAAATATGAATAATTTTTAAAGCACAGAAAAACAAAGACCAACTTTTAAGAAAGTGCTTATGAAGCTAAAAATTCTGCTGACTTCTAAGGCAGTGTCTGAACATTAAGCGGTGTTCTTTTGAAGCTAGGATTATTTGAAAAAAAAAAAAAAACACTAAGCGTGACAGACAAATTTTAATCGATAGTCGCACCATACGTGCAAAGAGGCTGAAGTATTTACGAAATATTCGGAGGTATCGAAGTGAAGTTTATATAGTTTATATGGCTGAAACTTATATAAATACAGCACATACTGGACCATATGCCTGGAGTGAAATACGTTACAGGGACTCTGCAGCGATATTGAAAGGCCGACAGTTGTTTTCATGCCTGCTGGAGGAGAACAGGGTTTTGTTCCAAATGCCTATGTACTATTTAAGATCCAACAAAAGCGTGGAGATTACCGGCATAATAAGAATTACAACTTAGTTTATAGGAGCTGCAAAACTTGCTTCGAGAATGAAATTTGTTTTTGGACACCTTATTGACCCCCCTCCCCTCTCGTAATCTTACGCGTGTGACGCATTGTGGCGATAGGTGCACTATCCCCACCACAGTTGCTACTCATCCCTACGCGCAGGATTCCTGTCAAGATAAAATAATACATCTGTACTCCTCGCCTGTGAGACCCAGGCAAGTTCAGACATGTTCAGTGTCGCCTACCGCTGCAGTGGAGGTCACATGTTGTTAAAGTTGATGTTAGAAGAAGATCCGAGTTTCTTTCAAACGTAATTACTGCTGATGAAACTTAGCTACATCATTTTGATCCTGAGAGCAAACAGCAAAGCTCAGTGTGGAAATCTCCTTCATCACCAACCCCAAAAAACAAAAGTGGTTGCTTCTGCTGGGAAAATTATGGTCATCTAATTCTTTGATATTCATGGAATGGTTTATCAGCTGTTGTACCTGCACACACATCAGCAACTGGACAATACTACAGGGATGTCCTGAAAACATTGCAAGTCCTTATCAGGCGCAAAAGACCACATTTCCTTTAAGCAGGCTGGATGCTACACCACGATAATGCGCGGCCGCATATTGCCAATGTTGCGTACATCCGTCACCCTCCCTAAAGTCCGGATTTAGCCTCATGTGACTTTTTCTATTCCCTAACTTGAAGAAACGCCTTCGTGGGAGACATTATCCACCATCAGAAGTAGTGATGAAGGCTGCAGATGCGATTTTGAAGGATCTCTCAAAAATGATTTCCAGCATGTCTTTGAAGACTGACAGAAACGCTGGGACAAGCCCATCGCATTCAGGGGAGACTATTTTGAGAAGAACCATCAAAATTATGAGGATGAGTAAAGGTACGTTGTCAAAAAAAAATGTGACCATTCTTTATTGAACAGCCGTCGTAGTATTGCCACAATGAATTAGCTTTTCATTTACTCTGCACATTGTAAATATTAATGATTGTTTTGTTTATATTTATAATATTTTACTCTGACTATGCCGCTGTAAGACATTCGCATTTTACTTGATCTCTGTAGGAATTTTTTCTAAATTTTGTTTGTTTTGCTAAAGTATGACGACGTCAGGTTTATTTGGTAGGTATTAGCTGTAAGCCAAGAGATACTGTACTACATTCAATGCTTAAACAAAAAATCTCCACCTATTACAGCCAGCAAAGATGGGTATCTTCTATACTGTAAGGTGAACTCTGGGAAAAAAGGAAAATATACTGTTAGCTCGTTTTAGGGGGACCAGTTCTTTTCTATATGTCCAAACACTACACCCAGATTAGTGACCTCATATTTATTTTTATATGTTTTTAGCTCCACAATACAGTTCAGCGGCGGCTGGTGAGGCATTGTATTGACGGCGCCATAAATACATAAATTAATACATAAATATATAAAAGGAAACAAAAACAAGCAAATGAATAAATAAAAATAATAAATAAGAGTTATTAAAATATAAATATGTGTACCAATTTCGAACGATTTAGGCAATCTTATCAATAATCCATCCTATTTTATAATACCAAATAGAACGTACAGGGAAACACAAATAGATATTGTTACCCGATGGTCGAACATACGACCAGCTGGCAAAAGAGAGGGACAGATGGCATCGAGGGCACGCCTACTCGTGTGACGGAATGGCTCTTGCTGTGGGAGTGAGGGAGACGGATAGCGCTAAGCGACGCCTACGCTAATGCGTAGCGCTAATGACGTGCCGAGTAGAGACGGGGTGGGGAGAGAAGTAACCAGAAGTCACTGGGTTTCCCTTCTCCGCTCGCCTGGAAAGATCGTAAAACTTTGGGATGATGTGCAGAAGCTTCCAATAACAGCTGACCGACGTTTAAATAGGAGTGCGTGCAAAAGAGAGTCAGTTTTGAGTTTAGAGTTGTTTCAGTGTTTTAAGGCAAGGTGCCGAGTTGTGGAGTGGACCTGTGACAGACGAATTGGTGGATTGTAATTGTGTGCGCTACGTAATTCTGTGTAATCGGCAAGTGTACCAAGTGTATTTCTACGGAAATAAAGAATGTTTTGAATTTCGGCAATTTGGGCTTTTGATTCTACGAACCCACAAAGTCACAATATTTATTACATCCGTTCTCTTGTTACGCACAGGTGTAACGAGTACAGTAAAAGTTTGATAATTATAGTTCCTGGAGGATATGATACGAAGCGTTCTTGTATGATTTCGCGACAGAGAGACAGTTATCGAGCTTAAGTCCCGTACTTTACTGCACTGTAACGGATGAAGCGTAAGTCATGCGCCAGAGAAACCTCGGCACCACCTTCTCCCATAAGAAACCGTGTATAAGCAGACCTCCTAGCCCTTAACACAGGCGGTTATGAGCGTAGATGGTGTCGTTCAGTAATTGGCGCCAAGGACAAAGCGCTTTCGTTTAGCGCGCCTATTCACACGAGGGAGCAGATGCCCGCCTCGGTAGCGTAGATGATAGCGTGTCTGCCTCACTTCCAAGAGGTCCCGAGTTCGAATCTCGGTCAGGGTGAGTTAAATGGATAAGGTTTATCCGGGGTTTTCATTATTCTTCAAGACTAATGTCGGGTTACTCTAAGCTCCATGGACCCTGGACTCATTTGAGTATCATTTCACCCATTCCATTCACCGTCCGATATGACTATATGTTTAGTTTAGTTTAGTTTTATTCATCCTTTTGATCATATTACATGATATAGGACACGTCAAGTACTTATAACTAAAAATTATACAATATACATATATACAACACTATGTTTACGTTGGAGGACATAAATTAAAAAAAAAGAGCAGATACCCAGAAACAATCTTTTTTGCGCAATTCCTGTATACTTCTCTTTCTTTCGTTTTCATACATGGCACAGCGGCACTACCTCAAAAGCCGCCCCTGATAATAGTAATTAAAATGTTGTTGAAAAAAAAAGTATATGCACAAGTATAACACAAGTATAACACGAACAGTATACCTAAACGTCTGAATCTGAAGCGAGGCGAATCTTGTGAACTGCAATTGTTTGGCAGAAAACTCAAAACGTTTTGCTACTACAGACGGTAAAATGGTAAGAAAAAGAGGAAGCGAACGTTCCGTAACATAACGCTGTTATAAATTAGCTTCATGGTATAAAGGCGAATCAACTAAGGCAATGCTATGGTTTGGGAAGGCAAGCAAACAATAGTGAAAATGCCAGTTTTACTTTGTTGTAAACAGTATCATCATTAATGACCTGAGCAGCAGACCTGTTTGAACAGCCCAGCAACATCGGAAATATCGTGTAAATTACTTGATCGGAAACTTCACATCACGCAAACCTACGTTGTGGCAAAGAAGCACACCTAAATGCTGTAACATTACGTTCATTGCGTCATAGTGTTATAAAGATTTAGGGTCGTGTTCTGTGCTCAGTAAAAAAGCATGGAACTCAGTCTGCTTTTTTTTTTTTTTTTTTTTTTTTTTTTTTTTTTTTTTTTTTTTTTTGTAATTTTACGTCCTCCAACGTTAAGTCATATCGGATGATGAATGGAATGGGTGAAATGATGCTCAAATGAGCCCAGGGTCCATATAGCTTAGAGTTACCCGACATTCGTCTTTCAGGATAAGGGAAAAAACCCGGAAAAACCTTATCCAGGTAACTCACCCTGACCGAGATTCGAACTCGGGACCTCTTGAACGTGAGGCAGGAACTCAGTCTGGACGAGGCATTCAAACATTATACAAACGTCAGCAATGTAACCTTCCGTTATGCCGACTAGGGAGCTTTCTTCACTAAAACCATGAAAGAGGAGTATGTGTTAAACATGTAAACTGAAAATAATAACAATTTATTAAGTATAAGTAGTGAAAATATCCTAAAATATGTGCGTATATTTTTTTCTCTAAACAAGAGTTTCGTGGCGGTGAAAGAGGGCTACAAATTAATATAAAAAAAATGCACGGTGAGTAATAGAACCTGTTCCTAAATATATATAGATATATAATTTTCAATTTTTAAGTGTAATCTTGCTGTTTTATTTAAATCTAAATACGTTTATTATATGGTCGTTTCTATGATAAAAGGTTATGTTTGCATTCCATTCTTCTACCAACAAATTACGTGGTTTCGGTTCGTATCGAGACATTCACTTAGCACGTACATCCCAGTTAACTAATTATTATTATTATTATTATTATTATTATTATTATTATTATTATTATTATTATTATTATTATTATTATTATTATTATTATTATTATTATTATTATTATTATTATTATTATTATTATTATTATTATTATTATTATTATTATTATTATTATTATTATTATTATTATTATTATTATTATTATTATTATTATTATTATTATTATTATTATTATTATTATTATTATTATTATTATTATTATTATTATTATTATTATTATTATTATTATTATTATTATTATTATTATTATTATTATTATTATTATTATTATTATTATTATTATTATTATTATTATTATTATTATTATTATTATTATTATTATTATTATTATTATTATTATTATTATTATTATTATTATTATTATTATTATTATTATTATTATTATTATTATTATTATTATTATTATTATTATTATTATTATTATTATTATTATTATTATTATTATTATTATTATTATTATTATTATTATTATTATTATTATTATTATTATTATTATTATTATTATTATTATTATTATTATTATTATTATTATTATTATTATTATTATTATTATTATTATTATTATTATTATTATTATTATTATTATTATTATTATTATTATTATTATTATTATTATTATTATTATTATTATTATTATTATTATTATTATTATTATTATTATTATTATTATTATTATTATTATTATTATTATTATTATTATTATTATTATTATTATTATTATTATTATTATTATTATTATTATTATTATTATTATTATTATTATTATTATTATTATTATTATTATTATTATTATTCTATGATTACACACTTTGAATCAGCCAACCCCAGTAAACTAAATACCTAAATTCCATAATGTTCATGTGCGGAGGTACTCCCCAAATGTACATAGTTTTCTCCCGAATTCCAGGCAAGGACGAAATGAAGTGGGGTCACTTTTTTCATGTCCACCATCAGAGCAAATTCAACTAGAGGTGAAGTTTGACAGGATGAACATCTGATACTTCAGATTCTGCTTAGTATTGATCGCGAGCACAGTTCGCGAGTTTTCGTTCATAGAAGTGATGTGTTATTTAGCTCATTGCTGTTGGCAACATTGAATAGAATTAAATTTAAGCGCAATTTGAGTTTGAAAATATTATGGAAACCAAGTAAGATATATTAAATGCGAATCACGTGAAAGCAGCCCTTCAAAATCATAAATGAATAGACGCATTTAGTAATCAGCAGCCAAGAACAAATTTAACAGTGAAGATAACTCAAGAAGTGACATTTAAAATGAAGACCGATAATGAGGTAATTCTCTTGCAAAGTCTTTACCGTCTCAGTGCAGTTTTATAATTCAATTGGTAACTTTACTGAAAACAAGGATATTTGTCAACAATAATGGATCGTTTATCATACATATAATGGTGTGTTTGAAAGCAACATAAATTTGCACCTTTGTGTGGTCGTATTCTGCAGTATTGTTTGCTATCTGTGAATAAATGAGTATTCATAATTTGAGGAATGGATAAGGTTAGTTTCAAACCAATGGAGATTTAGTCCAAATAGTGTTGGAACGATTACAACATTTACACAGCTTGCTAACCTTCAAATCTAGGGTTCAACTCCCAGCTGGAGAGCTGGAGTTTTTCTTTAGTCACGATTATTCCCCATACCCCGTGAAGTGTGAGAATATGAATTGAATGTAAAAATGAACGTAATATCGACACAAATATTGTAACACCACTGTAAAGTGAGTGAACATAATTGTAATTGTTCCAAAGGTAAAACGCCGCCTTCATGACCTTAGAGGTTAAACGCTGCATGTAAATGAAACATCACGATAAAAAAGACTCCAAGAATTTTCTTGGTAAGGCCTGAACATTGCAACATTGCTTTTGGCAGAAGAAGCCAAAAGTCTTATGTTTAGTTGTCGAACAATAAACATTTGTTGAGGATGCTGTCGATTGCCATATCAGTGCCACCAATGTGCCGGAATTTCGTCCCGGAGTTCTTTTATATGCCAGTAAATGTAATGATACGGGACCGTCACTTTAAAATAAACCTAAACATCATCGGTTTTGGCCAGGCTTGAACCCACGACTTTGGGATCAGTGGACCAATAGGTATCTAATCCACTGAGCCTACCACCCCTCCCCACATTCATTAATCAGACAATTCTAGGCTTGCTTTGTTTGGATTTGATTTCAGTTGTAGATCCTGCAACCTGTTCACTCTTTTTAGGAAAATAATCACTTAAGGACAAACATGGCCATTATTGAAATTTATGCCCTGCAACGTGAGCCATGTCGGACGACGAATAAAACGAGTGAAACAAGTCTAGGGTCCATAGAACGTAAATATCTGACATTCATTTTTCAGCATAAGCGAACACTCCTGAAAGAAAACTTATCCAAATAATTCATCCTGAGCGAGATTCGAATCCGAAACCTCTTGAACTTGAGGCAGAGACGCTACCATATTCCTTACAGAGGCGGGCAAAAAAAAAAAAAAAAAAAAAAAAAAAAAGCCATTTTCCGACTATTCAGCATCCCCGATCAGGACCACCAACTTATAAAAAGCGAAATTAGCAAATTGGCGGTGTTTTGATTAACATCTATTATTGGAGTTTAGCCAGGGGCAGTTCTTCCTTGATGCATTTGAATCGCCGAGTCACCTACTTTTTTTTTTTTTAATAATTTACATGGGTATGTTTTATGTTCTAGCATTTAATTGTCGTTTATTAAAGTTCTCCAAGTTATATTTTGTAATGGAACCTCTCTCTTGGCACTCGCGTGTCGATAATGCAGCTAGCTTACTTCACGACTGGTGATTCATTGTGACCATAACACATGCGGTGTGAGAGGAGAGGTTGGATGGGCAGAATGTCATTGCTACGGATTCAGTTCATAGAAGCTGTATATTCCGCGCCAAATCGTGTTGCCAACACAACACAGGACTTTCTTCCTATTTTTTCGTTTATTTGAAAAGAAAATTGTTGGTAGAAGTGGTAGCTCGCTGAAGCGAGAATTGCGTGCCATGTGCTACTAGTGGTGTGATACTTGTGTGTGCTTCTGTTTATTATTAGTTTGCATAAGTATATGTTCTGTGGTTTGCATCTTGAGTGAAAACGTAACTTATGTGATCAGTGATTACTGTCTGATATGTGAAGTATTTAATTTTTCATATTTAAGGGATTTACAATGAATTCAACACACGACCTGGCGTGTTCCATTCTCCAAACATCATTTTTTTTATGGAAAAATAATGACAAACGCGACGTGGTAAATGTCAGTAGACCAACACAAGTGCTATGTTTAGCAAAATTTTACAGCAGAGCATCTTCAAAATACACCAGGACATTTAAGACTCGCAGGTATGAGGAACATAATTGTGTCGGTTTGAAGAAGCTGGAAAAAAACAGTAACACAATTGCAGACGCTCTTCGGGAAAGCTCAAGAAAGAAAGAAGCCTCAAGAAATGACATTTCATGGACATAATGAAAGCGAGGACTCATTTAATAAAGGTAATTTTAAGGAACTTTTGGATTCTTATACAGAGGGAAACCCCATCGAAATTAAAAATCTCTGTTCCTGTATAAAATCCGTTTTTGCGATGCTGATTTTGCGAATTAAGGTTAGCCAATTTTCTGAGTCACTTAATCAGTTCCCCAGTTCGCATTTGGGGTTAGCTATGCGTTGTTGACGTTTCCAGTCTCAATGTTACAACATCGACAGTTCTTCCATACTTGGCCCGATTAAAGAACTTGCATATTCCCCGCTATCTATTGTTTAAGCAACTTGCTCAAGAGAGATGCCAACACGAAATTACAAAACCCGCTATTCTCTCGCGATTAATTTAGCGCAACGCAAAGCACAGCCAAGGGATTGAAGGCCCTAAGCTTCAAAGTGTAACCGAGGGATTGAGGGCCCTAAGATGCAAAAAGTAGCCTAGGGATTGAGGACTCTTAAGATGTAAATTATAGCCCGAGTATTAATGGCCCTCAAATGCAAAATGCAGTAGAGGGATTGAGGGCCCTGAGTTGTAAAGCATAGCCGAGTGATTGAGGGCCCTAAGTTGTAAAGTGTAGCTGAGAGACGAGGCCCTGTACTGTAAAGTGTAACCCAGGGATTTACAATCCTGAGTTGTGGAATGAAGCTGAGGGGCTGAGGCCCTAAGTTGTAAAGTGTAGCTGAAGGACGAGGCCTGTACTGTAAAGTGTAACTCAAGGATTTACAATCCTGAGTTGTGAAATGAAGCTGAGGGGCTGAGGCCCTAAGTTGTAAAGGGTAGCTGAGAGACGAGGCCCTTTACTGTAAAGTGTAACCCAGGGATTTACAATCCTGAGTTGTAGAATGAAGCTGAGGGGCTGAGGCCCTAAGTTGTAAAGTGTAGCTGAGAGACGAGGCCCTTTACTGTAAAGTGTAACCCAGGGATTTACAATCCTGAGTTGTAGAATGAAGCTGAGGGGCTGAGGCCCTAAGTTGTAAAGTGTAGCTGAGAGACGAAGCCCTTTACTGTAAAGTGTAACCCAGGGATTTACAATACTGAGTTGTAGAATGAAGCTGAGGGGCTGAGGCCCTAAGTTGTAAAGTGTAGCTGAGAGACGAGGCCCTTTACTGTAAAGTGTAACCCAGGGATTTACAGTCCTGAGTTCTAGAATGAAGCTGAGGGGCTGAGGCCCTAAGTTGTAAAGTGTAGCTGAGAGACGAGGCCCTGTACTGTAAAGTGTAACCCAGGGATTTACAATCCTGAGTTGTAGAATGAAGCTGAGGCCCTAAGTTGTAAAGTGTAGCTGAGAGACGAGGCCCTGTACTGTAAAGTGTAACCCAGGGATTTACAATCCTGTGTTGTAGAATGAAGCTGAGGGGCTGAGGCCCTAAGTTGTAAAGTGTAGCTGAGAGACGAGGCCCTGTACTGTAAAGTGTAACCCAGGGATTTAAAATCCTGAGTTGTGGAATATAGCTGAGGGGCTGAGGCCCTAAGTTGTAAAGTGTAGCTGAGAGACGAGGCTCTGTACTGTAAAGTGTAACCCAGGGATTTACAGTCCTGAGTTGTAGAATGAACCTCAGGGGCTAAGGCCCTAAGTTGTAAAGTGTAGCTGAGAGACGAGGCCCTGTACTGTAAAATGTAACCCAGGGATTTACAGTCCTGTGTTGTAGAATGAAGCTGAGCGGCTGAGGCCCTAAGTTGTAAAGTGTAGCTGAGAGACGAGGCCCTGTACTGTAAAATGTAACCCAGGGATTTACAGTCCTGTGTTGTAGAATGAAGCCGAGGGGCTGAGGCCCGAAGTTGTAAAGGGTAGCTAAGAGACGAGGCCCTGTACTGCAAAGTGTAACCCAGGGATTTACAGTCCTGTGTTGTAGAATGAAGCCGAGGGGCTGAGGCCCGAAGTTGTAAAGAGTAGCTAAGAGACGAGGCCTTGTACTGTAAAGTGTAACCCAGGGATTTACAATCGTGAGTTGTAGAATGAACCTGAGGGGCTGAGGCCCTAAGTTGTAAAGTGTAGCTGAGAGACGAGGCCCTTTACTGTAAAGTGTAACCCAGGGATTTACAATCCTGAGTTGTAGAATGAAGCTGAGGGGCTGAGGCCCTAAGTTGTAAAGTGTAGCTGAGAGACGAGGCCCTGTACTGTAAAGTGCAACCCAGGGAATTACAGTGCTGTGTTGTAGAATGAAGCTGAGGCCCTAAGTTGTAAAGCGTAGCTGAGAGACAAGGCCCTGTACTGTAAAGTGTAACCCAGGGATTTATAATTCTGAGTTGTAGAATGAAGCTGAGGGGCTGAGGCCCTAAGTTGTAAAGTGTAGCTAAGAGACGAGGCCCTGTACTGTAAAGTGTAACCCAGGGATTTACAGTCCTGAGTTGTAGAATGAAGCTGAGGGGCTGAGGCCCTAAGTTGTAAAGGGTATCTAAGAGACGAGGCCCTGTACTGTAAAGTGTAACCCAGGGATTTACAGTCCTGAGTTGTAGAATGAAGCTGAGGGGCTGAGGCCCTAAGTTGTAAAGGGTATCTAAGAGACGAGGCCCTGTACTGTAAAGTGTAACCCAGGGATTTACAGTCCTGAGTTGTAGAATGAAGCTGAGGGGCTGAGGCCCTAAGTTGTAAAGGGTAGCTAAGAGACGAGGCCCTGTACTGTAAAGTGTAACCCAGGGATTTACAGTCCTGAGTTGTAGAATGAAGCTGAGGGGCTGAGGCCCTAAGTTGTAAAGGGTAGCTAAGAGACGAGGCCCTGTACTGTAAAGTGTAACCCAGGGATTTATAATTCTGAGTTGTAGAATGAAGATGAGGGGCTGAGGCCCTAAGTTGTAAAGTGTAGCTGAGAGACGAGGCCCTGTACTGTAAAGTGTAACCCAGGGATTTACAATCCTGAGTTGTAGAATGAAGCTGAGGGGCTGAGGCCCTAAGTTGTAAAGCATGGCTGAGAGACTAGGCCCTGTACTGTAAAGTGTAACCCAGGGATTTACAGTCCTGAGTTGTAGAATGAAGGTGAGGGGCTGAGGCCCTAAGTTGTAAAGTGTAGCTGAGAGACGAGGCCCTGTACTGTAAAGTGTAATCCAGGGATTTACAATTCTGAGTTGTAGAATGAAGCTGAGGGGCTGAGGCCCTAAGTTGTAAAGCATAGCAGAGAGACTAGGCCCTGTACTGTAAAGTGTAACCCAGGGATTTACAATTCTGAGTTGTAGAATGAAGGTGAGGGGCTGAGGCCCTAAGTTGTAAAGCGTACGAAGCTGTTGCAGGTGCTAAGTTTTCCAGTGTGAGATGTTGGAAATGTGTATGCTTGAACTATTGGCTAAATCTCTATAATCTTAAAACTGAATAAGAAGTACTAGAATGTGAATAAAGCTTTAGAATTTTCAATCCTCCAACCTTGCTTTCTGTTATAGGAAGATTTTAGCACCATGGTAACAAAGCCACACTAGATTTCAATATTTTAACTTGATCTTTTTCACTTTCTGCTCATGTAAATAGAAATGGTATGCAGAGCGTTTCTGAGAGAAATTTGTAGATGTCACCCATTATTTGAGACCAATATTTCCCTTACTTTGTTGTTGCTGATCTCTACTTCTAAAATACATCAGCTTTGTGGCTTAGAGCCCTCAACCCTGGGCTATGAATTTGTTGGTAGTCAAATATATAAAATAGTTATTGTCTTGCATTTATTTCTTTGCTTTTTAGTTATGGTAATTAGAGGAAATATTCCATTCCACTCAAAGGTTTGATACCAAAATTTGATCAGAAACCCTGAATCTCTGAATTTAAAAATGTATGTTTAGAAAAGGCTGTACATTTAGGTATCTATGAAGAGGGTGTGTTGCAATTGAAAGGTTGGTTGAATACAACAATGCGGGGATGCAACTTGAAGATTTTCAAGGAAGTCCCTCCACCCCGGCTACCCTTATATGTAAATTTTGTTTTTGTTTTCTTAGAAATGGTTCTAATTATTTTGATCAAAATGACTATGTAATAAACAGATCTTTATACTCTATGGACAAATGTGAAAGTTAGCCATATTAACAGTAAATACAGCTGGAAGTTATTTCTGTACTGCATTTCACAATAAACATTTGAGTAACTTTACAAATCCAGATAAGCCATTTGACAGTTTAAATATTATGTGCTATTTGTTGTAATTGCAAATTCCCATTGATTGATTTGTCCAGATGCCCATAGACACAAACCATGCATAAATGTTGCTTGATAATTAGCATCTTAACTTAGAGTTTGAGTTGAGTTGAGGAGAATGCAGACTTTCATATCCAGATTAAAAAGTTATTTCTGCACTGCAATTGCCGAACACACCATTGAAGTGGAGGGTGAAGGCAACATTATCCTCAATACACTATAACTGTATATAGCTTTGGTAAATAGAAATACTGCATACTATGTCAGAGACTGTTTCAAAATCTAAAATAAAAAACATTTGAAATATTCATTTAGAGAAGAGGTTCATTTATATAATCTTTTATTAAGATTTACTGATGTGACACAACTAATTACCATACATTTGGCGTGATAATGTTTGAGGAAGAAACTCTCAAATCAGCTTCAAGTCTTAAACAAACAGGATCTTGCCTTACAGAGGTATTTTTTAGAGGGGACGCATGACCTGCTCAGATGTGCAAGTGATGTCATACAAATCAGTGGTGGGGCTAAAATCAGACTGCTGATAAAGCTAGTGGGTTAGATAACAGATGACTAACCTGACATCCCTTTTTCTTACAAATAGACAAGTGGACTCCATCATAAACTACTGTGCAACATTAAGTCTTACACCACGTCTAAAAAATACATCTGTACATATGTCAAAATTCATTAAAAAAAAGACAATTGGTTACAAACATTGCAGTGAAAATAAATGAAGGAGAGCAAATTCTTGTAGATTGTGTACAACGGACTGTTGCTTGTTGGAGCAGATCTGGCTTCTCAGTCTCATATTTCAGCAGTATTATGGTATTTAAGAAAGGAGAAATGGTACTGGCAAGGAAGAGAAATTGAAGTGGTCAGTACATTTAATTATCTAGGAGTACGATTAAGCAGTAAGGGGGGTTGGAAAAAGCAGAAGAGAATGACAATTGCATTAAAAGCTATTAAAGCATGCCTAGATAAATTACCAGGAATGCAAATAAAACAGCTGGAGAGAATTTACACAGCCGTAGTAGAAGCAAATATGCTGTATGTGGTAGACATATGGGGTTTGGAGGAGGGAGGGGGGTGCAAATATGAATGTGATACATATAACTTTTGGGCTTACCACGAGCTTCACCAAATGGAGTGGCGTAAGCAGAATTGGAAAGACTGGGAACTAGAGGGATAATGGTGGATAGGGTGTTAAAATACTGGGCGAGAATTAGGAGTTTAGATGAGCAGAATATTCTGCGTCAATGCTTGATAGTACAGGAAAGGCTAAATCAGAAAGATTCATGGCTAAATAAGATAAAGGAAATGATGTTAAAAATAGGGTTGGGTGTCATGTGGGAAAACAGGGAATTATTGCAAAGTGGATTTTGGAAAGAACTTAGGTTAAGAACGGAAGATATTGAAAGGCAAGAAATGTTAGGAAGCTTCAACTTGAAAAGCTCACTGGAAATTTATAGAGAAATGAAAGTGATGTGGAACAGGGAAAAATACATTGATATTTGTGATAAAGCAGCAAGAGAAGGTTTTACATAGGCCAGAACAGGGGTGTTGGGAAGAGGCAGGGATCACTGCACTCGTTGATTTTGTAAACAAAGTAGCAAAAAATTTGGACGAAAAAAGACAAACTGCTGCCCCAATTTGTGATATATCTAAAGTGTTTGTGTAAACCACCAAATATCAATAAGTAAACTACACCAGTACGGCATAAGACACACAAACTTGGAATGGTTCAAATCATATTTAGAAGGCCGTAAACAGAAAATTATAATGTAGGGCAGTTCTGTGAACAAATTAAAAATGGGATTCCGCAGGGTTCCGTACAAGGTCCACTACTTTATGTAATTTACATGAATGATCTTTCAGTTACAGTCAGTGGACAACCAATATTTTATGCTGATGACATGTCAATTATTTTAAGTGGGTCAGATATTGATAAGTTAAAAACAAACATTGACCAGGCCATAAAACAATTGGAAGCATGGAAGCAATGGTCTGAAATTAAATAAAACTAAAACTGAAATCGTACATTTTAAGACTACAGTAGAAAACACACAAAGTAACTCGTTAACTTCAGCTACCTCAAAAGAAGCTAAACTTTTAGGGTTATTTATAGATGAACGCCTTAAATGGACCAAACAATTAAATTATATAGAAAAAAAATTAAATACTGCCTGTTTCAACATGTCTTGCTTGGCACAGATTACAAATTTAGAAACAAGAAAAATCGTATATTGCAGTTACTTTCACTCATTACTTGCATATGGAATAACTTTATGGGGAAATGCAACAGGCTCTGACAGACTTTCGAATTCAAAAGAAAATCATACGCATAATGACACATTCGAGTTATAAATCATCCTGCAGACCACTTTTTAAAACATTAAGAATTTTGACACAACCTTGCCTCTGTATGTATGATCTAGTTTTATATGTACACAGTGATTATAACAGTTTTCAAAAAAATCAACATCATCATGGTCATAACACAAGAGGAAAATGAGATATAAAATACCCTACTCATAGGTTAGCACTGCTCGAGAAAAGTCCACAATATATCGGAATTAAAATATATAATAATTTGCCACAAACAGTTAGGGAAATCCAAAACCAAAATCGTTTTAAGAAAATAGTCAAAAGTTTATTCACCAACAAAGCATACTATTCAATTCAGGAATTCATGGATGATGATGATGATGATGATGATGCACTGTGATCTCAATTGTATCTTAGTGTCTGTTCAACTTTAGGAAAACTATATACTCTAGATATTGTACATAATTAATATTCTCTTGCTTTATTATACTTTGTAACATATTGTATTGTAAATATTGTAGACTTATTTCTGATCTTAAAGTTTAGGTTTAATATTTTGACGAGCACCTGCTCAACTATGTAAGTGTAATGTGATGAATAAGTTATTGTATTGTATCATTGTGTCACCAAAGGGATAAGGAATGGCATTTGCTTTTAGAATGTGAAGAAACTAGGTTACTCTGGGAATGGACAAGGCTACCAAAAGAAATTTAAGCAATGAAATTAATGAGTGTAAAAACTAGGAAACATTTAATTAGGAACTTTTTGGGCAAAGTAAGAGCCAAATGGTTGAGGAAGGTAAGTAAATATGATGAAAATGAAGATAAGATGCCAATAGGGACCCATTAGCTCGACAACCTCAGAGTTTGAGTCTATGGGCCCGAGGGTAACCAGCAACTCAGTGTAGTAATAAGTTACTTTCTATTTGAGCAGTACCTGGTAAGAAAGGAAGGAAATAATAATGAGTTGTTTTTTTTACTAGGAATCACCTTTACTGGATTATGAAAGAAAATTATTTGCCAAAACATCAAATGCACCAGAAATGCCTGTGCTAAATTTGAAAGTAAAGGTAAGGCTTTTGTGCTGTGACTGTCAGTTGTACTTCCACATCTCCAACACTCTTACTGTGATACTACTGTTTGCAGGCAAGAGTGGATAAAATAAATATAGATGGAGTAGTGAGAACTAAAGAAGACTTTGTGCTGGAATATGTAAGAGAGCTGTTCAAGGCTAAGGATTTCCAGGAGGTTTTACTTGGTGCACAAAGAGTGAGAGAAAATCTTGAAGCTCTGGGATGTTTCCGAAGGGTGGGAATATACATCGACGAGAGTAGAGGTCCCAATGCCTCTGCTAATGGTCTTGAGGTAAGCTTGTTATAATCAGCATAAGGTGCAATAGTAGAAACATTTGCTGACATTTGGGTGATATTCTGGTTCAAAGTTCATAATTTGATCCTTGTTTTTGTAATGTGTAGGTATGTTTTCTTGCTGTCCTAAGGAGGTTTGCTTCTGGGATATCGTGGTGGTTGTTCCAAAAGTGCGCTGCTACGGCTGATTTTTTGTCTGTTTGTATTTTAGGCATCAAAGGTGTTCTTTTATCTTGTTATGCCATGATATTTCTTTTTGAGATTTTAATGTGGTAGTCTCCCAGGGAGACATTAAGGTATACCCAATGACGAGGTCCACAATGCCTGTCCCTCTTAAGCTATGCCTTTTCAAGGCTTTAGTGCTTCCTGTTATGCTTTATGTGTGCAAAGTCTGGGGCATGACTGCAGACTCGAACATGCAGCTCTTGCAATGGGTATAGGTTGTGGTTAGGCGCTGGGCCAAGAAATTCTCACTACCAGAGTGCCATAGTGCATGCCCTGTCCTGGAACCCCAGGGCAGGAAAGTCCTCCAGAAAGTCCATCAGAGGCGGAGTCCCCGAAGGCTCTGTACTATCCCCAACCCTCTTCAACACCTACGTGTCTGACCTTCCCACTAAGGTGCACATTAATATTGCACAATTTGCTCATGACGTACTGCTTTTCTGCACAGATAAATATGCACACAGAGCCTTTATCCCCATACAGAGACACTTATGCCTTATCCAAGAATAGTGCAAGCTCTGGCAATGTTAACCTGGAGAAAAGTCAAGCCATGTTGCATCAGGCATGCGGAGCTTTGGCTTCACTATACCCAATGATGAGGTCCACAATGCCTGTCCCTCTTAAGCTATGCCTTTTCAAGGCTTTAGTGCTTCCTGTTATGCTTTATGTGTGCAAAGTCTGGGGCATGACTGCAGACTCGAACATGCAGCTCTTGCAGTGGGTACAGAATAGATGTCTTCGGATTATCTATTCTGTATGCAGTTCCTTTCCATGAGACTATTCCATGATGCCTCATCTCTCCCCTATGTGGAGGTTGTGGTTAGTTGCTGGGCCAAGAAATTCTATGAGAGTTTACCTCACTACCAGAGTGCCCTGGTTAGGTCTCTTGGGGACTGTTGTCCTAATGAACACTGCCTAAAGTTGTATTGGTTTCCCTGCATGACTTGCAGGTATAATCGGTAACCCTTAAGTTAATACTCCAACTCAAAATTATTCCCGCCCAAGTATAGCCTGGGTTCTCCAAATTTAAAAATTTATTTCCAAAATGTTACACCTAGTGGTGCCAATTTGTCAACCATTGTGAGCTTAGGCTACCAACCTAAATTTCACCCGCCATCCTGTAAAACCCACATTCCTGTCATATGTGGTTAAGTCCCTCCTAGGACAGGTACATTAATGTCCCTCAGCCTGCCAACAGCACAACGACAAATCTACATGAAGTTGCATTTAGGATTTGTGTATTTGGTTATTTTATTCATTCAATAGAACTGTGTATTTGAAAGCCATGTTGTGTTGCAGGTGACGTTTCAAGTGCAGGAGGATAATCGCATAATTGGTGGAATAGATACAATGATAGGAAGCAATGAAGGTGGCATTTCAGTAGGTCTGGAGATGCCCAATACCTTTGGTCGAGGAGAAAAGCTAATCACAGAGTATAAATACGGTACCAAGAGAACTTCTGGCTTGAATCTAACCTTCAAGAAACCTCACAAAGGTTCTTTATTTCCTAAGTAAGTCTTCTGTTTGTTTTACATTATATAACTATTGACTATTTTACGACTCACCCAGAACCCATTAGTTGATGACATTTCAGTTGTTTTCTAACATTTAATAAATGAAGGTGACTACTTATTCTGAAAAATACTCCAACAAATGAAGAATACTTTACTGTTAATAATGCTTCTAAATGTAATATTTAAACAGACTAACTACTATCTACATTTGCTACTTAACATTCTTCAATTGACTAACAAGGGTTATTTAATACATATCACTCTGAATTTATTTCTTAAATCTGGTGAGATAAGTGAATGTAGCATGCCTTCAATACATTTGGCACCTATCAGCCTCTTAGTCAGTTGCATTATGTTCTTTTGTTATATTTCTGAATATTTATATTCGTTCTATTTTATGCATTCTTACTGTATACAGAGATACAGATGGATTATTCAGCAACTTGAGGCAACAATTTATGAGATGCAATGAATGGTAAATGATTCAAGCTGATAACAATAAGAGCGAAGAACACCTCATTTTGAAGACATTAATATTACGTAGACCTGTGCGCCATAGACCAGTCCAATCCACAGTTATTAAAAATTCACAAACAAAAATTTTTGGGCAGTCTGAAAGGAATGATAATTCTCTATGGCCCTAGTAGAAATTATTTTGTATCTCTAAGTCTGTTTTAAAAACGTGGTATATTGAAAATTAAAATTTGTTACTTAAATACTTAAAAACTAAAAAGGTTATATGTCTCAGAAACTATTTGTAGTTGAGATTCAACTGTATTGGAACACCACAGTGAAGCGAAAAATTATTAAATTTTAGATGAGTCGCATTTCTTACACAATTTTATTTTATTTATTTGTAGTTGGTTTATTAATACTCGTCACTTACTTGTTTATATTTATGAGAGACTAGTTTCAAAGGCATTCGCCTCCATTTTCAATCTCTTTCCAAATGGCATCTGTTGTTGTCTGCTCTCTCTCTCTCTGGTGGTGGAACTATGAACTTCTTTGTCAAATTATCTACTGGTGGGATTTCAAAGTTCATTACGCGATCCTTATTTTTCCATGTGAATATGTTCTCCCATGTTGTCAATTTATTTTGGTTTATCACTCCTTTTAATAATTTTGGATTTGGATCAATGTCATGGTTTTCATTCCAAAAGTGAAATGCTACTGCTAACTTATCTTCTTGTTTCAATCTTATGTTTCTAAAGTGCTCTTTGACGCTGGGTTTTAGATTTCTTTTAGTTTGACCTATGTAGCATTTTTCACACAATTCTTACAACTTATCTGGTATATTCCGGATCTGTTAACTGATGGGATTTCATCTTTTGTTTTTGAATTTAGCAATTTTAAAATTGAGTGTCTATTAGTAGGTGCCAAGGTGATATTTTGTTCCTTGAAGATCTTTTTAAATTTATTAAATGTTTTTGGGTGATATGTGAATGAACTGAATATGCTGTTGCTTTCTTTTTCTTTTGTAAATGTGGTTGCTTCCTTAATGGCTTTCTTTAGTTTAGCTTTTCTAATTTTCTTCAACACCAAACTTTTGTTGTATCCATTTTCTTCTGCTATGTGTAGTATTGCTTTTTGTTCTTTGACATATTCTTCTTTTTCCATGGGTATGTTGACTAATCTGTGTGTAAGGCTGTTTATTATTGCATGTTTATGTGTAATTGGGTTGTGGCTATTATTTTTTATGTAATTTTCTGAATATGTTGGTTTCCTGTAAATTCCAAATTTTATTTTTGTGTCATTCCTGATGATATTTAGATCCAAGAAATAGAGTTGTCCATTGGTTTTTTTTTCTATAGTGAATTTTATAGTCCTTTCTTGCAGATTGAGTAATTTTAATGCATCTTCTAAATGTTTATTCGGTACAATTGCAAAGATGTTGTCAACATATCTATACCAAACTTTGAAGATCAATGGGAAGGACTTTTTGATTTGTGTTTCAAATGCACTCATAAATAAGTTAGCCAAAAAAGGTGAAAGTGGATTGCCCATTGAAAACCCTGATTTCTGCTTGTAGTGTTTTCCATTAAAGCTGAAGAAGTTTTGTTCAATGCATATTTTTGTTAGAGAAATGAATTCTTCTGCTTCTATTGCTTCCATTTCTATTGTAGTTAGCCATTTTTTTAATACAGTCTGTAATTTTTCTGTTGGTATGCTTGGAAATAAAGATGTGACATCAAATGAAACCATTCTGTCATTTTTGTCCAAATTTATATCTTTGATTTTTCCTACTAAATCTAAAGAGTTTTTTAAATTTGCACTTTTGAATTTTGGGAAACTATTAAATTTATTTAGCAACCATTTGGCCAAATTATATGTGGGGGCATTTATACTACTAGTGATAGGTCTCATGCCTTTCCCTGTTTTATGAATTTTTGGCAGCCCATATACTCTTGGTAATGTTGGGTTATCTACTTTAATTTTGTAAAATTATTTTTTGTTGATTATTTTGCTTTCTTTTAGAGTTTTATTTGTGGTTTCAATGCAGTACTTTAAAGGGTTAGTTTCTACTTTTTGGTAATTATTGTCTTCCAACAAATCTTCCATCCTCTTCGTGTGATCTTCTTTTTCCAAAATTACTAGTTTATTTCCCTTGTCTGCTTTAGTAGTGGCTAACTACAATAGAAATGGAAGCAATAGAAGCAGAAGAATACATTTCTGTAACAAAAATATGCATTGAACAAAACTTCTTCAGCTTTAATGGAAAACACTACAAGCAGAAATCAGGGTTATCAATGGGCAATCCACTTTCACCTTTTTTGGCTAACTTATTTATGAGTGCATTTGAAACACAAATTAAAAAGTCCTTCCCATTGATCTTCAAAGTTTGGTATAGATATTGTCACCCAATTATCGGAAAGCACGACCAACGGCAGCTGAGAAGGGGACCAGAGGCATCTGGACCACGCCCACCCATTTATCTCAGTCACTAACTGAGGGGATGATTAGGGAAGTGTCACTGGTCGCTGGCCGCCTCTTCCATCTTCCCCTGCCGTCTGGAACCTTCGTGGTGATTCACTGAAACAAGAGACTTCGAGAAACTGTGATATCCCTATAAAGGGGGCTGCAGTGAGTGAGTTCAGTCAGTGCTTGACGAGCCGCGTAGGAGCGCCGTGCTAGTGAACGGACGAGAAGACTGTGTACGTGCATCGGAAGAGTGTACGTAACTGTGAGCATGTACTGGAACTGTAACGGACGAACTGGTGAATTGTAATTGTGTGCATTACGTAATTCTGTGTAATTGGCAAGTGTTCAACTGTAAGTCGGTGGAAATAAAGAACATTTTGAGTTTGTGCACTTGGACTTTTAATTTCGCGAACCCACAAAGTCACAATATGTTTACGACATCTTTGCAATTGTACCGAATAAACATTTAGAAGATGCATTAAAATTACTCAATCTGCAAGAAAGGACAATAAAATTCACTATAGAAAAACAAACCAATGGACAACTCTATTTCTTGGATCTAAATATCATCAGGAATGACACAAAAATAAAATTTGGAATTTACAGGAAACCAACATATTCAGAAATTTACATAAAAAATAATAGCCACTACCCAATTACACATAAACATGTAATAATAAACAGCCTTACACACAGACTAGTCAACATACCCATGGAAAAAGAAGAATATTTCAAAGAACAAAAAGCAATACTACACATAGCTGAAGAAAATGGATACAACAAAAGTTTTGTGTTGAAGAAAGTTAGAAAAGCTAAACTAAAGAAAACCATTAAGGAAGCAACCACATTTACAAAAGAAAAGGAAAGCAACAGCATATTCAGTTCATTCACATATCACCCAAAAACATTTAATAAATTTAAAAAGATCTTCAAGGAACAAAATATCACCTTGTCACCTACTAATAGACACTCAGTTTTAAAATTGCTAAATTCAAAAACAAAAGATGAAATCCCATCAATTAACAGATCCGGAATATACCAGATAAGTTGTAAGAATTGTGAAAAATTCTACATAGGTCAAACTAAAAGAAATCTAAAACCCAGAGTCAAAGAGCACTTTAGAAACATCAGATTGAAACAAGAAGATAAGTCAGCAGTAGCATTTCACTTTTAGAATGAAAATCATATGACACTGATCCATGAGAAGTGGTACAAAGAGGGAATAGAATATAAAGTAGTACGTGAATGTAATTACTTAGGAATGAAAATTGATGCAGGAGGGAAATGGGAGAAGCAAAAGAAATGCGCACTGGCAAAAGGGAAAGCAGCAATGGCAGCTGTAAGAGGATGTTTGTATAAAACACCTGAAATGGAAATGAAATGGTTAGAAAGGGTATATAATTCGGTGGTTGAGGCACGAATGCTATATGGTATTGAGATGTGGGGGCTGGAAAAGGGATGGGGGGTTTTGTAAGGAAGTTCTAGGGCTGCCAATATCAACTGCAAATGAAGTAGCTCTAATTGAAATGGGGAGAGTTCCAAGAAAAGGGTTAGTTATAGAAAGGGCACTAAAATATTGGTATAGGATATTGAATTTAGAGGAGGGGAATATACTGAAACAATGCTTGAAGTATCAAGAACTAATTCCTTTCTTGGAAGTGTTGAAAACAGTGTTGTTATGATAAATTAACTTTAAAGAGAGTCGATTAAAGACACTAAACAACACTTTTAAATTTTTCCGGAACATGTTTCTGAGGCTTTGCCTCTATCATCAGCCTATACTTTATGGCTTACCCAAAATACACAAACCATCCATAACAATGAGACTTATAGTTAGCAGTATAAATTCACCAACATACAAACTTGCAAAGTGGCTAACAAACAAATTCAACTCATTTCCAAAATTCGACAACCTAAGCATCAAAAACACCTATGAACTTATAGAACACATTGATACTGAACTAAAAGAAGAGGACACACTAGTCTCGTTTGATGTTAAATCACTGTTTCCCAGCATACCAGTTAATCAACTCCCACCGTTGATAGAAAAATGGCTCAAATCACTTGGAATGGCATCACCTGAAATTTCAGACTACATCGAACTAACCAAATTATGCATAGAACAAAATTTCTTCCAGTTTCAAACAAAATATTTTCACCAAACTTCAGAGTTAGCAATGGGCAACCCCCTATCACTCTTCCTGGCCGATCTGTACATGAGTGCATTAGAAATAAGGATCAACAAAGGTTTCCCTTGGATGTTCAAACTCTGGCAACGATATGTAGATGACATCTTTGCAATAGTACCAAAAAAAAAAAAACACATCAGTGATGCACTAAAACTTTTAAATATCCAAGAAAAAAGCATCAAGTTCACTGTAGAAATAGAAAAAGATGAGCATTTACCATTTTTGGATCTAAAAATAATGAGGAATAAAAACAGACTAAACTTTGGCATTTACAGAAAACCAACACAGACAGACAACTACATAAAAGCTAATAGCTACAACCCAAGATCCCACAAACAGGCAATCTTCAATAGTTTAGCACACAGACTGGTAAACATCCCTCTCACAGCAGAAGAATACAAAACAGAATACAACAAAATAATTGAAATAGCACAAAAAAATAACTTTCCCAAATCATTAGTGGACAAAAAAGTGAACTTAGCAAAAAAGAAGAAGCTACTAAAGGAAACCACAACCCTCTCAGCTACAGAAACTAAAATGAACTTCAAAAAATTCACTTACCATCCATGGGCCTATGATAAATTCAAAAAAGTCTTCAAAAAACAAAACATTCAACTTGCACCAGTCAACCATTTCTCCTTAAAAAACCTAATTTGCTCAAACATCAAAGATGCCATTCCATCTAACAAAAAATCTGGTATATATCAAATTGAATGCAATGACTGTAGTCAAATTTATATTGGAAAAACCAAAAGAAATTTAGAAACAAGAGCAAAGGAACACTTTAGAAACATAAAATACAAACAATTAGAAAAATCAGCAGTTGCCACACATTTTTGGGAAAAAAACCACAACATAAATCCAGAACCAAAACTACTAAAACATACATCAGGAAAACAAGAACTATCCACATGGGAACAAATCTTCATTTCAAAAAATAGGAACAAAGTATTCAATTTCGACATCCCCCAGAAAGATTTGTTCAGCAGTGTTGTTTAGTGTCTTTAATCGACTCTCTTTAAAGTTAATTAATCAAGAACTAAGTTTACCAAATAAAGGATGGGTAAGTAATTTACGAAATAATTTGGAAGATAATGGTATGGGTGATATTTGGAGAAAGATAGAAACTAATTATAAAGGTTTTTGGAAAGGGGCTAGAATAAGATTTGAAGACATGGAGATACAGAGACTGTTTAGTCAAATAGCAGAGAAGAGATCACTTGTTTTCTATATTCCATTGAAAAATAGTTGGGGGAGGGAGAGGTATATAGATAGCACTAACAGTGAAGAAAGAAAAGGGTTAGTATGGATATGAGCAGGGATATGGAGATTAAGAGGTCAAAGAAATGGATACCCGCAAGATGAGTGCCCATTGTGTGGGGACAAAGAGGATATAGAACATATACTGTTTGATTGTAAGGAAACAGAGATGTGGAGGACAAAATGTCAAATATCAAGAATGAATAGGAGAATCAGCTTAATCTAGGCTTTAAGTAAAAATTATAAAAACATAGGGTCGTTTTTGAGTAAGGTTAAAAACAAGTGGGTATGGACTATAAAAAGAGAGAAGGAATAATAAGTGACTATTCTGTAATAACACATATTGTAACACGTCTGTAAATATACTTAATGAACTGTCCTGTGTAGCAGTGGCCTGGGCCAAAACAGAGGGCAGTCCAAAAAATTGTAAAAGCTTAGTACCTCAATAAATATTATTATTATTATTATTATTATTATTATTATTATTATTATTATTATTATTATTATTATTATTATTATTATTATTATTATTATTATTATTATTATTATTATTATTATTATTTATTATTATTTATTATTATTATTAATTATTATTATTATTATTATTATTATTATTATTATTATTATTTATTATTATTATTATTATTATTATTATTATTATTATTATTATTATTATTATTATTATTATTATTATTATTATTATTATTATTTATTATTATTATTATTATTATTATTATTATTATTATTATTATTATTATTATTATTATTATTATTATTATTATTATTATTATTAATATTATTATTATTATTATTATTATTATTATTATTATTATTATTATTATTATTATTATTATTATTATTATTATTATTATTATTATTAATAATTATTTATTATTATTATTTATTATTATTATTATTATTATTATTATTATTATTATTATTATTATTATTATTATTATTATTATTATTATTAATTATTATTATTATTATTTATTATTATTATTATTATTATTATTATTATTATTATTATTATTATTATTATTATTATTATTATTAATTATTATTATTATTATTATTATTATTATTATTATTATTATTATTATTATTATTATTATTATTATTATTATTATTATTATTATTATTATTATTACACTGATCCAAATCCAAAATTATTAAAAGAAGTGATAAACCAAAATAAATTGACAACATGGGAGAACATAAGGATCGTGTAATGAACTTTGAAATCCCACCAGTAGATAATTTGACAAAGAAGTTCATAGTTCCTCCACCAGAGAGAGAGAGCAGACAACAGATGCCAGTTGGAAAGAGATTGAAAATGGAGGCGAATGCCTTTGAAACTAGTCTCTCATAAATATAAACAAGTAAGTGACGAGTATTAATAAACCAACTACAAATAGTTTCTGAAACTAAAATGGTTGTTTGTTTTTTATCCAATTCTAAGTTATCTTTAAAGTTTCAAAGGACTGCAGAGGTTATTGTTAGAAAATTCAGGATAAATATTTTGTTTGTCATGAAAATGCCTCAAGTATTTTGATATATTTTGATCAAAATCGTTGGAGCCTTATTGGAATTGGAGGTTTACCTGAAAGCAAGTTAATTTTGCATTATCATTCATTTGTAAGGTGTGTTTTGCTCATTGTGGGGTTGGTTTAAATATTTTCCCATATAAACAGTTGTTTGGGGTGGCAGGTGTTTAACGTTTCAAATCTATCTCAGTGTGAAGTTACTTAAAATTGTTTTTACTATTTATACATATGATAGACAGGCAAACAAGTTAATAAAAATTAGGCAAATGAGTCAACCTTGTATATACTTTTCTCCACTTACAAGTTTTTTGGTGAAGACTAGTTTCTGGGAACGTCTTCCCTTTCGTCAGTTCTGTGGTTGAAGTTAAAAAAAGTTGTTTAAAAAGGTTTCTTTTGTCTAATCAAATTCTATAGTTCTCTGTTAAATGGTGAGTTATTGTTTTATTGTACTTGCACCTAGCTTTGTAAGATAAGAACTTTAGTGTGCTCACATGAACAGAATACAGAAAATAAAAAGAAAGGAGTTTTCACTAAAATAAAAGTTACAAATGTTGGAATAAGTTAAAGAAGGTCTAAGGAAATTTGGTATAAAAATATTTAATCAGTGCATCTGTATTTTCAACAATTTTAAGATATTGTGTCACAGTAACTGCGGCCAAATTTAATAACATAAACCATGTGCTACCAGAGTGTAAACACAATAACTGCTGTCACGTTCTGAGTGTTTTGGCATCTCAATTGTTGTGGAAAGTCTCACAATGTGGGTGATTTACCGTTTGAGCAGGATGGCTCAGGTGGTTTCATGAGTGGCTCACATTTAGAAGGCCCAGGTTCAATTTCTGTGGCCAAGCTACCTAACACATGGTTTTTTTGGGGGTTTTCTCAGGTTGCCAGGCAAATGCCCATATTTACTGTCTCTCCATTTCATCTCCATAATGTGACTTTGTGGGTTCGTGAAATAAAGGTCGAGGTTACAAAACACAAAAACTGTACTTTATTCTCATAGCAAATACACTCTTCACAAATTCAATTTGCTAGATAACCAAAAACTGTTTATTTTTTCAAACACTTCGCTCAACTGTCTGTCGCTTCCGGTAACGATCAGCCCCGAAGTTTCCCGAATCTCCACCGGCCATCATTTATTCATCGGCTTCGCGTGTCTGCCGCCAGGGTAACACTGCTCCCTCCTCAAGGCTGGTCGTCCCGAACAGCGCCTTCGTAGCGGGCCAGGCGATCCAGGTGTACCACCAACATCTTTCCTCGGGGCACCTTCTGGATGCGGTAGACCACGTCGTTAATCCTCTTCACCACACGGTACGGTCCTTGCCATGGCTGCTGAAGCTTCGGGCAGCGTCCCTTGGTCCGGGTCGGGTGGTACAACCAGACCAGGTCACCTTGCTGGAAACCTTGGCTGTTGCCTTGCCTGTCGTATCGGGTTTTCATGCGGTCGCTCGCCTTCTGGATGTTCTGGCGAGCCATCTCGTGCATGTCGTGGAGGTGGTCCACCAGGTTCTCCACATCCCTCAAGAGTGGCCCCAAGTCTGCGTCCGCCAGCTGCTCCCTCCTCAGGCCTGCGCTATCCCAGCCATCTGCAGGCACTGCCATGACTACTCGAACTGCTGCGGCACGCTCCTTCTCCTCCACTCTTGTGCATTGGCCGCACTATTCTGGACAGGGTCTTCGGGACATAGCGTCCGCGTTACCGTGGCTCTTCCCTCTGCGATGTTCCGAGGTGAAGTCGTACTCCTGCAGCCTCTGAACCCAACGTGCTGTCTGGCCTTCCAGCTTCTTAAAGCTCAGTAGCCAGGTTAAGGCGGAATGGTCAGCCCTTAGGTGGAATGGCTGACCGTACAGGTACTTGTGGAAGTGCTCCAAGGTCTTTACTACCGCCAATAATTCTCGTCGGTTGACGCAGTAGTTCTTCTCTGCCTTGGATAGCGTCTTGCTGTAATAGGCTATCACCCGCTCATGGTCGGCCTGGATCTGCGATAGGACACCTCCAATGCAATGGTCGCTGGCGTCGGTGTCCACAATGAAGGCGCCACCCGGTTGTGGAAATCCCAGAATTGGAGCACTGCACAGGGTCTCCTTTAGGTGCTGGAAAGCGTTTTCTGCGTCCTCCGTCCACACATAAGGCCGGTGTTCCTCTGTCGGGCGGGTGAGGGGTTTTGCGATGTTGGAGAACCCCTTTATTTAGCAGCGGTAGTAACTGCACAGCCCCAGGAAACTGCGCAATTCTTTGTTATCCTTTGGGCGACGGGCCCAAATGACCTTGTTGTCGACGGGCCCTAAAACACTACACACTCACTCACTCCTTTGGGCGAGGCCAATCTCTCACAGCCTGTGTTTTCTCCGGGTCTGTGGCCACTCCGGTTGCTGAGACCATGTGGCCTAAGTAGTTCAGTTCCTTGCGGAAGAGCTGGCACTTCTTCACGTTCATCTTCAAGTTGGTCGCCTGCAGTCTCTGTAACACCTTACTCAGATTCTCGAGATGGTCTTCAAAAGTTTTACCGACGTTGATGATGTTCAGGTATAGCAGGCAGGCGTCGTAAGTCAGCCCTCTCATCACTGACTCCATGAGGCGTTGGAAGGTAGCTGGTGCGTTACAGAGGCCAAAGGGCATATCTGTGAACTGCCAGAGCCCTTGGCCTGTCGTGAATGCGGTCTTCTCTTTGTCTCTCGGATCCAGAGCTACCTGCCAGTAGCCCGACTTCAGGTCCAGGGTCGAGAACCACTGCGCACCAACTAGCGTGTCCAGGGTGTCGTCAATCCGGGGTAAGGGGAAGCAGTCCTTCCGGGTGACAGCGTTCAGCTTCCTGTAGTTCACGCAGAAGCGTAGCTCGCCGTTCTTCTTCGTCCCCAAGACTACAGGGGAACACCAAGGGCTGTCAGACTCTTCAATCACCCCCCTGGATCTCATGTCCTCCAGCATGTCTCGTACCGCCCCTTGCTTCGCCAGCGGAACGCGTCTAGGTGGTTGCCGAATAGGCCGTGCGTCTCCGGTGTCGATGCGGTGAAGCACTTTGTCCGTGCGGCCGTAGTCACTATCGCCTTGGCTGAAGACGCGCTCGTATCGCCTCAGTAGTTGTCGAACTTTCTCCAGCTGTTCTGCGGTCAGGTGGTCGGCCGCTCTCTCCAGTAAGCCTTCTAGCCGGGGCCCCAGATGTTGCGTCGGCACCGGCTCCTGCGTCTTGTCGATTGCTGTTACGCTTACCACGGGCTCGCACGTTCCCAACGCCGTCCCGGCCTGGACGTCGTGATCGGCGTCCGTTGGATTTAGCAGTCTCACCGGCACCTCCTCTGGGCACGGCAGCAATGCCCTGGCGACACACAGTCCGTGTACAGGCATCTTCTGGTCCAGCATCATGTTGCTGGTTCTCGGGCCTTCCAGTCGCGCCGTCACCACCACCTCGCTCCTCGCTGGGACAACCACGTCTTCGTCCAAGACGATCCTGCAAATTCCAAGGCGCTCTTCTGGTTGACGGAGTATAACCTCTTCTCCGTTGAGCCGCAGGACCTTCTTGCCGACGTCGACGGTCGCCTCATGGCTCCTGAGGGCTTCCAGTCCCAGAATCACCTCCTCAGCCACCTTCGCGACGAACACCCACAGACGCACGGCACTCCGTCCCAAGGTCAGCTCCAGCAGGGCCTCCTTCTCCACAGGCAAGGTGTCGCCCGATGCCGTGACAAGCTGGTATGGTCGGCTCGGCTTCCTTGTCGGCAAACCCTTCGCCACGTCAGGTCTGATGGTCACGGCCGCCCCGGTGTCCACCAGCACGCGGCACGGCTTTCCTCTTACCCAACCGTCCGCGATTAGGCTGTCATCCATACGCCGGCTGACGGCGCGCAGTGTCACTCGAGGGGATGGTGGGATGGTGCCGACGTGCCCCTCTCCACGACGGCCCTTACTCGTTTTCCGGCTGCTCTTCCTGGTGTGGGCAGTCTCTCCGCAGGTGTCCGGGCTGTCCACACCCCCAACACAGGCCACAGCGTCCCTCAGCTGGTCTTCTGTCTCCGGCGTAGCGGACACTCCTCGTTCTCGACGTCGGGATAGGTGCTACCTTGGCCGCCTCCATATTTAATGCCGCTGTCAGCGTCTCGTGGATGGTTTTATAATCGCCGAGCATTAGGTGCTGACGAATCTCCGTGTCCCGTACCCCGTCGACAAAGTTGTAGGCGGCTTCCCGGGATACGAACTCCAGTGGCAGCTCAACCAAGGCCTTGCTAGCTAGCTGCTCAATCGCTATGGCTAACTCCTGCAGCGTCTCCCCCGGCTGCTGTGACCTTGCCTTTAGTTGGCTGCGGTTAAGCGGTGGTTCCCGAAACAATTCTCCAGGGCCTCCCGGATGTCCTTGGGCGCCGCCGTTGTCTGCACCGCGTTTAGTACTTCCGCGGCCCGTCCCTGGAGGCTGGCTATTAGCTGTGTGGCCTCCTCCTCCGGTGACCATCTGTTGTGCTTGGCCACTGTGTCGAACTGGCGGCGGAAGACCTCAAATTTTGACGCGCCGTCATATTTCGGCGGTTTGACGCGCGCAGATGTGTCGCGTCCCGGCGCGTCGGCCTTCAAATCCTTCAGTTTCCTGCCGACGACGTCCTCTACTATGGCGTTCAGGGACTTGACGCTGCTGTCGACCTTTCCCTCCAGGTCGTCAACGCGGCTCGCCAGGTCCTCGACGCGCTCGTCCACTTGGCCCATCCGCTTGCCCAGCTCCGTCACGTTATCCCTCACGCCGGCCAACTGTTCTTCAAATTTGGTGGCGAGGGCCTCGTTCGCAACCTTCATTTCTTCCAGCTTTGCGGCCAGGTTATCATTTGTAGTCTCCAGCTTCGCGGCCAGGCTGTTATTTGCCGCTTTTGTTTTTGCAGCGAGGTTTTCATTTGCCGTCTTCATTTCCAAGGTCAGTTCAGCCTTCATTTCCATCATCTTCTCCAAAATCTTTTCCAATGCCGATTCCATGGCCGTTATCCCACTCCTGACGCCAGTTGTGACTTTGTGGGTTCTTGAAATAAAGGTCGAGGTTACAAAACACAAAAACTGTACTTTATTCTCGTAGCAAATACACTCTTCACAAATTCAGTTTGCTAGATAACCTAAAACTGTTTATTTTTTCAAACACTTCGCTCAACTGTCTGTCGCTTCTGGTAACGATCGGCCCCGAAGTTTCCCGAATCTCCACCGGCCATCATTTATTCATCGGCTTCGCGAGTCTGCCGCCAGGGTAACAATAATCTTTTCACATTATCTCCCATCTGATCCCTTTGAGGGTAGAAATATTGGCAGATGTCCCAGCGGTGCATGGCAGATTGATATGCTCTGAGGTAAACTACTTCCTCCTCCAGTAGGTAGTTGCCAGTCTCTGTGCTTCTGCTGGGACCATTTCGGGACTGTCAGCCAGCAACCTTTGGGGCTCGGCTGCTGGGCTTGTTGCCGTTCTGCAGTAGGGGTGTGTCTGTTGTCCTGGCCTGTCTGGGAAAGTGTCTATTTAAGTAAACTGTAGGGACTCTGCACTGTTGTGGCTCCTTGTTTTGGCTGCCCTCTGTCTCCTCTCACCTCATCCTTCCTCCCGGGGATGCCTCACTTGGGGGCATAGACACAATGCACCCAGCATGGTGGCCTACATACCGAGTCCCCTCCATAGTGAAATTCTAATCCTGGCATTTGTATTTCTGGTAAGAGGAGAAGTGAGTTTGTGGTGACGACCAGTGTACACGATTGGAAATGTCCTGGAGAACAGGTTATGTTGTTACGCTGCTAGTCAATGAAGAAGAAAGTGAAGTGAAGTGACTGAACAGTGGAAGTAATTCACTTTAGTCAAGTGACAGAGTCTTGGCAAAAACAAATGAACTAATTTATTGAGTATTAGTTAAAAATTAGTAAAGTGACAGTTTGAAAAATAGGACAAAGACATAGTATACATACTAATTGCGTAATTTTGCCAATTAGTAATTTACGCCTAAAGTACTTAAGTATTGTTTCCTCTCATATTTATTCCTGACATATATATTAGGGGAAAGTCACCCGGTATCGGACGGAACCCTATATCAGACAGTATCAGTTTCTGGTTTTCGGTACTGTGACTTTGTGGGTTCGTAGAAATTAAAAGTCCAGGTTACAAACACCAAAAATTGCACTTCATTTCCATAGAAACACACTTCGTACACAGCAGTCCAGAATTACGTCACATACACAATACAACTTGCAAGGTCATCGATCACAAACAAAGTTCATGCGCATACGTCCAATTACCAACTGACTCACTGTTGCGGGCAGGCTGCCTGTTTGTAGATTACTCATATTCCGGAATTTTCTCAAACAATCAACATTTTGTAAACCTGATACCACAATACTCTTGAGTCAAATATACTTCTAAGGTTGTGAATTATTTACAATATGTTAATCTAAAAATATGGATGAAGGTGTTACCATTGTCTAAAAGTGTTACTTGTGGTGATTTGTTCATATATAATGCACCCAATATTGTACAAGAACACGGTATCGGAAATAGTACTCGTAAATTTTGTATACATTCTTTTATTTCATTTGTTTCAGACAAATATGAGGAGGAATAGAGGACTGGATGGGAGAGAACATGAAGTTAAGCAACTGATGAAGTAATGGGAAGGGGGGGTGGGACTGAGCATTAGGGAAGCAAATGAGTAGTTCTATTTTAGTTAATTGATGGAAATTAATCATTTCTTCACACTAACCGTATATAGGCTAAGGTTGTTGATAGATAGAGCGAACATGAAAAATTCAATGCCATGGCCGGGATTTGAATCACGGATTCTCTGGTTTTTGTCCAGTCGCTCTAACCCATTGAGCTACCATGGCCAACTTGCCGTCATTACATTAAATTCTCCATTTGACTCGCATATTTCCCCGGTAAACCACTAGCTACCATGGTAGCTCAATGGGTTAGAGCGACTGGATGGAAACCAGGAGATCTGTGGTTCAAATCCCAGCCATGGCATTGAATTGTTCATGTTGACTCTATCGGAGTAATTCTGTTACTAAAAGCACATTAGGGGACAGATTAAAATTAATTGCAGGAAATGAAACCTGCCATTGGTACATATAAAAGCCCTTTTTTGGAAGAGAAGATGACGCATTGAACAACCAAATAAAATGTTAGATAAACATCTTATGCCACTGCAATAAAAAAAATGAATTTCAGAAATTAGCACCAAAATGTACAGAATGGAGCTTTTAAGTTTGCATTTTCTTGTTGTGGCATCTACTTTTTGAACTGCAACATATTTAGTGATTTCTTGCACAAATAGTGAGAAAAACACTGAGCTTTGAATATGAACAAACCAAGTGCATCATTTGTGGCTAAAATTTCATGAAAACTGGATCCAGATCCGCATGTGCAAGGGTTGGATCCATGAAAACTGCCAAGTCTTGAAGGGGATCCCGATATTTGTCTTAAAAAGTAATATAAAGATATACTGAAATAATGAAGGGATCTTATAATATTCAGACTGTTTGATATAGGGTTCCTTGTTTTCAGATTGGGGAAACTGTGAGATTTATAAATGTTTAAAATTCTCTTCTGTCAGTACTTACTGTGAATAACATATTTGGTACAATTAAAGACATACAAAACAAAAATAATTTGTAATATTGATTGTACTCATTTCCAAAGTGATTAACTGTCCGTTACTGGGTACCTTTCCCCTACATTTTAAAAATAGATGTGTTGTATTAGATTTAAAAGTTGAAGTTTTGACCCTTTTGAAATAGAAATATTAAATAACTGATTTAATGAAACTTCAGCATGAAGAAATGACTGCACCAGAATGCAGGTTACAATGTTAATCAGTAATGTCCTCAAAACATATAGAAATGTCAGTATAAAATGGCGTTATCTCTTGTTACAGTTTCACAACATCTCTATTTCAAGGATGTTCAGAATGGCCTTGGTCAGGTTATAAACAGCTGGAGAAGAGCATACTTCTGGACTTTTCATATTTAACTCGTTATTTAGTGAGTATCAACTTACACAAATAATAATAGTGGAACAGAAGGTTTGCTACAAAAAGTATATTTATAACATGTATTATATCATAATAATATGTTAGGTGTCTAGTGTTTCTATGACCAGAGCTTATTGTTACCAAATATGGGAGAAGAAATTGTAAGACTTCTCTCCCTAAAAAGCAGATATATTATCCAAAAAAGCATTATTTAAATTGTTACTAACAAAATTGCAACAGCTTACTTCTACAGTTTACAATGATTAAACATCAATACTTATCACCGTAATCAACAAATAATGTCCTCATTTGCTTTTGAGAAGAATTTATACCATTTTCACTCTACAATAGTTTAAATATTTTCTAATGATAAGAACTAAATTCCTCTTTAACAATACAACAAGTTGTCCATGTTTGTGTCTGCAGTCTTCAAAATAACTTGGAACATAATGGGCTGCAACAAAAAGATTTTGGGACATAGAAACAAAAAAGCTGTTTTGTGCAAATAAGAGCTCCATGATTTTCTATACTCATGGCAAAGTGGTATCCATAATTTTCTGGGCTGTAAGACTAATGACTGCTGTCATCCTTTCCACACAAACGCACTGGTCACAGTGATTCTGCCATTTTCCAGATCATCTTCTTTGAGACTGTTTAGCACAGACAGAATTTCTTCTTGAATCCTTTAAGTTGTGTCAAACTGACAACCTTTCAACTTGATTCAGTTTGGGGAATAGAGATAAGTTGCAGGGTGCCAAATCGGGCAAGTACAGTAGTTGGAGGATAACAGTCATGTTGTTTTTCTTCAAAAAGTTCCTAACACGTAACTGTAACAGAGTGTATTATCATGATGCAGCAGCTGGTTCACCTCTTGCCAAAGTTTGCACCATTGTCTTCACACATTTTCCTGGAGCCATCACAATAGTATGTGGAATTTACTGTTTGATTTAGTTGGTCAAATTCTTTTTGCACAATCCCCTTTGTATCAATATGAATCTTGACTTTACTGTTCAGTTGTCTTGCTTTTTTTGGTCTTTTCCACTGAGAGGATTGTTATTTTGTCTAAGGGTCATAGGTACATTGCTGGATAAGAAGGTTGGTTCATTAGATACAGCCTAATGAATTATTTTTTATTATTATTTAAGCCTGCTTTTACCACATACGGCACCGCAGGTTTTGACACTGATGGTGCATGAAATAAAGATGGAGCCCCGGTGGAATGAGATGGTGGGGAATACCGAAGCACCTGCAGGAAACCTGTCCCTACTAGAGACCGGTAATTTTTGCATCACTCACGCCCGTGCTCAGATGTAAAGGCAGCACGAGTCACTACACAAGGTGGGGTAATTGGGAGGGGAAGAAGGTATCAGGTTCATTGCTTATCTAGCTGTTTACTATACAGCGGTCCTAGAGTGACCCGAGCCGAGCCAAGCGCAACTTGACTTGATCGACCATTCAGTTGTCTGTTACATTGCGGAAGTTGAAAATGGAAACGGAGTCTGCTGAAAGTGTTAAATTGAATAGGATCGCTATTTCGTGAATAATCCTATAAGTATACCAATAATCCTGTAATAATTATCCTATTCATTTTGTAAGAAATACGGTCACCATTTCTTAAAAGATAAGTGAAGTTTCTTAATATTTTAGTTAATTGATGGAAATTAATCATTTCTCCACACTAGCCGTATATAGGCTAAGATATTTGTATTTATTTGTTTGCTTCACTGTTAATAGCTTCTTATTTTACGTACCTACTGTATGATACTCAAACTCCTCTACAAACCTACTGATTCTTTAACCTCTTCGCCGATGGCCATTTAAACCCTTCAGGGGCCGGAAATGGATACCAAATAAACAGAACAGGACATTTAAATTGTTAAATGCCTTAAAAATGCATCATAAATACAATTCCATATCTTCCGTATTTATTAAGTTATTTAAACGAAACAAAAAGTGGTTTAAACCTGTTAAAGGAAGTATACATCTACAGTAACAAAAAAGCAGAGACTACATTAATAAATCGTTGAAATTTACTACTTTGTTTCACTGTAGCAAAAGCCATTCTTTGCGCCGACCGTGCCTAATATTTGAGTCATTTTGTTTTGTGTATATAGTATATACAAACGAATGTATGTATAGCTACGCAAGCGACTTCTCCGGTTCAAGGTTTTAGATTCTAGTTTATTTATGCTATACCAAGCGATGATCATACGAGTAATATGTTGCGTTACACTGGAATGAAAACTCCCTGTCAGCATCTGTTATTACAGTGTTTCTCAACCAAGGTTTCTGGTAGCCTTATGCAGCTGTTTTGGCTCAGTATTTTAGTTATTTATACTCTCTCTGTGTTCAGAGCGATTTCTTATAGCTATCAAGAGCTAAATGAATGGCATATTTGAAATTGTTAAATTTCAATGGTAACCATGGCTTATCCCTGTAATGTAGCAAAAAATTAGCTTGCATATGATGTATACAGGCTTCTGATATTACTGTAGAAAATCTGGAAGGTTTGTTGTGCGATTATGAAGGAGATGTTTAGGATATATGTAGGTAGCAGTGACGTGTACTGGTCTACAGATGGCATGTTAGCTATTCCATTGTTTGGGGAAATGGCGGGTCAAATAAATATGGGTGATGTGGATCAGCTATTACTAGCTATCCCACTTTACGAAAAACAGTTAAATGGTAAAGAAAGTATTTTTATACCACTGGATGTAACCATGCACAATTGTTTAGTAATTTTCAGAACTGTAAATTCATGCAAGACATTCACATACCTGTACTTGCGTGTATAAATAGCTTGTAACCTAATCGAGTATTATAATACTCAGAGGCCTCTTTATACTGGAGGGTAAGAAATTCACCACATCATCCCTCATACTTGAGAGAAAACACTTCCCTAAAAAGATACCACCCACAACCAAAATAGTCGCAACCATTTCGAAAATGTCTAGTGTGTTGCGAAAAAGAAGTTTGCAAGGAAACCAATATTATTTGGTGTGAATCTGCAGATGTGCCCTTGGGTGTTTATCCAGGTTTGGAGGTGTACAATTCAAAGAGAAACCTTTAAGGGTACATTTACATCCCTTATAGAACTAATTTAAATTTATTGTAAAATAGGAAGATTAAAATACTTGGCATTAAATGAGCATTAAATGCATGTATGCGCAGGACGTCTATACCATATCGGTTTGGGGCATTTTAAGTTGGACATCATATGACGTCCATATCAGTGAAAGGGTTAATGGCAAAAAGATTAAAAAATGAAGAATAAAAAAAGAGCAAGAAATGAGAAGCCGGAGTATCCCTGGGTGCGGGCAAACCCGAGTCATTCACTCACTGCTATTAGTGATCCGGTCTTCTCAAGACTGAGCAGGTGGGCCGTGAATTATGACGTCATCCGGTTACGGAACGTCTCATTCTCGTCGCTGCGAGTGAGTCGAGCGGTCCTGACGCACTAAATGCCGGTCTCTAGTCCCTACACTGCTTTGTCTACCACAAATCTCATGTGCAGCCGCCTGGGATTGAACCCAGGCCGCTTTTCAGTGCTGTCGCTCTCTTCTGTACCATTATCCTGAATAGAAATTCTTTCTGTGTTCTTTTTTACTATTCCCTCTTTTACAAAATAGTGATTTTCAGTTTCTTAAACTTTATGACATACAGTTTTACACTGTAACCTTCAAATTTCTGCATGTTGCTGGTGATTTACTTTGAAAATGTGGGAGCCATTATTATAGCTGCAAAGACAATATAAGCACTAATAATGCTATCTTTGATAGCACATGGACTGTACATGTAAGCACAAACATTGAGTAAAGTAGGCAATAAATAATTCCCAGACTTGTCAGCTGGATTGACGTCAAGAGTCAAAAGCCCAGAAGTCTTGCACTGAGACTATAATACAATAAAGCTCTAGTTACCAAGATTAATTGGGACTGGACCTGATTTTGATAATGAAATGTCCAGATATGTGGATAAATCATGTAGAAATGTAATTTCTTTAAATGTGTACAGTGTGGCATTAATGTAATGAATTTACATTTGTACTATGTTGTAATAACTGTTGATCAAAACCAATTCATTTGGTTTAATAAAGTAATTTTAGTGCTATAACTGTTTTCCCCTTTTCCCTGAAAGGATCCAGATGGTAATAACTGATAACACTACCAGAAAGTATAAAGAATTTTACAAATTAACACAAACAACAGTAATGCGAACAAAATACAATATAAAGTTGTACTATTTTGTGTTTACCAGTAGACCATTACCATTTGGTGATTGATTGATTGATTGATTGATTGATTGATTGATTGATTGATTGATTGATTGATTGATTGATTGATTGATTGCAGCTGCCAGTAAAACACAGTATGCAGTGGGAAGGAAACTGGCGTGAATTATTGATTTTAAACAAGGACGTGGCATTCCCAGTACGAGAAGAGGCAGGACACAGTGTAAAGTCTTCGCTACGTCATGTAATATCAGTGGACACACGTGATGCCAAGGCATTTCCCAGCAGAGGATGTCTGGTTCACCTTACCAATGAGCTTGCAGGTTTAGGAGGCGATATAAAGTTTCGTAAACATGAACTAAAATGTGAGGCCAATGTCAGCATTAATTCTTCACTGGTATGTATCTTTTAAATTCAAGACTGCTTAACTTCTTAGATAAATATAACATATTAGTTAAAATACAGCATGCCTTGCATAAGTGAACGTGAGGCTGGCAGTCGGGTTGGTAGGCTGTGGCTCTCTTAGGGCTGTCACGCCAGGGTTTATTATTATTAGTTATTATTAGTTATTATCTCAGCCAGGGTGTTGGGGTAGCGCAGTGGTTTCGTTCGCAACTCTCGTGCTGAGAGTCCAAGTTTGAATTTCAGCTCTGGGGTGTCAATTTTAAGTCGGCCCTATCTGCGCCTTCACCTCTGTTTAGCTCATGTGAAGAGTCCCCTATGCCTAACAAAGTTTGGAGTCCACGTTATAAACTGTAGGTCCACTCACCTCACCATCATCTTCGCTATCACCCTATCATTGGAGTTAATGGACTCTGCCCTCTGGGTGCCTCCACCTGAGAAATGGGTCTGGTTATCACATGGTGGAGCAAAGTTACCCCAAAGGTCATAGTTGCCATATGCGGAATGTTGGTAATACATACATACATTATCTCAGCCAATTTCAGAATCCCTCAGTTGTGGCATCTTTAGAGCTCAAAGTGCCATCATTGTTATATTAATGTTTCTCTTTTGCCAAGTTCTATCACAGCAGACATCTACACATATTGTTTGTTGTGCAATAAGGAATGTTTATTAAGCTGTAGAAACTCATATCACATTTAGACTTGACTGAAAATATTTGGAAGCAAGAAGGAAAATGACTTGGCTATTAAATGTGTGCATTAGGTACACGCGCGCGCGCGCACACACACACACACACACACACACACACACACACACACATACAAACTCTCTTTCTAATGTACGGTATGAAAGCACAAGTATCTGGCATGTTATATCTGATTGTGGATATACAAATTACACTAAATTAGACTTTATTTCAGAACCAGTTTAGAGGAATCAGCTGCTAAAATAAAAGTGAATTGAGAAGATATTGACACATTGCTTCACAGGACATGTTTCAAGAGCTGTTGCTCCCATCTTCAGTTGAGTCTCAATTAGTGCAGGTTGTAGTGGTTTCCTTCTTCTCCGTATCGTCGATTGATGGCCTGATGTATTTGTCAAATATGTCCGGTGGTGGAGTTTCGAAGTTCATAATTCTGTGACAATTTGTATTAATGAAGATTTTTTCCCATACGGAAAGACCTATGGGATGATTAACATGTTTTATTAAAGCTGTCTCCAAGTTAATGTCATGTCTGGTATCCAAAAAATGAAAAGCAACTGTTGATTTTTCTATTTCACTGTTTTTAATGTTTCTTATATATTCTTTAGTTCTGATGTCAATATTTCCTTTTGTTTTTCCTATATAAATTTTAGGGCAAGTTTCACGTTTGATCTCATAGTTTCCTGGGTTTTCTTTAGCAGTAATTGAATTTTTGGGGGGGCCTTTTAACAAATTCTTGATAATGAATCTATTTGATCCAGTAGAATGTAGCTTCTGGGCTTGCAGGCCATTGTCCAGTCAATGAAATGTCATCTTAAACATGGCCTACAACGAACACTACATCCTGTTGAAAGAATTAATGTGAAGGCAATTCAATAAGTACCCGTATAAGGAATGAAGGTGCCAGTTTTTTCAAACCCAAATTATTTATTTCTCAACATAGTCCCCTTTTAGGAATATATGATTTTCCCAATGCTCCTGCCATTTTTTTAACTCCTCCAAAAATTAGGAATTCCCCATCTCTGCAAAATATGTCTGTCTCCATGATGACTGATTTATTCTAAATTTGGTTCCTGCGAGCCATTTCATCATGTTTGGTAGAAGGAGAATATCAGAGTTATGGCAGCAATTCATAACACAGTTCATGCAGTTTTGTAGCAGCAACTCCAGATGAATGTGCTGGAGCATTTCTGTGGGGAAATAGAACTTTCTTCTTTGGCATTTGGGGACATTTCTCCTTCAATTTCTTGTCAAATTGGGCCAATAATTTTCTGTACTATGCTCCAGTAATTGTTTTTCCTTTTTCCAAGAAGTCATGCTTCACATTCCAGAAAATCGTCGCCATCACTTTTCTGGCCAATGAGACCATCTTGGCCTTCTTTGGAGCACATTCTGTGGAACCAACCCATTGTTTTGATTGTTGCTTGGTTTCCGGAATATAATGATGAATCCAAGTCTCATCGACAGTGACAACTTGACACAAAAAGTCCTTCAGACTTTGCTTAAACAGCTTCGAAGTTGAAAGCTGCACCTGCTTGTTGTTCACTGTAAGCAAATGCAGCAACCATCCAGCCAACAGCTTTCTCATCTCATACTTATTATGTAAAATATGAATTGCCATTCCTGTCAATACACTTATAGCTTCTGCCACTTTGCAAGCTTTTGTTTGACAATCAGCGAGAATCATTTCATGGATTTTTTCAATGCCTTCCTCCGTAACCACATGTGCAGGGCGTCCTAGGCATTTGTGGTCAAAAATGGATGTTCGACCCTGTTTAAATTCATTATACCAATATGTTGTCATAGAAGGCGAATGGTCTCCATAAACAGCATCCAATTTCGCTTTTATCTCCTTATAAGTTTTCTAATCTAAAAATAAAAAGCAAATCACTGAACGATACTGCACTTTTTTCATTTTAGCAAAAACATGTTTAACAACTTATTGAAATGTCTGTAAAATCCAAACTATCCTATGAATCAGCACCAAATTTGTTTTGACAACATGTAACAAATGACACAGTACATGATGATAACACCAACTTCCCTTAGCAACACCATATATTTTGAATAGTGGGTAGTTATTGAACTGCTCTCATAATTTATTGCATTACATTGTTGTCTGCTGATCCCTGTTTCTTTCTCTGTGCATGAATGTAGAGACAGGTGTATCTACAGTTTCTCAGAAATGAGTTACATCATTTTAATTGATGATGTACCTCTGAATGTCATGTTCTTTCAAAATGATGGTGCGTCAGCTCATTTCAGTTGGCACAGAGTCAAAGGGGGATTCATTGCTTGAATAATCGAATAGATATATTTATCAAGGGACATTTAAAATCCCTGGTTTATATGATTTATGTACCAGATACCAAATATGAAACACTCCAGCTAGAAATTTGTGATAGAATATATGATAACTCAAACCAACAGGAAGATATTTCAAGTAGTTTCTCTAATCTTGAATTTTGTCTTGCAACTCAACAGCAAATTATTTAAGACCTAAGTTCATATGAACTTTTGTTTACATTTTGGAATGCTTGACACTAGTAAAGATGTATGTGCGACTACACATAAAACTTCTGAAGGATTACATTTAAAGGGAGTCTATTAATAACTTTAATTAATAACACACAGACTGGTCAACATCCCTATCACAACAGAAGAATACAAAACAGAATACAACAAAATTATTGGAATAGCACAAAAAATGACTTTCCCAAATCATTAGTAGACAAAAAAGTGAACTTAGCAAAAAAGAAAAAGCTACCAAAGGAAACCACAACCTTCTCAGCTACAGAAATTAATATGATTTTCAAAAAATTCACTTACCATCCATGGGCCTTTGATAAATTCAAAAAGTCTTCAAAAAACAAAACATTAAACTAGCACCAGTCAACCATTTCTCCTTAAAAAACCTAATTTGCTCAAACATCAAAGATGCCATTCCATCTAACAAAAAATCTGGTATATATCAAATTGAATGCAGTGACTGTATTCAAATTTATATTGGAAAAACCAAAAGAAATTTAGAAACAAGAGCAAAGGAACACTTTAGAATCATAAAATTAAACAATTAGAAAAATCAGCAGTTGCCACGCATTTTTGGGGAAAAAACCACAACATAAATGCAGAACCAAAACTACTAAAACATACATCAGGAAAAACACAATATCTAACAAAGCCAAAGATAAAAAATGGAACATTTTAATTAAAAATCCAGAAATTATAGCAGAAATACCACATAAAGCTGCAGTAGCAAATTTTAGATTACGTACGGAACATGATTATTTGGCCAAACACTTACACAGAATAGGAATTTATAGAAGTCCAAATTGTCCTCTGTGCAACAAAGAGGAAATGACTGAAGAACATCTTTTAACCTGTGAAGTCCTACCTGCCAGAGCCACTACACAGAAATATTGGAGAGCAAGAGAGCTAATGACTTCATTGCCAAAGTATAGCATTTGACAACAAAGAAGAGGAAATGTCTGAAGAACATCTTTTAACCTGTGAAGTCCTACCTGCCGGACCCACTGCACAGAAATACTGGAGAGCAAGAGAGCTAATGGCTTCATTGCCAAAGCCTAGGATTTGACAACAAAGAAGAGGAAATGTCTGAAGAACATCTTCCAACCTGTGAAGTCCTACCTGCCAGACCCACTACACAGAAATATTGGAGAGCAAGAGAGCTAATGGCTTCATTGCCAAAGCCTAGGATTTGACAACAAAGAGGAGGAAATGACTGAAGAACATCTTCTAACCTGTGAAGTCCTAACTGCTGGACCTACTACACAGAAATATTGGAGAGCAAGAGAGCTAATGGCTTCATTGCCAAAGACCAGCATTTGACAACAAAGAAGAGGAAATGACTGAAGAACATCTTTTAACCTGTGAAGTCCTACCTGCTGGATCCACTACACAGAAATATTGGAGAGCAAGAGAGCTAATGACTTCATTGCCAAAGTATAGCATTTGACAACAAAGAAGAGGAAATGACTGAAGAACATCTTTTAACCTGTGAAGTCCTACCTGCTGGATCCACTACACAGAAATATTGGAGAGCAAGAGAGCTAATGACTTCATTGCCAAAGTATAGCATTTGACAACAAAGAAGAGGAAATGACTGAAGAACATCTTTTAACCTGTGAAGTCCTACCTGCTGGATCCACTACACAGAAATATTGGAGAGCAAGAGAGCTAATGACTTCATTGCCAAAGTATAGCATTTGACAACAAAGACGAGGAAATGACTGAAGAACATCTTTTAACCTGTGAAGTCCTACCTGCTGGATCCACTACACAGAAATATTGGAGAGCAAGAGAGCTAATGACTTCATTGCCAAAGTATAGCATTTGACAACAAAGACGAGGAAATGACTGAAGAACATCTTTTAACCTGTGAAGTCCTACCTGCTGGACCCACTACACAGAAATATTGGAGAGCAAGAGAGTTAATGGCTTCATTGCCAAAGTATAGCATTTGACAACAAAGACGAGGAAATGACTGAAGAACATCTTTTAACCTGTGAAGTCCTACCTGCTGGATCCACTACACAGAAATATTGGAGAGCAAGAGAGCTAATGACTTCATTGCCAAAGTATAGCATTTGACAACAAAGAAGAGGAAATGACTGAAGAACATCTTTTAACCTGTGAAGTCCTACCTGCTGGATCCACTACACAGAAATATTGGAGAGCAAGAGAGCTAATGACTTCATTGCCAAAGTATAGCATTTGACAACAAAGAAGAGGAAATGACTGAAGAACATCTTTTAACCTGTGAAGTCCTACCTGCTGGATCCACTACACAGAAATATTGGAGAGCAAGAGAGCTAATGACTTCATTGCCAAAGTATAGCATTTGACAACAAAGACGAGGAAATGACTGAAGAACATCTTTTAACCTGTGAAGTCCTACCTGCTGGATCCACTACACAGAAATATTGGAGAGCAAGAGAGCTAATGGCTTCATTGCCAAAGCCTAGCATTTGAAAACAACAACAACAACAACAACAACATATGAGGAAAACAAGAACTATCCACATGGGAACAAATCTTCATTTCAAAAAATAGAAACAAAGTATTCAATTTTGACATCCCCCAGAAAGATTTGTTCAGTTCCTTGAACCACCACCAGAAGAGACTTATGACAAAATATCACCAGCTACACCACTTGAGAACCAGTCAATGTCCGGTTGACAATGGAGGAAAATAGCCTCTGAAACATGTTCTGGGAAATAGTATAGTATAGTATTTATTACATCCTTTGAAACAGATACATGTTATTGCACACGTCAAAATTACAGAAAAACATATAGTGACACAATAAATGCAATCCTCCAAACACATATAAATGCAGCCATATTTATAACATTGATAGACAAAATTTGCAAGTGATATAAATCAATTTTATACATAAATTATTTACACAGCATTAAAGTTTTAGTGTAGTATTCATAACATATATTATTTGAAAAGAAAAGTTACACAAAAGGAGAGGGAGGAGAGAGAGAACAAACTTTATGAAGTAAACTTCAAAATGAAGCTTAATGTTTAAACTATTATATTATGCATTTGTAAATATGTTAATATTGTTAAATTATGATAAAATCTATATCATGTATTCATGGTCTATAGATGCAAATAAAATAAATAAATAAACTATTATATTACTTCAGCATCTTATTCGCAGGTACACAGCATTGTTTGAATTCCTCAACCGAGTAGAACTGGTTAGAAAGCAGGAATTTATTTAAATCAGTTTTGAATTTTTTAACTGTCCCTATGTTCCTCAGGTGTGATGGTAAGATATTAAACAATTTTAGACAATTATATTTAAAAGACTTTTGAAACAGTTTTGTCTTATGACTAGGGATATGCAGCGTGTTATGAGTGTGAATTTCAGAATTTGTGACAAGATGATTTAGGTTACATTTCACATATAGTAGGAGTTCTTTTATGTAAACACATGGTAAAGTTAATATGTTCTCTGCAACTCTCGTTTTGGTATACCTACTATAGTTCTCACAGCTGTTTTCTGCAGCTTCAAAATCAGTTTGCTCTTTGCACTGTTTCCCCATAATATTAACCCGTATTGTAAATGCGAGTGAAAACAGGGAAAATAAGAGCTGTTTAGCACATCTGTCTTCAGCTGGTATAGTAAAAAGCAGACTCTACTTCATGCTCTACATGACTATCCCATTAGAGGTTGAAATCTATCCTAATCCTAAGAATTTTGTTTTAAGTTTGCAAATTTAAAATTAAGTGTTGTTTAGTGTCATTAATTGACTCCTTTTAAATTTAATGTTCTACAACAACACTGTGTTCAACACTTTACTACTGTTTTCAACACTTCCATGAAAGGAATTAAGGTATTACTTCTGAAGGATGTTGTATTTTGTTTGGCAGGTTTTACAAGGAACAGCACATGGAGGCATAATGACATCTTACGGCAACTTTATGAAAGCTGGCATCTGTGATAAATTTTTTCTTGGTGGCCCTCTCTCCATCAGAGGGTTTAGAACAAGAGGCATAGGCCCACATGACAATAACTGTTCCCTTGGAGGCAATGTAAGTCTGAACTAAAAGAGTGTGTTGATATTTATATTAAAAGCCAGTGATTGTTTTATGCAGTTCAAACACATGTCAATGTTCCTATGAGTAAGTACAATGATACAGTGAAGCACAAAATTAATATAATTTTGAGTTGAACTAATACTCAACACTCCACTTATTGCTAGTATTTACCTGGAACATGTTTCGTTAGGATATTTCTAACATCCTCAGCTAATGTCAACTATTGAATGTTGGTTTGGTGAACTCCTTGGAGGCAATAGGAGCGTCTGTGTTGGTATCCCTATGAATTTGAAATTTGGGTTCTCTTCAAAGGTGGTGTCGAAATTTAACAGTTGAATTTGGCATATATAGGAAAGAAACATACAGAAAATTTCATAAAATCAGATGGATATAACCCAAGACAACACAAGCATGCTGTTATCGACTGTTTAACTTACAGGCTGGTTAATGTACCTTTAAACAATACGGAATATATCAAAGAGTACAACCATATAGTTCACATTGCAAAATACAATGGACTCAGTTCTGAATTTGTCAAAAAGAAAATTGATAAATTCAGAAGACAACTGAGATGCAAACAAGTAACTACTCTTTCCCCAATCAGCAATGAAACTTCATACAGAAAATTTACATATCATCCTAGAACTACTCACCTTTTCCAAAAAGTCTTCAAAGAGCACAATATTACTTTGGGCTCACAGAACAAATTTAGTGTACAACGCCTTTTGAAATCACATAATAAGAAGGAGATACCTACAGACAAAAAATCAGGTGTGTACCGGATAAACTGCAAAGGCTGTGACAACTTTTATATTGGAAAAACTAAAAGGAACTTGAACATTAGGCTTAAAGAGCATTTTAGGAACATCAGGAACAAAGAAATAGATAAGTCAGCGGTAGCGTACCATTTTTTGAATGATATATCATGATATAGAACAAGAAATCCATTTATTAAAAAGTGTTGAGGGACCAACTGGATTAAGCATGTGGGAAAAGATATAAAGAAATATGAAGGAAAACTGTTCACTTTTGACACCCCCTTTGAAGAGAACTCAAACTTATACCAACAGAGATGTACCTATCACTTCCAAGAAGTTTAACAAATCAAAATTCAAGTTGGCATTATCTGAGAATATTAGGAAGGTCCTAACAAAATGTGTTCTAGGTAAATACTAGCAATATATGGAGCATTGAATACTAGTTGTACTCAAAATTATATTAACATGTCACTGTATTAATTATTTAGGTCAATCATTACATAAATCTAGTTGAAAGGATGTACTATTTCAGTTTTGTGCATGTATTATGAGGGGGATGGTGACTAATAATCATCCTTTTAACCTATAAAAGGATGCTTTGAAGATTAAACATATTTTCCAGGCTTGTAGGTCGTGAGCTAGTCGTGTTCTGCCAAGGGCTGTAATGAGTTATTGCTCCAGGTATATGGCATTGTGTGGGGTATTGTCATATCTTCACAAATACTTAATCTTTTTGCCCTTATGGTACAATATTCCAGTGTCTATAGACACTGTTCATTACTTCTCATGTTTGTGAATGTAGCACCTTGAGGTATCATTTCTAAATGGTCTTCTGGAACTAGGAGACATGCACAGTAGTTTTGCACTTAATATGTAATAACAATGAAGCATTACATATATTACAATAAAATATAATAATTTGTTTCAAACTTTACTTATCTTTTTAAAATATCGATAATTTCTTCATAGATCTCAAGAAACTAGTTTTGCAAAAATCTCTTTTTCATCTTCAGTCATTCTGTTTTTTCCTGTTGTTATCGTTACAGCTACAGGTTGACTGATTATTTTTGTATTTATTACCAAACTCTGAAAATAAAACAGACTTAAAGACAGAACCTATTGGCAGTATTTCAAAATTTATTACGCAATTTCGATTAAGATAAATATTTTCTCCCAGACCATTAAATCTATTAGACCATTTAATTGTTTTAATAATTTAACTTCTGGATTTATTTCTTGGTTAAATGACCAAAAATGATCTGCCACTGCTGATGTATTAATTTGTTTATATAAGGTGCATTCAAAAAGAAACGAGCCAGAGACATAATTACAGAAACCAGTAGCTGTATGTTAGAAGTATTGGCCCTGGCTGTTCAGACACTTGTCCCACTGTGACACGAGGCAGTGAATGGCTGTCTCATAAGAGTCCAAGGGCTGTGATGTGAGCCAGTTCCGCACGTACTGCTAAATGTCGTCCGAAGTGAATCGTTTGCCCCTCAGACCCTTTTTAAGGGGATCAAAGTGGTGTAATCACAGGGGGAGAGGTCTGGACTGTATAGAGGGTGGCTCAGAACCTCACATTTGAATTTCTGCAGGAGTGCCGCAACTGTGTTGGCCATGTGAGGCTTTGCATTGTTGTGGAGCAGAATGACCCCACAGGTAAGATTGCCTGCTTGTTTTGATTTGATCGCTTGGCGAAGGTTGGTCAAGGATTGCGAGTAACGCTGGGCATTCACTGTTGTCCTGTGCTGCAGGAAGTTTATCAGAAGAGGGCCATCTTGGTCAAAGAGGAACGTCAGCATAACCTTTCCTGCACTTGTGTGGATGGCCTTGGTTTTTTTTTTTTTTTGGTGGTGATGACCTTGGATGCTTCCACTGGAGACTTTGTTGTTTTGATTCTGGTTTGAAGTGATGACACCATGACTCATCTCCAGCCACCACTCATGCCAGGAACTCATTCTCTTCCCTAGCATAGCACTATAGATGACCAAGACAGTAGACCATTCCTGGTATGGTTGAAGACTGTGGGGCACCCATTGGGCACACACTTTGCGCATGAGCAGTCGTTCCTTCATGATGGTGTGAATACTTCCGATGCTCAATCTGACGTTGGCAACTATGGTTTTCACTGTCACTTGGCCATCCTGGGTAATGAGTGCATCAACCACCTGGATGATGTCATCGGTAATGCAGTGTGGTGCTCCAGACCGTGCATCATGGTTAACGACATCCATTCTCCCCTGAAGCGCTTGTGCTACACCTTGACCCTTGCAAGGGACATGCAGTGTTCGCTGTACACTTGTGACATTCATCAATGAATGTCCGTTCCCCCTACTCCTTCCGCTGTCAGTCTGTTTCACTGGTTGCAATGCAATTTGCAGCATTGGACAATTGATGCATGCTGCTGCTAGCTTTGTATAGTCACGTGACATACATGCATGCCCTCTAGCGACGGGCTGTGAACTTACATACTCTGGTCTGAACAACACTTCATTACACGCGCCATGATATTACCATCCTGTCACTGGTTTGCGCATATCTGACTCCAGCCCATTTCTTTTTGAATGCCCCTTATATTTAATATTTCTAAAATGTTCCTTTACTGTTGTTTCCAATTATGTTTGGTTCTTACAATGTAAATCTGGTCACAATCTAAACAGGTAAATTGTTGAATGCCAGATTTTTTATTATCTGAAATGTTATGTTTTTTTAGAAAAATGCAGTAAATTTTTGTTGTAGTTACTTTGAAGAACCAATATTATATCAAATTATTTAAAAACAATTTTAGAAAATGTTTATTTGTCCATGGATGAAAAGTAAATGTTCTAAAATATTAATCACCTTTTATTTTTTTAAGTTTAGAAACATAATTTATGTTCTTTTGATATTTAAATTGTTCAATCTTTTTATCAGGGGCGGCTGGTGGCTCTGAAAATTGGTGGTTCACAAAGTTATCCATGCAACTTAATTGTTTAAAGTAACACAATTTCTTTAAGCCTGTCACTACAGACTGCTCTACACACAAGTTAACGGTAATTCACAGTATATAACACAACATTCACTTTTCATAAATACTCTAGAATATTTATCATATACATCGTTGTTAAAGTTCCTGTTAAAACATCTTGTTTTTGTTTTGACTATCTGTGTGATGAGTTTCAGCGTGGGTCTTCTAAGTCACTTAAGTTCAATTTTTCCTTCTAAGGTCATGTTTGAAAAAGGATGTGCTAAAAGACACTTTATGGAATTCATTGTTTCTTCTTATAACACAAGTTACCTGTATTTATATAAATATTTCTGATGCAGTACTCAAAACAGGCAGAGCTAACAAAACACGGCACAAACCATATGGCTATGTACTCGTAGGTTACATTTAACATAGGCGCAATAGATGCCGCTGCTGTGATGAAAGAACGACCAGGTTAGACATCCACTATTCTCTGGCAGCTAGGTTAACCAACCACATGCAGCCATATGCCCCGCATCGTCCCCCTACTTGCCTCGGCAAATCCTAGGTTCGTCCTGCCCTATACCTCCCTATTGTATGCCAGTGGTTTGCATCTGGGAGTGAACTACTTGGCACCTGCAAACAATACAGCGCGCTCAGGTCCCCTGCACTAGACGAGGTCGAAATGAACTCCAAATGGAACATGCCATTACATTAAAGGGAGACCCAGCATTTTGGTTGTAGCGCAAACATGCTACCCCCTTTAGAAGCCGCCCCTGCTTTTTATGTATAAAATCTTTATTAAAATCATTAATTAAAACAGTGTTAATAACGTGTAAAACACAACTACTAAAATAAGTTCACTTGAATGAAGAATTAACATCTGGAAAAACATTTATATTAAGGAATTTGAAACACATTTAATGAATTTTGACATTCCATTGGAAGAAAATATTTTACTTAGCCTCATTGGATCATTGCTAGATGTCTCGTCTCTGAAGAACGATAATCAGTTGGGACAGCAAAGTTCTAGCCAGTTGACAATTTCTTGATAATGCCTTCAAGTGGAGATGAAATGTGTGGTATGTGAAGTACAGAGTGTCTCATTCGACTCATTGTATAATTTTAATTACTACATTTCTTCTTACTGTTAATTCCAATTTAATTTTTCAAATTAAGATGAGTGAAGTTTATAGCAAATTATTATATTGTAATAGCTCTGCACTTGATTACTTGGTTGTAATTGCTAACTGCTCTGATATTACTGCACATTACTCTCCATCTGTCAAGAGATATATAAATACGAGTATAAATTATCTGAAATTATTAACTGCAAAAGTGCAGATTGAAAAGTTGCTTTGTTTAGATTCATTGATATAGGATACAACCTCACTACAGTGAGGTTGTCATTCGCCGTCTTCATTTCCGAGGTGAGTTCGGCTTTCATTTCCATCATCTTCTCCAGAATCTTTTCCAATGCAGCCTCCATGTTGTCGCACTTCTGACACCAGTTGTGACTTTGTGGGTTCGTAGAATTAAAAGTCCAATTTGCCGAAATTCTAAATGTTCTTTATTTCCGTAGAAATACACTGATCAATTCTCACGTAAACAACATTACATCACATAACACAATCTTCCAAGGCCGATGACAATAACAAACAGCGTCCATTCATCCAATAACATCAGCTCTCGCTACAACAACACTCTTGTTACACAACTCAACTCGCTGTTTTACAACAACTGTCCGGCAGGCATGTCACAATCGCTTAAATATCTCATTCATAATTCGAGACTCTTCAAGAAGAATAAAGAAACCGAATATTCTATCACATTCCACAAGCGTAACTTAATATATGCCAGCAAGTCCTTTATCACAGCTGTCTTTGTTGCTGGCTATTTGTTTACACTAGCCGCGCTGTTGTTAACTGCTTATGCAAGCTCTTTATTACTGTGAAACAATATCTGCAGTCTGTTTTCTATTTGTGCCGAAACTTTAATTCCTATTGCCGCGACACTTAGCATTCAAATGATATTTCAATAGATTCAATTTGTTCCATTTTGTCTATGCTTTCTTTTAGGTTAAACAGCGTCAAACATTAACAGCTGTTTATAGGGAAGTAATCAATGTTTCTGCGCCTGCATACTACGTATTACATCTCACTTTACGATTGTAACATATCACTCAAACCAGAAATGAATACTTTGAAATGAAATCTTTAATTAGATACATGATCGAGCATAAACAGTCATATGAAACTTAACTATAATGGGAATTAAAATGCTGGTATCATAATTATTAACCTTTTAAATACCATTATAGTCTTGTATAATATACTATTAATTCACTATTGTATTCAAATACTTAAAATGACAAAACAAATAATAGTTTATGTGGCACAGTAATGTTTTGTTTTGTTTTATAGACGTACTGGGCTGCTGGTTTACATTTGTTCACACCATTGCCATTCCTTCCAGGAAAACAAGGCTGGAGAGATCTGTTCAGAGTACATTTCTTCTTTAATGCTGGATGTCTCAATTTCAGCGATCCAGGTATGTGCTACAGACTGGTCATGTAAACCAAGATAAAGCTTTGAAGTATAGTTACATTTTAGTTAAATTTGTATTACTGATGTAAAAAGAAAAAAAAAACACATTTTTAATGCTTTCTTGTTTTTCTACACCATTGTGCCTAGGCATATATGTGGGGAGAGACAAAGAAATAAATGGCTTATTGACCTGAGACTTCACTCACGTCAACTATTACAAACAAGGATGTCTTTGGGACTATCCCAGCCCCATTATCAGCTGATCATAACAATTCTAAATATTTCATTTGTTAACAACGTTGTCAGTTGCAGGATCATATCAGTGCTGCTGATGTGCTACAATTTTATTCCACAAGAGTTTTTGTAATGCAGTAAATGTCCTGACATAGATGGTAGCATGTTTGCATGATGAGTTACCTGGATAAGGTTCTTTTCCGGCATTTTCCCTTATCCTAACATTTGTCTGTTGCCTGCCTCAATAGCATAGATGGTAGCATGTTTGCCTCACATTCAAGAGGTCCGAAGTTTGAATCTGGATCAGGATGAGTCCTGACGTTTGTCTGTTGCCTGCCTCAATAGCATAGATGGTAGCATGTTTGCCTCACATTCAAGAGGTCCCAAGTTTGAATCTGGATCAGGATGAGTCCTGACGTTTGTCTGTTGCCTGCCTCAATAGCATAGATGGTAGCATGTTTGCCTCACATTCAAGAGGTCCCAAGTTTGAATCTGGATCAGGATGACTCCTGACGTTTGTCTGTTGCCTGCCTCAATAGCATAGATGGTAGCATGTTTGCCTCACATTCAGGAGGTCCCAAGTTCCAATCTGGATCAGGATGACTCCTGACGTTTGTCTGTTGCCTGCCTCAATAGCATAGATGGTAGCATATTTGCCTCATATTCAAGAGGTCCCAAGTTTGAATCTGGATCAGGATGACTCCTGACGTTTGTCTGTTGCCTGCCTCAATAGCATAGATGGTAGCATGTTTGCCTCACATTCAAGAGGTCCCAAGTTCCAATCTGGATCAGGATGACTCCTGACGTTTGTCTGTTACCTGCCTCAATAGCATAGATGGTAGCATGTTTGCCTCACATTCAGGAGGTCCCAAGTTTGAATCTGGATCAGGATGACTCCTGACGTTTGTCTGTTACCTGCCTCAATAGCATAGATGGTAGCATGTTTGCCTCACATTCAGGAGGTCCCAAGTTTGAATCTGGATCAGGATGACTCCTGACGTTTGTCTGTTACCTGCCTCAATAGCATAGATGGTAGCATGTTTGCCTCACATTCAGGAGGTCCCAAGTTTGAATCTGGATCAGGATGACTCCTGAGGTTTGTCTGTTACCTGCCTCAATAGCATAGATGGTAGCATGTTTGCCTCACATTCAAGAGGTCCCAAGTTTGAATCTGGATTAGGATGAGTCCTGACGTTTGTCTGTTGCCTGCCTCAATAGCATAGATGGTAGCATGTTTGCCTCGCATTCAAGAGGTCCCAAGTTTGAATCTGGATCAATATGACTTCTGACGTTTGTCTGTTGCCTGCCTCAATAGCATAGATGGTAGCATGTTTGCCTCATATTCAAGAGGTCCCAAGTTTGAATCTGGATCAATATGACTTCTGACGTTTGTCTGTTGCCTGCCTCAATAGCATAGATGGTAGCATGTTTGCCTCACATTCAGGAGGTCCCAAGTTTGAATCTGGATCAATATGACTTCTGACGTTTGTCTGTTGCCTGCCTCAATAGCATAGATGGTAGTATGTTTGCCTCACATTCAGGAGGTCTCAAGTTTGAATCTGGATCAATATGACTTCTGACGTTTGTCTGTTGCCTGCCTCAATAGCATAGATGGTAGCATGTTTGCCTCATATTCAAGAGGTCCCAAGTTTGAATCTGGATCAGGATGAGTCCTGACGTTTGTCTGTTGCCTGCCTCAGTAGCATACATGGTAGCATGTTTGCCTCATATTCAAGAGGTCCAGAGTTCGAATCTGGATCAGGATGACTCCTGACGTTTGTCTGTTGCCTGCCTCAATAGCATACATGGTAGCATGTTTGCCTCATATTCAAGAGGTTCCAAGTTCGAATCTGGATCAGGATGACTCCTGACGTTTGTCTGTTGCCTGCCTCAATAGCATAGATGGTAGCATGTTTGCCTCACATTCAGGAGGTCCCAAGTTCGAATCTGGATCAGGGTGACTCCTGATGTTTGTCTGTTACCTGCCTCAATAGCATAGATGGTAGCATGTTTGCGTCACTTTCAAGAGGTCCCAAGTTCCAATCTGGATCAGGGTGACTCCTGATGTTTGTCTGTTACCTGCCTCAATAGCATAAATGGTAGCATGTTTGCCTCACATTCAAGAGGTCCCAAGTTCGAATCTGGATCAGGGTGACTCCTGATGTTTGTCTGTTGCCTGCCTCAATAGCATAGATGGTAGCATGTTTGCCTCACATTCAAGAGGTCCCAAGTTCCAATCTGGATCAGGATGACTCCTGACGTTTGTCTGTTGCCTGCCTCAATAGCATAGATGGTAGCATGTTTGCCTCACATTCAGGAGGTCCCAAGTTCGAATCTGGATCAGGGTGACTCCTGATGTTTGTCTGTTACCTGCCTCAATAGCATAGATGGTAGCATGTTTGCCTCACATTCAAGAGGTCCCAAGTTCCAATCTGGATCAGGATGACTCCTGACGTTTGTCTGTTGCCTGCCTCAATAGCATAGATGGTAGCATGTTTGCCTCACATTCAGGAGGTCCCAAGTTTGAATCTGGATCAGGATGACTCCTGACGTTTGTCTGTTACCTGCCTCAATAGCATAGATGGTAGCATGTTTGCCTCACATTCAAGAGGTCCCAAGTTCGAATCTGGATCAGGATGACTGCTGACGTTTGTCTGTTGCCTGCCTCAGTAGCATAGATGGTAGCATGTTTGCCTCACATTCAAGAGGTCCAAGTTTGAATTTGGATCAGGATGACTCCTGACGTTTGTCTGTTACCTGCCTCAATAGCATAGATGGTAGCATGTTTGCCTCACATTCAGGAGGTCCCAAGTTTGAATCTGGATTAGGATGAGTCCTGACGTTTGTCTGTTGCCTGCCTCAATAGCATACATGGTAGCATGTTTGCCTCACATTCAAGAGGTCCCTAGTTCGAATCTGGATCAATATGACTTCTGACGTTTGTCTGTTGTCTGCCTCAATATCATAGATGGTAGCATGTTTGCTTCACATTCAAGAGGTCCCAAGTTTGAACTTGGATCAGGATGACTCATGACGTTTGTCTGTTGCCTGCCTCAATAGCATAGATGGTAGCATGTTTGCCTCACATTCAGGAGGTCCCAACTTTGAATCTGGATCAGGATGACTACTTACGTTTGTCTATTGCCTGCCTCAATAGCATAGATGGTAGCATGTTTGCCTCATATTCAAGAGGTCCCAAGTTCGAATCTGGGTCAGGATGACTCCTGACGTTTGTCTGTTGCCTGCCTCAATAGCATAGATGGTAGCATGTTTGCCTCACATTCAGGAGGTCCTAAGTTCGAATCTGGATCAGGGTGACTCCTGACGTTTGTCTGTTACCTGCCTCAATAGCATAGATGGTAGCATTATTGCCTCATATTCCAGAGGTCCCAAGTTCGAATCTGGATCAGGATGACTCCTGACGTTTGTCTATTGCCTGCCTCAATAGCATAGATGGTAGCATGTTTGCCTCACATTCAAGAGGTCCCAAGTTTGAATCTGGATCAGGATGAGTCCGGTCGTTTGTCTGTTGCCTGCCTCAATAGCGTAGATGGTAGCATGTTTGCCTCACATTCAAGAGGTCCCAAGTTTGAATTTGGATCAGGATGACTTCTGACGTTTGTCTGTTGTCTGCCTCAATAGCATAGATGGTAGCATGTTTGCCTCATATTCAAGAGGTCCCAAGTTCGAATCTGCATCAGGATGACTCCTGATGTTTGTCTGTTGCCTGCCTCAATAGCATAGATACTAGCATGTTTGCCTCACATTCAAGAGGTCCCAAGTTTGAATCTGGATCAGGATGACTCCTGACGTTTGTCTGTTACCTGCCTCAATAGCATAGATGGTAGCATGTTTGCCTCACATTCAAGAGGTCCCAAGTTTGAATCTGGATCAGAATGAGTCCTGACATTTGTCCATTGCCTGCCTCAAAAGCATAGATGGTAGCATGTTTGCCTCACATTCAAGAGGTCCCAAGTTCGAATCTGGATTAGGATGAGTCCTGACGTTTGTCTGTTGCCTGCCTCCATAGCATAGATGGTAGCATGTTTGCCTCACATTCAAGAGGTCCCAAGTTTGAATCTGGATCAGAATGAGTCCGGACGTTTGTCTGTTGCCTGCCTCAATAGCTTAGATGGTAGCATGTTTGCCTCACATTCAAGAGGTCCCAAGTTTGAATCTGGAAAGGATGAGTCCAGACGATTATCTGTTGTCTGCCTCAATAGAATAGATGGTAGCATGTTTGCCTCACATCCAAGAGGTCCCAAGTTTGAATCTGGATTAGGTTTAGTCCTGACGTTAGTCTGTTGTCTGCCTTAATAGAGTAACGCGACCGTTGGAACACCCTGTGAAGCAGCTGGGAGTGGAAGACGGGGGAGGTCAATGTTAGCTACGCCCTCCCCTCGTTTGTCTTATAGTGGTGACAGGGACGACTGGGGAAAGAAACATAATTGTGCGGTCTGTTTCTCTTCCACCTGGTTCCAGAAATTACGGGATCTTTCATCATCTGGAAACGTCTAGAAGACGGCGAGATGCCTATAAAAAGGGCTGCAGCTAGTCAGTCAGTCAGTCAGTTGGTTAGTGTGTGAGTGAGGACAGTTCTTGGTGTAAGAAGGCAGTGTTAGTCAGTGACGTGTTAATGAACGAAAGGATTGTGCAACGGAAGACTGTACGTAACTGTGAATGTGTACCGGAGCTTATGTAACCGCGAGGCCAAGTGAAATTGTAACGGACGAACTGGTGAATTGTAATTGTGTGCAGTACGCAATTTTGTGTAATTGGCAAGTGTTAAACTGTAAGTCGGTAGAAATAAAGGACATTGTTGAGTGGTGTAATTGGACTTTTTATTTCACGAACCCACAAAGTCACACTGGTGTCAGGAAGCGGGAAGATAACATCACCGAACATTACAGCCATGGAATCCGCATTGAAAATGCTTTTGGCGAAGATGAACGAGTTAACAGAGAAGACGGAAGCGGCAAATAACACCCTGGCCGCGAAGCTGGAGACTACAAATAACAACCTGGCCGCAGAACTGAAACTAATGAAGACGGCTAACGACAACATCACCGAGAAGATGGAAGAAATGAAGGCCGAATTAACAGCGAAGATGGAAACGGCAAGCAACAACTTGGCCACGACAATGACCGCAAAGATGGCCGAACTGACAACGGAGATGAGGGAGGCGAACGAGGTCCTCGCCGCCAAGTTTGAGGAACGGTTGGCTGGCGTGAGGGATGACGTCACGAATCTGGGCAAGCGGATGGGTCAAGTAGACGACCGCCTTAATGATTTAGAGGAAAAGGCCGACAACATCGCAAAACCCCTCACCCGCCTGACGGAGGAAAACTGGCCTTATGTGTGGACGGAGGACGCCGAAGACGCTTTCCAGCACCCGAAGGAGACCCTGTGCAGTGCTTCAATTTTGGGTTTCCCACAACCGGGTGGCGCCTTCATTGTGGACACCGACGCTAGCGACCATTACATTGGAGGTGTCCTACCACAGATCCAGGACGGCCATGAGCGCACAAGAGTGGAAGAGAAGGAGCGTGCCGCAGCAGTCCGAGTAGTTCTGGCAGTGCCTGCTGAAGGCTGGGATAGCGCGGGCCTGAGGAGGGAGCAGCTGGCGGACGCAGACTTGGGGCCACTCTTGAGGGAAGTGGACGCAGGGACGAGACCAACCTGGGAGGACATCGCACCGAGGAGCGCCACCTACAAGTCGCACTGGGCCCAATGGGACTGGTTGAAGACCAGGGAGGGCGTGCTGTTCCGGGTATGGGAGTCACCCGATGGGAAGGCGCAGAGAGGACAGTTGGTACTTCCCCGGAGTAAGGTCCCGGAAGTCTTGGAGGAAGTGCACGCCGGTACTTCAGGAGGACACCTGGGAGCGAACCGTATGATTCACAAACTACGGCAGCGCTACTTCTGGCTGAGACTCCGAGCAGATGCTGGTGGTACACCTGGACCGCCTTGCACGCTACGATGGGGCTGTTCGGGGCGAACAGCTTTGAGGAGGGAGCAGAGTAACGCGACCGTTGGAACACCCTGTGAAGCAGCTGGGAGCGGAAGACGGAGGAGGTCAATGTTAGCTACGCCCTCCCCTCGTTTGTCTTATAGTGGTGACAGGGACGACTGGGGAAAGAAACATAATTGTGCGGTCTGTTTCTCTTCCACCTGGTTCCAGAAATTACAGGATCTTTCATCATCTGGAAACGTCTAGAAGACGGCGAGATGCCTATAAAAAGGGCTGCAGCTAGTCAGTCAGTCAGTCAGTCAGTCAGTTGGTTAGTGTGTGAGTGAGGACAGTTCTTGGTGTAAGAAGGCAGTGTTAGTCAGTGACGTGTTAATGAACGAAAGGATTGTGCAACGGAAGACTGTACGTAACTGTGAATGTGTACCGGAGCTTACGTAACCGTGAGGCCAAGTGAAATTGTAACGGACGAACTGGTGAATTGTAATTGTGTGCAGTACGCAATTTTGTATAATTGGCAAGTGTTTAACTGTAAGTCGGTAGAAATAAAGGACATTGTTGAGTGGTGTAATTGGACTTTTTATTTCACGAACCCACAAAGTCACAATAGCATAGATGGTAGCATGTTTGCTTAACATTCTAGAGTTCCCAAGTTTGAATCTGGATCAGGATGAGTCCTGACGTTTGTCTGTTGCCTGCCTCAATAGCATAGATGGTAGCATGTTTGCCTCACATTCAAGAGGTCCCTAGTACGAATCTGGATCAATATGACTTATGACGTTTCTCTTTTGCCTCTCTCAATAGCATAGATGGTAGCATGTTTGCCTCACATTCAAGAGGTCCCAAGTTTGAATCTGGAGTAGGATGAGTCCTGACGTTTGTCTGTTGTCTGCCTCAATAGCATAGATGGTAGCATGTTTGCCTCACTTTCAAGAGGTCCCAAGTTTGAATTTGGTTTAGGATGACTCCTGTCTTTTGTCTGTTGCCTGCCTCAATAGCATAGATGGTAGCATGTTTGCCTCACTTTCAAGAGGTCCCAAGTTTGAATCTGGATCAGGATGACTCCCGACGTTTGTCTGTTGTCTGCCTCAATAGCATAGATGGTAGCATGTTTGCCTCACATTCAAGAGGTCCCAAGTTTGAATCTGGAGTAGGATGAGTCCTGACGTTTGTCTGTTGTCTGCCTCAATAGCATAGATGGTAGCATGTTTGCCTCACATTCAAGAGGTCCCAAGTTTGAATCTGGATCAGGATGAGTCCTGACGTTTGTCTGTTGCCTGCCTCAATAGCATAGATGGTAGCATGTTTGCCTCACATTCAAGAGGTCCCAAGTTTGAATCTGGATCAGGATGAGTCCGGACGTTTGTCTGTTGCCTGCCTCTATAGCATAGATGGTAGCATGTTTGCCTCACTTTCAAGAGGTCCCAAGTTCGAATCTGGATCAGGATGACTGCTGACGTTTGTCTGTTGCCTGCCTCAGTAGCATAGATGGTAGCATGTTTGCCTCACATTCAAGAGGTCCCAAGTTTGAATCTGGAGTAGGATGAGTCCTGACGTTTGTCTGTTGTCTGCCTTGATAGCATAGATGGTAGCATGTTTGCCTCACATTCAAGAGGTCCCAAGTTTGAATTTGGATCAGGATGAGTCCTGACGTTTGTCTGTTGTCTGCCTCAATAGCATAGATGGTAGCATGTTTGCCTCACATTCAAGAGGTCCCATGTTTGAATCTGGATCAGGATGAGTCCGGACGTTTGTTGCCTGCCTCTATAGCATAGATGGTAGCATGTTTGCCTCACATTCAAGAGGTCCCAAGTTTGAATCTGGAGTAGGATGAGTCCTGACATTGGTCTGTTGTCTGCCTCAATAGCATAGATGGTAGCATGTTTGCCTCACATTCAAGAGGTCCCATGTTTGAATTTGGATCAGGATGAGTCCTGACGTTTGTCTGTTGTCTGCCTCAATAGCATAGATGGTAGCATGTTTGCCTCACATTCAAGAGGTCCCATGTTTGAATTTGGATCAGGGTGAGTCCTGACGTTTGTCTGTTGCCTGCCTGAATAGTGTCACCCTGGCGGTAGACTCGCGAAGCCGATGAAAAAATGATGGCCAGTGGAGATTCGGGAAACTTCGGGGCCGATCGTTACCGAAAGCGACAGACAGTTGAGCGTAGTGTTTAGAGAAAAAAAAAACAGTTTTTGAGGTTGCTAGCAAATTGTAAGGTGAAGAATTTATTTGCTACGAAAATAGAGTGTAGTTTTTGTGGTTTGCCACCTCGTCTTGTTATTTCACGAACCCACATAGTCACAACTGGTGTCAGAAGTGGAACATACGACAATGGAAGCTGCATTGGCAAATATTTTAGAGAAAATGGAAGAAATGAAGACGGCAAATGAAAACCTCGCTGCAAAAACGGAAGCGGCAAATAACAGCCTGCCCGCGAAGCTGGAGACTACAAATGACAACCTGGTCGCGGAGTTGAAACAAATAAAGACCGAATTGACGACAGAAATGAGGGCAGCGAACGACAGCCTGGCCACGGAGATGAAAGCGGCAAACGAGGTCCTTGCCGTGAAGTTTGAAGAACAGTTGGCCTTCGTGAGGAATAACGTGACGGAGCTGAGCAAGCGGATGGGCCAAGTGGACCAGCGCGTCGAGGACCTGGCGAGCCGCGTTGACGACCTGGAGGGAAAGACCGACAGCAGCGTCAAGTCCCTGAACGCCATGGTAGAGGACGTCATCGGCAAGAAACTGAAGGATTTGAAGGCCGACGCGCTGGGACGCGACAAACATCTGCGCGCGTCAAACCGCCGAAATATGACGGCGCGTCAACATTTGAGGTCTTCCGCCGCCAGTTCGACACAGTGGCAAAGCACAACATATGGTCACCGGAGGAGGCCACACAGCTAATAGCCAGCCTCCAGGGACGGGCCGCGGAAGTCCTAAACGCGGTGCAGACAACGGCGGCGCCCAAGGACATCCGGGAGGCCCTGGAGAATCGTTTCGGGAACCACCGCTTAGGCGCAGCGTACCGCAGCCAACAAAAGGCAAGGCACAGCAGCCGGGGGATACGCTGCAGGAGTTCGCCATAGCGATTGAGCAGCTAGCTGGCAAGGCCTTGGTTGACCTGCCACTGGAGTTCGTATCCCGGGAAGCCGCCTACAACTTTGTCGACGGGGTACGGGACACGGAGATTCGTCAGCGCCTAATGCTCGGCGATTATAAAACCATCCACGAGGCGCTGACAGCGGCATTAAGGATGGAGGCAGCCAAGGTAGCACCTATCCCGACGTCGAGAACGAGGAGTGTCCGCTACGCCGGAGACAGAAGACCAGCTGTGGGACGCCGGCGAACACCTAGTGGCCTGTGCGAGGGATGTGGAGAACCTGGAAGGCCAGACAGCACGTTGGGTTCAGAGGCTGCAGGAGTACGACTTCACCTCGGAACATCGCAGAGGGAGGAGCCACGGTAACGCAGACGCTATGTCCCGAAGACCCTGTCCAGAAGAGTGCGGCCAATGCACAAGAGTGGAGGAGAAGGAGCGTACCGCAGCAGTTCGAGTAGTCACGGCAGTGCCTGCGGATGGCTGGGATAGCGCAGGCCTGAGGAGGGAGCAGCTGGCAGACGCAGACTTGGGGCCACTCTTGTAGGATGTGGAGGCAGGGACGAGAACAACCTGGGCGGACGTCGCTCCGAGGAGCGCCACCTACAAGTCTTACTGGGCCCAGTGGGACTCGTTGAAGACCAGAGAGGGTGTGCTGTTCCGGGTATGGAAATCTCCCAATGCGAAGACGCAGAGAGAACAGTTGGTACTTCCCCGGAGTAAGGTTCCGGAAGTCTTGGAAGAAGTGCACGCCGGTACTTCAGGAGGACACCTGTGAGCGAACCGGACGATTGACAAACTACGGCAGCGCTACTACTGGCTGAGGCTCCGAGCAGACGCTGAGAGATGGTGCCGTCAGTGTCACGTGTGCGCGGCGAGTCGCGGCCCCCAGACTAGGAGCCGGGGTCGCATGCAACAGTACAACGTCGGAGCGCCATTGGAACGGATCGCCGTTGACATTGCTGGACCGTTTCCAATATCCGACCGAGGCAACAAGTACCTGGTGGTGGTCGTGGATTACTTAACTAAGTGGCCGGAGGTGTATGCCATCCCGAACCAAGAGGCAAGGTCAATCACAGACTGCCTCGTGGAGCAGGTGTTTTGCCGATTTGGGGTGCCATTAGAGTTGCACGGTGATCAAGGCACCAATTTTGAGTCCAACCTGATGAGAGAGGCACTAGAGAGACTTGGGGTTAACAAGACCCGCACAACACCTCTACATCCCCAGTCGGATGGCATGGTCGAGAGGTACATCAAGACCTTAGAGGAACACTTGAGGAAGGTCGTGGCCAGCCATCAGCGAGACTGGGACTCAAGGTGCCAATGTTCTTGCTGGCCTACCGCTCATCAACACAGGACACCACGGGAATAACACCAGCCAGCTTAATGTTCGGCCGAGAGGTACGCCTCCCCTGTGACCTGGCTTTTGGTAGCCCTCTGGGGGTGAAACAGCCAGCGACCGAGTATGTGGAGAACTTGGTGGACCACCTCCACGACATGCACGAGATGCCTTGCCAAAACATCCAGAAGGCAAGTGACCGCATGAAAACCCGATACGACAGGCAAGCCAACAGCCAAGGGTTCCAGCAAGGTGACCTGGTCTGGTTGTACCACCCGACCCGGACCAAGGGACGCTGCCCGAAGCTTCAGCACCCATGGCAAGGACCGTACCGTGTGGTGAAGAGGATTAACGACGTGGTCTACCGCATCCTGGAGGTGCCCCGAGGAAAGATGTTGGTGGTACACCTGGATCGCCTGGCCCGCTACAAAGGCGCTGTTTGGGGCGACCAGCCTTGAAGAGGGAGCAGTGTCACCCTGGCGGTAGACTCGCGAAGCCGATGAAAAAATGATGGCCGGTGGAGATTCGGGAAACTTCGGGGCCGATCATTACCGGAAGCGACAGACAGTTGAGCGTAGTGTTTAGAGAAAAAAACCAGTTTTTGAGGTTGCTAGCAAATTGTAAGGTGAAGAATGTATTTGCTACGAAAATAAAGTGTAGTTTTTGTGTTTTGTAACCTCGTCTTGATATTTCACGAACCCACAAAGTCACAATAGCATAGATGGTAGCATGTTTGCCTCACATTCAAGAGGTCCCATGTTTGAATTTGGATCAGGATGAGTCCGGTCGTTTGTCTGTTGCCTGTCTCAATAGCGTAGATGGTAGCATGTTTGCCTCACATTCAAGAGGTCCCAAGTTTGAATTTGGATCAGGATGACTTCTGACGTTTGTCTGTTGTCTGCCTCAATAGCATAGATGGTAGCATGTTTGCCTCACATTCAAGAGGTCCCATGTTTGAATTTGGATCAGGATGACTCCTGACGTTTGTCTGTTGCCTGCCTCAATAGCATAGATGGTAGCATGTTTGCCTCACATTCAAGAGGTCCCATGTTTGAATTTGGATCAGGATGACTTCTGACGTTTGTCTGTTGTCTGCCTCAATAGCATAGATGGTAGCATGTTTGCCTCACATTCAAGAGGTCCCAAGTTTGAATTTGGATCAGGATGACTTCTGACGTTTGTCTGTTGTCTGCCTCAATAGCATAGATGGTAGCATGTTTGCCTCACATTCAAGAGGTCCCATGTTTGAATTTGGATCAGGATGACTCCTGACGTTTGTCTGTTGCCTGCCTCAATAGCATAGATGGTAGCATGTTTGCCTCACATTCAAGAGGTCCCATGTTTGAATTTGGATCAGGATGACTTCTGACGTTTGTCTGTTGTCTGCCTCAATAGCATAGATGGTAGCATGTTTGCCTCACATTCAAGAGGTCCCATGTTTGAATCTGGATTAGGATGAGTCCTGACATTGGTCTGTTGTCTGCCTCAATAGCATAGATGGTAGCATGTTTGCCTCACATTCAAGAGGTCCCAAGTTTGAATCTGGATTAGGATGAGTCCTGACATTGGTCTGTTGTCTGCCTCAATAGCATAGATGGTAGCATGTTTGCCTCACATTCAAGAGGTCCCAAGTTTGAATCTGGATCAGGATGAGTCCTGACATTGGTCTGTTGTCTGCCTCAATAGCATAGATGGTAGCATGTTTGCCTCACATTCAAGAGGTCCCAAGTTTGAATCTGGATCAGGATGAGTCCTGACATTGGTCTGTTGTCTGCCTCAATAGCATAGATGGTAGCATGTTTGCCTCATATTCAAGAGGTCCCAAGTTCGAATCTGGATCAGGATGACTCCTGACGTTTATCCGTTGCCTGCCTCAATAGCATAGATGGTAGCATGTTTGCCTCACATTCAAGAGGTCCCAAGTTTGAATTTGGATTAGGATGACTCCTGACGTTTGTCTGTTGCCTGCCTCAATAGCATACATGGTAGTATGTTTGCCTCACATTCAAGAGGTCCCTAGTTCGAATCTGGATCAGGGTGAGTCCTGACATTGGTCTGTTGTCTGCCTCAATAGCATAGATGGTAGCATGTTTGCCTCACATTCAAGAGGTCCCATGTTTGAATTTGGATCAGGGTGAGTCCTGACATTGGTCTGTTGTCTGCCTCAATAGCATAGATGGTAGCATGTTTGCCTCACATTCAGGAGGTCCCAAGTTTGAATCTGGATCAGGATGAGTCCTGACATTGGTCTGTTGCCTGCCTCAATAGCATAGATGGTAGCATGTTTGCCTCACATTCAAGGGGTCCCTAGTTTGAATCTAGATCAGGATGACTCCTGACGTTTGTCTGTTGCCGGCCTCAGTAGCATAGATGGTAGCATGTTTGCCTCACTTTCAAGAGGTCCCTAGTTCGAATTTGGAGCAGGATGAATTACCTGGATAAGGTTCTTTTCTGGCATTTTCCCTTATCCTGAAAGATGAATGTCTGGCAACTCTAAGCTGTATTGTACCCTGTACACCATTTTTATTGAAAATTTCATTAAGGTGAAGTTGATAACCAACTATAATTTTATTGATAGCATTAAAACAATATCAAAGTATTCTGTTTCAGATGGGTAACTGAACAATTTTTTCAGATTTTTGACTATGTATGTCCAGTCATATTATGTATAGAATTTTGACAAGTATATCTTTTCGTATAGCCGTTACACTTCCTATAAGCTAAAGGAGCTTCAATTTGAAGGTCTGTAATGATGGGTTTGTTACATGAACATTTTACTCTCAGGAGTAAACTCTTGATTCCTTTCTTGGAAGTGTTGAAAACAGTGTTGATTATTCATTTAAAAAGTTATTTGTAGTTTGTTTTTAACACTCCGTCACTATCAGTTTTATTTTTTAAGGACTAGTTTTGAAAGCTGTTGTTGTCATCTGCTGTCGGTTCTCTGGTGATGGAACTATGAACTTCTTTATCAAACTATCGACTGATGGGGTTTCAAAGTTTATTATTCAGTCCTTATTTTTACATATTGAGATGTTCTCCCAAGTTATCAGTTTATTTTGGTTTATCACCCCTTTTAATGATTTTGGGTGAAGGTCATGGTTTTCATTCTAAAAGGAAATACTACTGCTGACTTGTCTTCCAGTTTTAATTTGATGTTTGCAGATTGTTGTGATCTCTTTGTACCACAAAAAAGGTATAAATAGATAGAGTCAACATTAAAAATTCAATACCGTGGCCAAGATATGAACCAGGATCTTCTGGTTTCTGTCCAATCGCTCTAACCCATTGAGCTACCATGGCCAACGTGTCGTCATGACACCAAATTCTCCATTTGACTCGTATATTTTATATATGATGGCAAGTTGGCCATGATAGCTCAATGGATTAGAGCGACTGCACGGAAACCAGGAGATCCGTGGTTCAGATCCGGACCAGGCATTTAATTTTTCATGTTGACTCTTATCTATCAAAAACCTTAGCCTATATACGGCTAGTATGAGGAAATGATTAATTTCCATCAATTAACCAAAAGATATAATATGTTTTGATGCAATGAAAAGTACCTCTGGAATCAGTTAAATATATCAAGAAAAAAATGAATAAGGATTATAAAACTAAATTAACCACAAATATATTACATTTTAAAGGATAAAAATTCTTTAAAAATTTAGAACTAATTCCTGAACTACCTTGAAACCAGCCGTCATCCTGTTCAGACTTACCACTAGACATGACTGTCTCATCTAAAATATTGGGAAGTAAGAAGGAGAATGGCTTTGTTGCTAAATACCTGAGCATTAAACACACACACACGCGCGCGCATGCACATGGAAAAAGAATAAACCACACACACACACGCACACACACACACACACACACACACACACACACACACACACACACACACACACATACAGGGACAGCTGATAATTCCTGGGCCTCACAATAAAAGAAAAACATTTTAAAAATAGCTGTTTACCGTATCAATGACCTCCTTTGCTGTGAAATGTTCGTCCTCCAAGAAAATACTAAGACTAATGAAGCAAGTACAACCCCATACTCCAAGTAAATCAGTTTTTGATGAGATTCAGGGAGAATATTTAAGTCCAATGTATATAAATTGTTATTAAAGCACAAATTTTACAGCATTTATGATTATCTCAGTGCAGATATCTAGCTAATAAGTTGACACTATTTTAGTATGTTTCTGTATATATTTAATACCTGTATATACTTAGTTTAATCTTTATCTTGTAAGTTATGACGAAGCCATATGCACAAATTGTATATCTACGGTGAATAAAACTATTCTACTCTACTGTACATTTTTTAAGATTTGGGAACAGGTGAGTCATTGGGTGCTAGATCTGGCAAATAGGGTGGATGTTCAAGCAGTTCAAACTTAAAATTGCACATTTTTCACATTGCAATAAGTGAACAATGAACCGGAGCATTGTCATGAAGAGACAAAATTTTTCCTTTGCCAAACGAGGTTTTTTTCTTTTTACCTCATCACTCAAATGTTGCAGTATACTTGCGTACTAGTCACCAGTGATACTTTTACCCTTTGCCTTTCCTCAGTCCACAGATAAACTCCCTTGTCAAGGATAATGGTTACCATGCTTTCTTATGTCTTTTTAGTATTACCACCATCTGAAAATGAAACAAAGCTACAAATAGAATCAACTGTTGGTATTTGTTGAAATATTGGACTGAGGACGCAAACTATTTGTTTGCGAAATTGATTTCCATTTGAAAAGAAGTATCAACATCAATTTGTTAAGATAAGTGAAGCCTAAGTGGCAAATATTTTTATTTGTGTAATATTTATTGCTTCACTGTAGCTAGCTTCATTTTCTACATAGTAAGTAAGTGTTGTTTAGTGTCATTAATCAACTCCCTTTAAATTTAACCATTTTCATTGTTGCTGCCGTGCCTGATTTGTGAAAATGGTAAACAAGCTCAGTTTTCTGGTGTTTGTCAGTCATTACATGCACCAGAAGAGATTTGACATTATTGCTACAATAATTATTACTAGCTGCCATGACAAAACCTCTTGTAACAGACCAATATCATGGACTACATATTTTAGCACACAAATAGTACCTAATTTAAAGTGATTTAACTGAGATTAATCTGAGAAATAAGGTATCTAAAGCACTGGAGCTGCAGGAAATTGTTGGCCATATTATTTTTCCCCTTTATTAGTGTAATGTTTACACAACACATCCACTGGAGCTTTGAATTTTGACTTGGCGGCCTGTTAGCCACTACTGCCAGATGTGAAGTTTGTGCAATTATTCGGTTTTTGAGTGCAAAGGGTATTAAACTAAAAGTGTATGGAGAGTCATGTATGGATGCCCTACGCAGAGCTACAGTCCAACAACAGATAATTTCATTAATTGACCTAATTGTGGTCAGAACTGAAAGGCCTGGGACTTAAGTGCTCACACATTACAAGTCGCCATTAAGGTAGTTGTATTATGTGTACATCAGTGGTTTACCAGGAAAAATGCAAGTCAATTGGAGAATTTGATGTGCTGGTACGTTGCCATGGTAGCTCAGTGATTAGAGCAACTGGACAGAGACTGGAAGATCTATAATTCAAATCCTGTCTATGGCATTGAATTTTTGGTCTGACTTTACCTTACCCTACAGACCACTAGTGTGAAAGAACAATTAATTTTATATACCGATGTCAAAAACGTCCACCAGTGGTGTACAGAGTTTGCAGATGGTCATACTCAAATTCAGGGGCGATCTTCTAAATTTTCAGTATTGTGACTTTGTGGGTTCGTGAAATTAAAAGTCCAGTTGCACAAACTTAAAATGTTCTTTATTTCCGCCGAATTACAGTTGGTTCACTTACTAATCACAGCAGGATCATGTATCACACACAATTACATAACACTCCAATTACGCAATCACTCACAATTATGCACAACTCTCTCTAGAGCTGACTAAAAACTCCTCTGATGTACGTACACAGTCTTCTAGTCCGTTCGCTAGCACTGCGCTCTTCACGGCTGCTCACCAAGAACTGCCTGAGTCATCTAACGCGCCGCTTATATAGCCAGATCGCTGCATCTCGAAGCTTCGCGGCTCGAAACATCATCCTGATTGTTCCAGACGTAGGGGGAGGGGAAAGAGATGGTACAGTGCCTCGTGACACTTCCCTAACCTTCCCCTCAGTTAGCGCCACAAGATAAATGGGTAGGCATGGCCTGAATGCCTCCTGTCCCATACCCAGCTCCAGTTGGTCGTGCCTTCCGATAATTGGGTGACAGTATAATAGGCGTCAGTCATGTTATTATACAGAGTGTTTCCGTGGATGTAATTCGAAAAGTTTTAGCTATTTTGATATTCGCTAGCCTTTGTACTCTAATGTACTTGACACAATTATATTTCCTGTTTAGCGTGTTTATCCAGACTGGTGCTGCATATGACAGTAAAGGTCCTTAGGGCTTTGTGTGTAAGTCCCCTGTTAAGTTTTGCTATTTTAGACAGTTCTTGTATCAGTTTTGTGACATATCCTATGCTGATTGAAGCTTAAGTTGTTGTCGAATATTATTCCCAGGTACTTGAAGGATGTAACAGGTTCTATTTCCTCACTTTTTAACAAGATGCTTATACAAAGTATAAACTTGAAAGAAGCGTAGGGACAGTGAAGCACAAATTAGTACAAAATTGAATCGAGAATATATTGACACATTGCTTCACTCACACTGTTTATTCACAGGACATGTGTCAAGAGCTCTTGCTCCTATCCTCAGCTGATACTCGACTAGTGCAAGTTGTAGTGGTTTCTTCTTATATTTTTCTCTTTTCTTTTGTGTTGTTAAAAGAGCTTTTGATTTTTGTTGACTGAAGTTTAGTTTATTGTCTGTAACCCAAACTTCAATCTTTTTTAATTCTATGTTGACATTTTCTGCTTCTAAGGTGCTTCTGCCTTTCACTATTAGTATCAGATCATCAGTAAATGCAAAAACTTTTGTGTGATTGTGTATTGTATGCCAAGGAGAGAGTTGTATTGCAAGTTCCAGAATCCTGGTCTGCAGCATGATTTTGTTGTTATTGACTGTCAGGGATGCAGTTCTCTGGCTGAAGTAACGGGTTGCTTGGGCATTTGTATCCTTTGAGACTCTTGAGTATACTTGGCCACCATGCCACATCAGAGACTCCTTGAGCATCTAGACTTATTAGTATGGTACTCTCACCTCTCTCCAAGTTTTCCTGCATATACTCTTTTACCTTAACCATGGCACCTAGTACCTTTTTGTGATGTGAAACCAATTGGTGTCTGTTCATATATTGGTGTTAAGTAATATATTCAATAATAAATTCCTAGAACAGGTTAAACAGCTAATACCAGAAAATAAAAGTAGTTGCACGTATAAGTTTAACACAAAATCTATAAGAACTGTCCACATGGGAACAAATCTTTATTTCAAAAAATAGGAACAAAGTATTCAATTTCGACATTCCCCAGAAAGATTTGTTCAGCAAGTTCCTCGAACCGCCAGCAGAGGAGACCGATGACAAAATATTGCCAGCTACACCAATGAGAACAAGTCGATGTCCGGCTGAAGATAGAGGGAAGGCCTCAGAAACCGGTTCCAGGAAAATTTAAAAGTAAGTGTTGTTTTGTGTCATTAATCGACTCCTAATTAATTTAACAAAATCTATAGCCAACACAATTTATATTGGTGATGTATCACAGGAAGAGGTCTTAAAAACTATAAATAAGATGAAAAATAAAAATTCAGCTGGACTTGATGAAATCTCTCCAAAACTTTTAAAAAAATGTGCACCATACTTGCTAGAACCACTAACTTATTTAATTGATTCAACCTTAAGAGAAGGCATATTCCCAACGTCCCCAAAGAAAAGAGCTGTAAAGCCCTTACACAAAAAAGGAGATAAAGAAGTAGCTAGTAATTACCGTCCAATAGCCATGGTATCGACACTATCTAAACTGCTAGAGAAAATAATTGTAAATAAAATCATATCCTTTTTAGAAAAATACAAAATACTAAACAGTGCTCAGTATGGTTTCAGAAAAAATATGTCGACAATTAAAGCTATAGCAGAAATAATAGACTATATAATAGATAATATGGATAAACATGTGCACAACAACTGCATTTTCTTAGACTTAACTAAAGCTTTTGACTGCATAGATCACAAATTACTTCTAGATAAGTTGCATCACTACGGAATCAGAGGAATTGCATTGAATTTAATAAAAACCTATTTAAATAATAGAACACAGCAACTAAAAGTAACTCACCTAACATATCAATGCTTGAAATACCATTATTCAAAAAGTATAGAAGTAAAACAAGGAGTTCCACAGGGTTCTGTTTTAGGACCACTCCTATTTCATATACATAAATGATATACCTAATCCTCCAAAAAGTAGAATCATAATTACACAGATGATACAACAATTATAAATACAGGAAACACTATAGAGAACTTGGAAAATGTAACAAATCAGAACACTAACCAAATTATCCTGCACCTTAAACAAAACAGCCTTTTTATAAACACAGATAAAACTAACTATATACTTTTCCAAACCATTCAAAATACAAATTGCGCAAATTACAAAATTATCATTGAGAATAAAGAAGTTAAGAAGTAGACTCAACAAAATTATTAGGGTTAGTGGTAGACAAACATTTGAAATGGGACAAACATATTGTGACTTTGCGGGTTCGTAGAAAAGGCCGAGTTGCAGAAATTAAAAATCTCCTTTATTTTCGTAGAAATACCCTTATAGATTACAGCAGAATTACGTTACATATACCATCAGTCTACCAAGGTTGATCACAATAACAAACAGTGACAGCAGATTACATCCTTAGCTCTCGTTACAACAACACAGCTGGCTGTCTCTCATTTCACAACACTGCTTCACAACTAACTCTTGGCGAGCCGTCACGTCCTTAAATACCTATTTCGTAAATTCGAGATATTTCTGGACCAAACAGGAATCGAATGTTCTATCACCTTCCAGAAGCGTAACCCTATCGGTGCTGGCAGGTCTTTTATCTCGCGCTATCATTATTTCTTCCGGCATACTCCTTATCTCCAGGCTTTTTGTGTACACAAACCGCGCTATCGCGATCGGGTTCGCGACAATATAGCCAAATTGTGTAATAAAATATGTTCAGGATTATTTATGATGAAAAGAATTTCAAATTTAAAAAATATAGAACTTCAAAAGACAATTTATTACAGTCACATAAATTATGGAATAATAGTATGGGGTCGCAGTACAAAGAAAAATATAGAACGAATATTTATACTACAAAAACAAGCAATTAGATTAATTTTAGGTCTAAAATACAGGGATTCGTGCAAAGAAAGTTTTAAAGCATTAAATATACTCACGCTATAGTCTCTGTACATATACGAAACAATAATATACCTAAAAAATAAAAATTCCACCACAGAAACAAATCAACAAATTCATGACCATAACACACAAAGAAAAAATAATTATCATATACAGGCACCTGCGTTACAACTATACAATATGAAACCTACAGCAGCGGCAACCAAGCTTTACAATAAATTACCTGATTATATTAAAAATATAAAATAAATAAACCGATTTAAAAGGGAACTAAAAGAGTTCTGCATAACATCTTCTTTCTATTCGCTTGAGGAATATCTAAATAGATAGTAATAATTATTGTTGTAGAATGGTGTATAAACTAAAATGTTACTATGTAACTATCATATGTAAAGTAACTTCATAGAAATGTGTTGTTGTTGTAGTTATTATTATTATTATTATTATTATTATTATTATTATTATTATTATTATTATTATTATTATTATTATTATTATTATTATTATTATTATTATTATTATTATTATTATTATTATTATTATTATTATTATTATTATTATTATTATTATTATTATTATTATTATTATTATTATTATTAATTATTATTATTAATTATTATTATTAATTATTATTATTAATTATTATTAATTATTATTATTATTTATTTATTATTATTATTATTATTATTATTATTATTATTATTATTATTATTATTATTATTATTAATAATGTGAAATGTTATATAATTGTGTAATATTGTGTGGCTTTTTTTAATATGTAATATAAATTAAGCTGACGTATCCAAAAATCCTGTATTGTGTTATAAAAGGATGAAAATAAATAAATAAATAAATAAATAAATAAAAAGTCTTAGCTCCCAGTGACTACCACCTGTTTCCACTTGACTGTAAGGTGCTTCAGTGAAGATGAGGTCCAACATTTCTTCAGTAACATGGCAGTGGGCTCATATGACATGGGCATACAAAAACTGCTACAGCATTTAAAAACATGCATCAATCAAAATGGCAATTGTGTGAAAAAATACAAAAACGTTCAATCTTCAAAATTATATACAATTTATTATAACTATACTTTTTTTATATTTTTAACAAATTGGAGAACTTACTTTTAGGGTTACCCTCGTAACAGAACTTTGATATAGTTTCAAATAAAAAATTCATAATAATTTTGAATTGAAGTACTACTCGATGCTCCATATATTGCTAGTGTTTAGCTAGAACATGTTTTGCTAGAACCTTCCTAACTTCCTCAGCTAATGTCAACTTGAATTTTGATTTGGTGAACTCCTTGGATGCAATAGGATCGTGTCTGTCAGGCATGTCTGTAATGAACTTTAAGTTTTGGTTCTCTTCATAGGTGGTGTCGAAATTGAAGAGTTTTCTTTCATATTTCTTTATGAATATCTTTTACCATGGTTAATGCAGTTGGACCCTGAATACTTTTTAATAAATGGAGTTCTTGTTCTATATTGTGATTCTCATTCCAAAGATGGTATGCTATGGCCAATTTGTCTAATTATTTGTTCTTGATGTTTCTAAAATGCTCTTTAAGCCTAATGTTCAAATTCCTTTTTGTTTTGCCAATGTAAAAGTTGTCACAGCCTTTGCAATTTATTTGGTATACATCTGAGTTTTTGTCCATGAGAATCAAGAAGTTACATTCAAAATTCAACAGTCGACATTAGCTGAGGATGTTAGGAACATACTACAAAACACATTCTAGATAAACATTAGCAATATATGGAGCATAGAACACTAGTTTGACTCAAAATTATATTAATTTTGTCCTTCGTTGTATCGTAGTCCTTACTAAGAATAAAAAATTAATGTTTGAAATTAACTGTTCTAAAAGTAAGTTATTATCTGATTACATTATATCTTAAAAACATTAAACCACAGTTTTCCCAATTATTCATGTTTTTAAATTTTTCACATATCCCATTACTCTAAATAATTAGACATTTGGTGTCTGTTTGTGTTCCAGATAACAGTGCAGCTTTCTGGAGGAGCTTGTTTGAAGAAATGCGTTCAGTATATGGAGCAGGCTTAGCCATGAGACTTGGCAGTGCAGCCCGAGTTGAACTAAATTACTGTATACCTTTGAAATATGGTAACAATGATCTTGTTGATTCTGGCTTCCGGTTTGGCGTAGGCCTGGAATTTCTCTGAGTGCACAATTCATTCATGAAAAATGAAATGTCCTGTATGTAGTTAAACGTCACAAGGCTCATCAGCAACAATTTTTAAAAATCTTATTCCTTATGCTTTAGATAAACCAAGTACATCAATTTAATCTGCACACTTTTGGCATTTGTTTAAATTCTGTCCAAGTAACACTGGCTGAAGCTCAAAAGTTAAAGGCACAGCAAGGCAGGCTGTATTGAAGACTCCAGTGCCTCCTGTCAGCGCTGCAGGTATGACTCTGATAAATACTTGTTAATAATAGATGACAGTTGGATATTTGTTCTCTGATTACAGCTGTAGAAAAATCCTGTGTTTGTAGTACTTAGAATGCACAATGTGCTTTTTTTAATTTCATATTATCATCAATCAACATTCATTCAACACAGATAAGTCTGAAAAAAATCCAAACACTCTGTTTTGTTAAATATCAACATAGTGTGCAATAAAAATATCATGTTGGACAGAAATGAGTTAATGTGAAGTTCATTTTTAGAGTATTCTTTAAGTTACCAGGTATGCATTAAGTTTAGTTTCAAACTCCAGCTGAAATATTCTTAATATATAAATTAAATTATTATATCTGTATTCCACATACGAACATTGTGTGAGAACATGTCCATCAATTCCAATATGTAAGGACTTTGATACAATGAAGCACAAAATAAATATAATTTTGAGTCGAACTAATACTCAATGCCTCATTTATTGCTAGTATTTACCTAGAATGCGTTTCGTTAGGATCTTCCTAACATCATCAGCTGTTGTCGACTAATGGACGTTGGTTTGGTGAACTCATTGGGGGTGATAGGTGCGTCTCTGTCGGTATCTTGATGAACTTTAAGTTTGGGTTCTCTTCAAAGGTAGTGTCGAAATTGAACAATTTTTATATATATTTCTTTATGAAAATGTTTTCCTACATGGTTAGTGCAGCTGGACCTTGGACACTTTTTAATAAGTGGATTTCTCATTCTATATCATGATTCTCCTTCCAAAAATGGTATGCTACCGCCGATTTATCTATTTCTTTGTTGCTGATGTTCCTAAACTGCTCTTTAAGCCTAATGTTCAACTTCCTTTTTGTTTTTCAAATGTAAAAGTTGTCACAGCCTTTGCAGTTTATCCGGTACACACCTGGTATTTTGTCTGTGGGTTTCTCCTTTGTGTTATGTGATTTCAAAAGGTGTTGTACACTAAATTTGTTCTGTGGGGCCAAAGTCATACTGTGCTCTTTGGAGACTTTTTGAAAAAGGTGTGTAACTCTGGGATGATATGTAAATTTTCTGTATGAAGTTTCATTGCTGATTGGGGAAAGAGTAGTTACTTGTTTGCATCTTTGTTGTCTTTTGGATTTATCAATTTTCTTTTTGACCAATTCAGCACTGAATTCATTGTATTCTGCAATGTGAATGATATTATTGTACTCTTTGATATATTCCATCTTGTTTGAAGGTACATTAACCAGCCTGTAAGTTAAACTGTTGATAACAGCATGCTTGTGACACAGCAAAGGCTGCGACAACTTTTACATTGGAAAAACTAAAAGGAACTTGAACATTAGGCTTAAAGAGCATTTTAGGAACATCAGGAACAAAGAAATAGATAAATTGGCGGTAGCGTACCATTTTTGGAAGGAAAATCATGATATAGAACGAGAAATCCACTTATTAAAAAGTGTCCAAGGTCCAGCTGCATTAACCACATGGGAAAAAATTTCCATAAAGAAATATGAAAGAAAATTGTTCAATTTCGACACTACCTTTGAAAAAAACCCGAACTTCATGTTCATCAAGATGCCGACAGAGAAGCACCTATCACCTCCAATGAGTTCACCAAACCAACGTCCATTAGTCAACAACAGCTGATGATGTTAGAAGATCCTAACGAAATACGTATTAGGTAAATACCAGCAATAAGTGGAGCAGTGAGTATTAGTTCAACTCAAAACTATATTAATGCCCATCAATGTTGGGAGAAATGACATGGTGTTTACAAACATGAGGTCTTTCATTCACTGGGCAGAAAAATTGTATTTAATGTATACAATGGTTTAAAAGAACTCATAATACAAAATATAGGGCAACTATAATTTTTCAAAAACAAAGGAATTAACTATTCACCTGTTCACAGACACTTTACAAAGATGAACTAGTTTTGCTGTTTACTGTCACTTCATTAAGTTCAGCCAGTTCCACCATTTACTGTCATTTCACTAAAGCTAAGCCCACCTCTGTAGTATAGGTAATTGCTGTCTGCCTCACGTACAAGAGGTCCCGAGTTCAAATCTCAGTCAAGGTAAGTTATCTAGATGAAGTTTTTTCCAGGGTTTTCTCTTATCCTGAAACATGAATATCTGGTAACTCTAACCTCTATGTACCCTGTACTCATTTGAAAATCATTTCATTCATCATCCGATATGACTTAACATTGGAGGTTTTCCTTTATCCTGAAAGATGAATGGTAACTCTAAGCTCCATGGACCTTGTACTCATTTGAGCATCATTTCATTCATCATCTGATATGACTTAACGTTGGAGGTTTTCCCTTATCCTGAAAGATGAATGTCTGGTAACTCTAAGCTCTATGTATCCTGTACTTATTTGAACATCATTTCATTCATCGTCCGATATTACTTAACGTTGGAGGTTTTCCCTTATCCTGAAACATGAATATCTGGTAACACTAAGCTCTATGCACCCTGTACTCATTTGAACATAATTTCATTAATTGAAATAAAGTAAGTTAGGATATAGAAGGATGAAAAGAGGGACTATATAGGGAATCAAAGAAGGAAATCAGAAATGCTACACACACTTAGTCTACCTTCTTGCTTCTCAGTATCATAGATTTTCGTGAGTGGCTTGAGGCAATTTCACCTGGAGTTGGAAACATATACTTCAAATGCCTCAGTCATAGGCTTTCTGGCAGAGGCAACAAATATTCACATTAGCATTTCCAGTCAAATCTTTGTATCAGATGTTTGGAAGGAATACAATATTGATGTACATGCAGAGAAAGAAAAATATTTGTTTCAGCATTTATTAAAACAAAGCCTATTTTTAGAGTACAAAAACAGAAGACTACTGCTGTTAATGATTCACAAATAAAACATATTTAAGGCTAACAGCACCCAAAAACCTGGGCCCTAGTCATCATTTTGTGATAATTGCATAAAAAGGGGTACATCGTCTGGTGACCTATAGATGACCAACTCTTCTTTGAGAACCTTCAGAAGGATAATCTTCAATCAAGCATTTCTGTACCACTCCATCAACACAGTAACAGTGAGGTGGGGGATATCCATAGCCAATGAAAGACTTAGGGCCATCCCAGGAGCATGTGTCACCAGTTTCTGGAAAGTAAAACACACACACGCTTGACATGTCCTATATCATGTAATATGATCAAAAGGATGAATAAAAACTAACTAACAAAGGCGATGAATAGAAATAAAAACAGTTTAGCTGTACAGATACAGTAAGTGTTGAACTATTTTTAACTTATCTATTGGGTACTTAACTAAAGGTCAAACTTGGTCTTGGACACTCCAGGAGGGCACCATTCCTAGGAGCCACGACAGTGAAGAGGGCAGGGTCCATACAATTTACTATTTGGAAACTCCCTGACAGGCGAGCATCCCACGTTACTGTGGTCCAGTGGCCCACCAGACCATCCTACCGGAGGAGTATATCATACTGCCAATACTCCTGAAAGAGCTCACCAGATGAGAGATGATATGAAATGGATGGACAGGAAATTCGGGAGATGTAATTAAGCTACCGACCCAGGAAAAACCACAACAAAAAAAAACTATGGGTCAGGTAGGCTGACCATAGGAATCAAACCCAGACCTTGCAAATGCAGGCTGCAGATGAAAATGGCTGAAAAAATGAAATATGTAGTGTTTAATGCCCGCTTTTACTACATACGGCACCGCAGTCGATGACACTGATGATACATGAGATGAAGATGGAGCACCGGTTGAATGAGATGGCAGGGGAAACCGGAGATCCAGGAGAAAACCCGCCCCAGCGCCGTGTTGTCCACCACAAATCTCACTTTGCGGTCGCCTGAGATCAAACCTGGGCCGCCTTGGTGAGTGCCAAGCGGTGAAAATGGCTGAGGTGTCCCACTCGGTTAAATGAACAAAGTATTATATTTCACCTAAAATTTCTATACAAAGATTATATTGGAGATATATGTTTTGAGGTCCCTTGAATAAAAATTCATTTTTAGAAAATGGTCACCTACTTGACTTCTCTTCCTTAATTTTTGATACATCAATTAAGGTTAATGGAGTAAGGTAAGTTGAAATTTATATGCTTCAGTTATTCCACATCTATGAAGTTTACAGATTTTACAAAATTAGCAACATGTGTGTGTGTGTGTTTGTTTTGTTTTATTACATAAGTACGGCATGCCATGTTAGTACAGTATGTGCCATATTATGTATACATGATTGTTGTATCTAATACAGTTCTAAGCTAAATACTATAGTTGTTTAAGTAGACTCTTTACCTTGTTTTCATCTTGAATAGATAGAGTCAACCTGAAAAGTTCAATGCCATGGCCGGTATTTGAACCACGGATCTCCTGGTTTCTGTCCAATTGCTCTTACCCATTGAGCTACCATGGCCAACTTGCCAACCTGACATTAAATTCTTCAATTTAATTTTTTTTTTTTTTGCATTGAATTTTTCAGGTTGACTCTATCTATTCAAAACCTTAGCGTATATACGGCTAGTGAGAAGAAATGATTAATTTCCGTCACTTAACTTGTTTTTATTTGATTAATTACACTCTAGTTTTGGTCTAGATTTATGGATTTCAGACAGAGAATGAATTCCCGTGTATATTCACTAACTACATTAGTTTCTTTAGTTGGTTTAGCACTGTCTGTTTGAATTGGGTTCTTTGACTGCCAAATTCTGGGCGCTCAAATAGAAGATGAACTACAGTCTGTTCTGCTCCTCCACATAAGCACATGGGAGAATCTGTGGAAGTAAGAGTTAATTCTACTGTGTGCATGTTTCCTGTTAATGGATTTTCAGTCTCCCTTTGGAAAGAATGATTTGGTTACTGCTCCCTTTGTAGTTCTGTTCCCGTTGTTTAAGACTAACTTTTATCCTAGCTCACTGGTAGACTCCTGTTGCTTCTTTGGCTAGTTGGTCTACTCTGTCATTCACGATGGTTCCTGCGTGTGCCATAATCCATGAACTACTTCTCCATTTCTAGCGATTTAAGCTATTCTCTTATTGAGTTGATTAGATTGTTGTGATTGTATGGGTCAGTGTGGAGGGCGGCGATTCGTTGTTCATCAGAGAGCTCTTGAAAGGTTGCTATTAATTCCATTGCTTTTAGAATAGCCATTTGTTCTGCTTGCTTGTTTCAGCATTGTTTGTGTAGTCTGGACAACAATTGCTGTCACATTTCCTCTTTGGTATGTATGACAATTCCTGATCCAACTCCTGCCTCTTCTCTGTGTATGCATGCAGGTGCATGTGTTTTTCTTTATTCCTTTTCTTTTTATAATCCTTTTATTCATCCACATGTTCCATTACATTAGTAATAGTACTTGTTCTGGTTTGCTTTGTTTCTGGATTGATTGTTGATATTAACTAAAGTCTATAAACTGTTATGTCTTTTTCAGGTTGATTGTGTTTGCATAATCAATGAAGTATTTTAGAATGAACTTACTTATTTACTTGAAAAGCTATTTGTAGTCAGCTTATTGACACTTCATCACTTACATTTTTATATTATCGAGGGATTATTTTCGGAAGCCATTGCTTCGATCCTCAACCTCTCTTCTACTAGCATCTGTCGCTGTCTGCTCTCTCTCTGGCAGTGGAACTATGAACTTCTTTGTCAAATTATCTACTGGTGAGATTTCAAAGTTCATTATGCGGTCCTTATTTTTCAATGTTGTAGTTTGCATTTACGTTTATTTCTTTTATTGCTGGAATATTGGACGGATGTGGCCATTTCTTGTAATGTAATGCAGTATCTATTTACCTGTGTGTGTATACTCCTGGCCGATCTCCTGGATTTTCAGTATAATAGACATCAGTCCTATTATTATAGTGTGTTTGTGTGGATGTGGTTCAAAAAGCTTTAGCCATTTTGATATACTCTAGCCTTTGTACTCTAATACTTGACACAATTATATTTCCTGTTTACTGTATTTATCCAAACTGGTGCTGCATAGGATAGTAAATATAAAATTGCAGCCTTGTACATAGTCCTTAGGGCTTTGTGTGTGAGTCCCCAGTTAAGTGTGTGTGCGTGCGTGCGTGCGTGTTTTTTTTTTTTTTATTGAAAACAATCAGCATGCCCCACTACATAGTAGTATTACATGCATTATGTTACATCTTTCAACATTTGATTTTACAAATTGTACATATTTACATGTTAACATTACATTACATCTTTTAGCAGTTGATTTCACAAATTATACATATTTACATATGTTTACAGGTTAATTGAATTTATGTATTTACAGAATGCTCTTAAGTGGTGTTTTACAAGATTCTCGTTGTTTACTGGCCACTTGCTTCCATTTTTATTTACATCTTGTATTAGCTTGGCTCTTTGTTGACTTTTGTCTACACATTCGTATATTATATGGTTTACGGTTTGTTGAGAGCTGTTACATGTGCATTTTGGATTGTCTACTATTTGAAATCGGTGTAAATAGCCTTGGTTTTTCCGTGGCTGGAAACTATTGCTGTGAAAATTGGTGTTAAAGGAAGCTTTCTCTTCAGTCTATCTTTTATTGATGGAAAGAATAATTTGCTGAGAGCCCCTTTGTCCGTGGCATTCCACCTATTCTGCCAGACCTGTTGTCTTGTTTCTTTTGTTTCAGTAATAATTACAGATTTAGGTATCATACTGTAGCTATTGGGCAGATCTCCATCTAGAGCAGCGGATTTGGCTAGTTTGTCTGCTAACTCATTACCAGATATACCTACATGGGCTTTCACCCAACTGAAATTAATTCTCCATTTTTGTTTTTGTAAGGTTTTACATATATTAAGTGAATTCTCTGCTATTGAGTTATGTTTATTGTTATTCCGCAGAATGGCTAGGGCTACTGTACTGTCTGAATATATTGCTACAGTCTTCTCTTCCTCCGGTGTGTTGTTGAAGTTTTGATGTTCTTGTAGCGCGTTCAATATGGCCAGTTATTCTGCCTGATTATTAGAACATCTTTCGTCCAGCTCTCGAATTAAAGTCCCTTGTTTGAATATCACAACTGCTGCACCCACTTGTTCTCCTATTTTGCTTCCATCCGTGTAGATTTTGAATATGGAGTCTTCATCATCAGCTTCTTTAACTTCAGGTACTTCTGCAGGGTGGTTCCAGTCGTTGGGGGGCAAGGGTGCGTCATAGTCTTGTTTACTATGCGTGAAGTTGTACAGTTTGACTTTCCCTTCAATTGTGATATCAATGGGTTGGATGCCAGCAATGACACAAGATGCATCATGTATGCGTGTATGTTGTCCTGTATGCCTTCGTAATTTTTATGTTAAACAACCTTTGGATTCTCTGAATTTTTCTCAGATTCTTCGGTTTATGTAATGCAGATGCCGATAAGGGTGCTCCATACGTCAGTATAGGTTCTATAGCTCCTCTGTATATTGTCTCTAGTGCTTTGCTTCCAAGTCCCCAGGTTAGTTTTGCTGATTTAGATAAAGTGTGAATTAGGCGTATAGCTTTATCATGCACTTGGTCAATATAATAGTCAAACTTGAACTGTCGATATGAATGCCTAGGTATTTCATGACGTCTACTTGTTCTATAATTTTGTTATTAAGATAGATGTTTATCTTCTCATTTGCAGCTTGTTTCTTTCTTGATATCACTAATACTTTTGTGGAAACGTAGAGTCAGACTGAAAAATTCAATGCCATTGCCGGGATTTGAACCACAGATCTTCTGGTTTCCGTCCAGCCGCACTACCATTGTGCTACTATGGCCAACGTGCCGATATGACATTAAATTCTTCAACTGACTCGTATTTTCCTGGTAAACCACTTAGGAGTTCTCATACACACATGAGACAACTACCTTAATGGCGACTTACATATTGTAAGTACTTTAAGGCCCGGGTTTCATATAGTAAACCACTATTAGGTCAGTTAATTGAAATTAATTATTCTTTCACACTGGCCGTGTGTAGGCTAAATTGTGGAAACGTAGAGTCAGACTGAAACATTCAATGCCATAGCCGGGATTTGAACCACTGGTCTTCTGGTTTCCGTCCAGCCGCACTACCATTGTGCTACTATGGCCAATGTGCCGATATGACATTAAATTCTCCAACTGACTCGTATTTTCCCAGTAAACCACTTAGGAGTTCTCATACACACATGAGACAACTACCTTAATGGTGACTTACATATTGTAAGTACTTTAAGGCCCGGGCTTCATATAGTAAACCACTATTAGGTCAATTAATGGAAATTAATTATTCTTTCACACTGGCCGTGTGTAGGCTAAATTGTGGAAATGTAATGTCAAGGCTAGAACAAGGAATGTATGTAACATATGATAGTTGAAAATTTTAACATTTATAAAGTTTTATCTTAAGTAAATATATGTTTCCATGTATATCACTCATGTCATTTTAGAACCAATGGTAATTGTAAAGTTTCTTTAAACAAAAGGCTGTGTCAGCTTGTGCTGTCATGTTTTGAAAAATATTGTAACAATATTGTGACTTACTTATTGGAAAAGGGTTGTTGCAACCATATACCATAGCAGTGTAAATGAAGAACAGCACAGCTTCCTTCCACATGGGCATTGGTTGTAAACAAACTGTGAAAATATGACAGAGTTGTTACATTATTCAGATAATGAAAAGCTTCAAAATATACACTGATGTATTGCACTCATGAGACTTTCTCTACAGACTACTCTTACAAACTCTTATTGCTCTATTCAAGATATTCTCGGGAAGAAAGCCAGGTGAAAAGACGATTAGAAATCGGAAGTTTCAGGAGCATACATTGCTCCCATAATCAGGATATTTATAAAAAATGTTATAAACACTAAATTGAGATAACACAAACAATCAACGACAAAACACTACCAATACTCGCATTCCTGAACAAAAGACTGTTTGCAGTAAATTAAATACCAGGTCAGGAGATGGCATGAGTGTCAAGCTGTATAGGATGTCGGAGGGCCCATGTAAAGCATGGATGATGATGGGGTATCGTTTGACTGCAGTGGCATGGATTTTGCTTCTTTTCTTAGGGAAAAATAACACTACAATGTAAATTGTGAAAACAGTAATTTTGTACAATTCAGAACATCTCAAATACATAATATGTTAAATTGGTTAAGGACATTATAACAAGAATATAGCAGAAAAAATCATTAAAATCATTACAAATAGGAAAGAAACGCTTAAATGCTTGATCAAAAGTGTAGGAGTTCTTTCTAACAAAGTGAAAATTTTCAAAAAAAATTGTTCTATGTAAACGGTAGTCTGGAGTGAGGGGGTTTTCATGAACATTTTGTATCTCATCTTTAAGGTTTTCCTATTTTAACCAACTTTGTGGATTTGCTGTTTACACATAGAACCTTATATTTCCTGTGAAACCTCATTATTTAATTCTTTTGGTGAAATTTTTTTGAAGAATTTACCCATGTAATACATACGTGGCAGAGATGGTGGTTCAGCTTCTAAATTCTCTGTTGAGACTCAACTACTTGATGTCAATTGTAGAAGCATGACATAATTAGGATTTATGAACGTCTCTCATTGATTATGATGCTCAAAACTACAGTGTTATTATACTTTTTTTTTTTAATTCGCATCGTAGCTGTAAAGTTGCCAGAATTTATTACAACATTGATTGCAGATGAGGAGTAAGGAGAATGTTGAGCACTACCATTAACATGAAAAACTGCATGATACACTAGCTGTCTGTTTAATCAAACAACACAAACGCTGACTACTGGGCTAAACAAACGAGAGGATAAACTTTCTTGGAAGTGTGCAATGTTTCATTTACAGTGAAGTATGATAATGCTAAATTTCAAGATAGTGATTCATGACAAAGATAAACACAATATTTATATGACTATCTCTTTTTGAGAAAGCCTTTGCCTGTAATATGTTAATAACAAAGTAACATGTGCTAACAAGTGAGTAAATAAATGCACCTTTTTTAAACAGCGTAAGTCATATCGAAGGATGAATGAAATGATGTTCAAATGAGTACAGGATACATAAAGCTAAAAGTTGCCAGACATTCATCTTTCAGGATAAGGGAAAACCTCCAATGTTAAGTCATATCGAACGATGAATGAAATGACGTTCAAATGAATTCAGGGTACATAGAGGTTAGAGTTACCAGACATTCATCTTTCAGGATAAGAGAAAACCTCCAACGTTAAGGCATATCGGACGATTAAGTCATATCGGACGATGAATGAAATGATGTTCAAATGAGTACAGGGTACATAGAGCTTAGAGCTACCAGACATTCATCTTTCAGGATAAGGGAAAACCTCCAATGTTAAGTCATATCGAACGATGAATGAAATGACGTTCAAATGAATTCAGGGTACATAGAGGTTAGAGTTACCAGACATTCATCTTTCAGGATAAGGGAAAACCTCCAACGTTAAGGCATATCGGACGATTAAGTCATATCGGACGATGAATGAAATGATGTTCAAATGAGTACAGGGTACATAGAGCTTAGAGCTACCAGACATTCATCTTTCAGGATAAGAGAAAACCTCCAACATTAAGTCATATTGGACGATGTATGAAATGATGATCTAATGAGTACAGGGTCCTTAGAGCTTAGAGCTACCAGACATTCATCTTAAGAGGAAACCTCCAAGGTTAAGTCATATCGGATAATGAATGAAATGATGTTCAAATAAGTACAGGATACATAGAGTTTAGAGTTACCTGCTATTATTCTTTCAGGATAAGAGAAACCTCCAACGTTAAGTCATATCAGACAATGAATGAAATTATGTTCAAATTTGTACAGCGTACATAGAGCTTAGAGCTACCAGACATTCATCTTTCAGGATAAGGGTACAATTCAATTTTTAAACTTCCTAAACAAAATAGACTTTGAAAAACTGTAAAAGCATAGTCTGTATCATATATTAAAAGCTTGTAAACTTGTAACACTTGTAAAACTTGTAATTACTACAACTAGTTATAATAAGTTTAAGGAATGCATGTAGTGTTACGATGTAACAGAGCATTCAGTGTTAATAAATAAAAAAAAAAAAACGGTACATAGAGCTTAGAGTTACCAGACATTCATCTTTCAGGATAAGAGAAAACCTCCAACGTTAAGTCATATCGGACGATGAATGAAAAGATGTTCAAATGAGTACAGGGTACATAGAGCCTAGAGTTACCAGACATTCATCTCTCAGAGTAAGGGAAAACCTCCAAGGTTAAGTCTTATTGGACGATGAATGAAATGAAGTTCAAATGAGTACAGGGCCCATAGAGCCTAGAGTTACCAGACATTCATCTTTCAGAGTAAGGGAAAACCTCCAAGGTTAAGTCTTATTGGACGATGAATGAAATGAAGTTCAAATGAGTACAGGGTACATGGAGCTTAGAGCTACCAGACAGCCATCTTTCAGGATAAGGGAAACCTTCAACATTAAGTCATATCGGATGATGAATGAAATAATGTTCAAATGAGTACATGCTAAATAGAGCTTAGAGTTAAGAGACATTCATCTTTCAGGATAAGGAAAAACCTTCACGTTAAGTCACATTGGACAATGATTGAAATAATGTTCAAATGAGTACAGGGTACATAGAGCTTAGAGTTACCAGACATTCATCTTTCAAGATAAGAGAAAACCTCCAACGTTAAGTCATATTGGGCGATGAATGAAATGATGTTCAAATGAGTACAGGGTACATAGAGTTACCAGACATTCATCTTTCAAGATAAGAGAAAACCTCCAATGTTAAGTCATGTCGGACAATGAATGAAATGATGTTCAAATGAGTACAGGGTACATAGAGCTTAGAGTTACCAGACATTCATCTTTCAAGATAAGAGAAAACCTCCAACGTTAAGTCATATTGGGCGATGAATGAAATGATGTTCAAATGAGTACAGGGTACATAGAGCTTAGAGTTACCAGACATTCACCTTTCAGGATAAGGGAAAACCTCCATCGTTAAGACATATCGGACAATGAATGAAATGGTGTTCAAATGAGTACAGGGTACATAGAGCTTAGAGTTACTAGACAATCATATTTCAGGATAAGGGAAAACCCCTCAAAATACCTTATCCAGATAAGTCACCCTGAGCGAGATTCGATATCAGGACTTCTTGAATATTAGGCAGACACGCTACCATCTGTTTTACACAGGTGGGTAAATAAAGCACATGTGGAAACAAAATAAATGTTTTGGTTGTTTAGCTATGTCAATTGCTAGAATAATATCAGCATTACTGGAATTTCATACCGTGAGTAAATTATGACATGGGGCTATCACTTTTAGGTTACTTAAAAATCCCTGGCAAGGACCAGGTTTGAACCAGCATCTTACTGACAGAAATAGGATATCAACAAAACTAGTGGAAATAAAAATTTGAAATTTTACAAAATAGCCCAAGAAAGTGAGATATTTTTAGACTAGACAAGAAGCTGCAAGGAATACAAATTTTAAGATCCTTACGTAGAAAATGAAGCTAGTTACACTGAAGCAATAAGTATTATCAAATATAAATATTTGTAACAAAAAGACTTCATTTATCTTAAGAAAAATGAAGTCGATTTTTCTTATTAGTTGAATTAGTTGAAGTTGAAATCAATATCATGAACCCTTGTTCGCGTGGTCAGTCAAAGAAAACCACAGGAAAAAACACATCCATCTTTAAGGAAGTTACTATGTTGTAATGTTTTTTCAGTATTACCAAAATCTGAAAACGAAACAAACTTAAGAACAGAATCAACTGCTGGTATTTCAAAGTTCATTACACGATGTTTATTTTTTAAAATTAATATCTTTTCCCAAGCCATTAAATCTATCGGGACATTTAATTGTTTTAATAATTTAACTTCAGGATTTATAGTATGGTTAACTGACCAAAAATGATCTGCTACAGCAAATTTATCAGTTTGTTTATACTTAATATTAGAAAAATGTAACATTACTTAAATGATCCTTACTTAACAATGGTAAAAAGTGGTAGTAATAATATTTACAGTCAGAGCATTAAGTATCCATATTGTGACTAAATCCAAAGTTTGCCTCAGACCTTTGTCACCAAAATTGTTAGTACAATCACCTTCTCATTTACACAACTTGACAGGTCTCTTCAGTTTTTGTTTATGTCTTTGTTGCATGCAGCAACTTGATCTTCTTGACGTACTCACAGATTCACCTCTTACATGATGCCGCACGCCGTCTCTGAACTGCTTCACTGCACGTTCCAAGGCCTGCAACTCTTTACCCAGAGCTTGGAATGGAACAACTTCAACTCATCGCCCAGCTGCTTCACTGTGCTGACTCCTCAAAACACAGCCGCACTCATCAACTCAGCTCGAAGCACAACACTACTCTCCAGGCCTCGCATCACCCTTGTTACAGAGTGTAACAGAAAGTTATGTCAAAACTTTGGGAAAATATTTCTTGCATATAGAGGATAAAAAACGTTACATGAACATATGTCCAGAAATTGTTTATTTTGATTGTAGAGCTCCTTTTCTACAGCTCTTACACAGTCAGATGTGTAATTTTTGAAAACCTTTTTGTTACATCCTGTATGACCGTCAAGCACAGCCAGAGGCTTCTGGTGATATATCCTTCTTGAATTACCTTATTGAGTGTAGTGGAACAGTCTCAAACTCTCTGCACTTACATAGCCTGTCCCTACTGCCAGAACCACGGTAACAAGACAATATTAATATGTTAATTGAATATTAACATTGATTGACGAAGTCTGGTTTGCTACTGCAATCTGCTTCTGACATACAGTAGTGATAATATTTATAAATAAATCTGCACGCTACTGAGTTTTAAGGTTTCATAAACACAACAAATACTGCTTTTGGTTGGATCCTTGGTGGCCATCTACTCCCCTCATTTTGAGGCCAGAGGGTGACTATCTGAGACTCTGGTTCCTGCTGGAGGGGAGCAGTAAATGTTAGGAACTCTGTCAAACTCATATGTCTCCTGGATGTATATAAACAACAGATCCTTCATTATGTAATTGACCTTTAAGTAGGAAAAGTATTGCACTTGACTCAAAAACTCAATACCAGAAATAAAATTTTGTCACGTGAGAAGAAAAGTTTATTGTTTTGATTTATGTGACGGTTTTAAATACAAATGTAAATATATTTCAATAGCATTAGCAGAAGTATTTCACGAAGATTGGTATTTAGTGGTGACAAATAGGAAATTCTTGAGAAGTTTTAAGTTATTGGCAAAAGTGTGTAAATCGCATACTTTCGGTGTGGGCCAGCTGTAGGAAAAATTGGAACGTCTGTGGAGTGGGGAAACAAGAATATGTCTGCTTGTAGTGTCAGCAGTCTTGCAATACAAGAAGCATCTATGTCTGACTACAATAGAAAGAGTACTAAAGAGTAGCCTTAGTTGAGTCATTATGCTCTCTTAATTTCATGAAAAGTGCTACTTGGAGCTTCCCTCGCTTTGAAAGTTGCGTGTCTACACTGCCCCTACATGTGACTGTACAATAGAAAGAGTACTAAAGAGTACTAAAGAGTAGTAGGTTAGGTATATTTGATGTTTAACTTTGTAATATTAAGTGTAAATTACTGACGTATCCTATATCAAGGTACTATGTACAGATTTGATTCTAAAGGATGAATAAAAAATTGAATTGAATTGAATTGAATTGAATTGAATTAAATTGAATTGAATTGAATAGCTTTAGTTGAGTCATTATGCTCTCTTAATTTCATGAAAAGTGTTACTTGGAGCTTCCCTCGCTTTGAAAGTCGCGTGTCTACACTGCCCCTACGTGTGACTGAACAATAGAAAGAGTACTAAAGAGTAGCCTTAGTTGAGTCATTATGCTCTCTTATTTTAATGAAAAGTATTACTTGGAGCTTCCCTCGCTTTGAAAGTCACACCTCGCCGTTGTCTGTGCCCTCTGAAGTGTGGGGTACTCCAGGAGCCCCGACGTAGCAGAAGACTGTTTTCTTTATTTTTGCCATCATGCAAAGAAAACTATTTCAAAGCCTTCACGTGGCGACGGGCTGTGAAAACTTTTGAGCGTCACTTCACATTATGCGTCGTAAACATGCAGAGCGCGCCGGTTAAATAGTATGTCAAAAGTAAACCCAATAGATAAAGAAACTGAAGCAAGTGTATGTGTAGTGTTTAACGCCCGCTTTTACTACATACGGCACCGCAGGCGGTGACACTGATGATACATGAGATGAAGATGGAGCACCGGTGGAATGAGATGGCGGGGGAAACCGGAGGTCCCGGAGAAAACCCTCCCCAGCGCCGTGTTGCCCATCACAAATCTCACTTTGCGGTCGCCTGGGATCGAACCCGGGCCGCCTTGGTGAGAGCCAAGCGGTCTAACCACTGAGCCACGGCGCGGCCTGCGGAAGCAAGTAGTTCAACTTAGTGTAATGTACCATTTATCATATATCGGCGTCTTTGGAACAATTGCTTATTGGTAAAAACGTTCACTTGTTTACTATTTGTTACTTTGGGTTTGTTTATGTTGGATCTTCTTTATTAATATTAAATACGCCTTTTACAGGTAATTCTCGCTCTAGGGACTACGAGGAATAATCTGGGTAAAAGAAAGTTCTTATCCCCAGCCGGGAATTGAACCCGGGACTTCCGGATATGAGACAGTATTAAACAAGATTGTATATTACTTACCTGGACAGAAACGCTATAGTAATGTTCGCTTGTTTTATCACCAACGTTTCTTATCGGAATCCTTGACTTTCGAGGTAGGACATTTCCTCTTATCGCTTGCACCATCTGTCTTACCCTTTTTATGTACAACGGAGTGCTTGACTGGTTTACTTCAACGGTTATTTCACTTAAATACGTGGTATCTCCTTGATATTTATTTTAATTAATCATTGTTCTAAAAATCTGCAGAATAATGTTTAATAATTTCATTACGTGTATCCCTTACGGGTTTCCAATTAGACAAAAGTTATTCGAAATAAAGAGAATTTTAAGACATTCCCAGAAAATTAGATATGCCTACATTTCTTTGCCATAAAAATCTATTGATAATAAGATGTTTTAATTAAAATGTTTGGAGTCTTTGCCAAATCAAATGTTACAATAAAAAGGATAATTTGAGGTGGGGGATGTTCTTGAAAATAAGCATAATTCGTAGAGGAGGTAGTACAGTAACACCATCTACCAATGTTTAGCATGTACAACGACGTGTTACAACTGCACAAGGTTCAGAGACAATGACGAGAAGTGAGAAGATCTATCTACCCGATGACGGGCAACCGAAACTTAACCGACCAGCAGATAAAATGTGAAGTGTCCATAGGAATCGAATCCGCAACCTTCCGAAAGCGGACCAAAGACGTGCCGTTGTCTCTGATTAATAGTAACTAGATATAACTGACCTTTTGGGAGGAGTATACTTTTTGGAATAGGGGTTATAGAGCTGCATGTGCACGTAACGTAAGGTGCTTCTTTTTCAGAGCTGAAAGCCTATTTACTAAGGCTTTTTTTAAAGATAACTTTATTTTGTCGCCCAACAGTCTTATATAGCGACAACAATGCTACAATATTTTTGCATGCAGTTGGTCAGTATATTTAACATTATATAAACAATTAAGTTACGGAACAGTATAACATACGCCTTAGACCAAAAAAAAAAAAAAAAGGAGCTACCAGAAACGAAGTTCGATTCGGATAATATCGGAAGCATTCGCTGACGCTGCGTAAACAATATACGCTTAGGAAGGTAGCGGCTCTGGCATAAATTTTTCATTCTGTACCATTTCATACTTGGTCTACACACGGCTAGTGTGAAAGAACAATTTTTTCCCCCAATATACGCTTTAATATCACTCTGGCTTCATTCCACCTATGCGATAGATAAGGAGATGATTTGTGGTTTGGTCGTATACATGGTAAGCAAGGGGGGAAAGGCGCATGTCTCGTAAGTGGATTAACGTGAGTTCGAATGCTTGATGTGCACATTATATTTACTATTGTTACTTTAATAGCAATGCCTTAGGTTTTTCTTGCAGAAGATATCAATAATATTTTAACACATTAATTTATAAAAACGCAAATAACATATTCTTGTCGTTTTCAAAATAAATGCAATTTTTTTTTAAAAAAAATTGTCTTAATATTGGTTGAGTAAACAGTGGGACTCATTCATCTGTTATGAATGTTTCTGGCATATAATGCGATGTATCATCTCGTGAAAATTTCACTAGGCATTTGGTCTCATCCATATCCCGCAGAATGAGCGCAGTAATAGAAACAGAGGGTTTAGTCACCCGATACTCAGTTAATTTCTATTTTTATTTGATTTTACTTATAGGAATGAAACATTCATTTCAGTTAGTTCAAAACAGAGTAAAGTGTTTCAGTTGTTATGTGTGAGCATAAATGTCCTAAAATCAAGTAAACCTCAGCACTTGGCAGTTATATTACAATGTACGTAAAACACATTAGGTATTTCTACGATAAAAAATGAATATGGTGTTCAGGATTCGAACCTTAGCACGTCTAGTTCATGCACACTTGTCTATAACTGCTCGGTTATCAGTACACGTCAGTTATGAGAGCATTCCGTAAACCGGCCGTGCAAATGACGTGGACTCAGAAATATACACTTCCAGAGTTTGCTTTAAAAAAAGTGTAAGGTGCTTTTTTCTTCAGAGCTGAAAGTCTACTGACTTAAGTTTTTTTAAAGACAAATTTAATTAATGTCGTTTAACATCAATGGTCTTACAGCCACGAATGTTTAGATAGTACAATATTTTTGTATATAGTTGATCAGTACAATTAACATTACACGAACAATTAGGTTATGTTACTGTATAAACATGCAAGTTATATATAAATAAAGAACTGAAGAATCATATGGCACAGCACTATAGTCACACTTATGTGGAATGTATTATTGAAGTGAAAACTTCTTTGGGAGCGTTTAGCACTTTTTGTGGGTAGTGAATTAACTCAACTCAACTCAACTCCATGCTGGCAGGGAGGTAGCTGTTGCTCCTCAGGGAATGATGAACCGGGTGCTACGGATAGCGTGCACCGCTGGTGGATTAGTTAATAAACTAGGAAGAAGGTATGTATAATTTTGAATATTCCAGAATAAAATTTTGGATTAGCTGAAATTTAATTTAGGCTGGAATGGAGATCATGTGGTTACCGGTAGTGACCGCAAGACATGCGGGGTAACCGGTATCGCTTTAAGTGACGCTCACGAGGTACATAATCCCCAAGGGATCTGACGAGGGCGCTCTGATGTTGGGGCAAACCCTCGAAGAATTTTGTCGCCCGGCGCCTAATTTCATCCTCCACATATCGGAGGGATGAAGCCTCATGAAGTAATCTCACGGGGAACCTTGTGCACACAGAATAAATAATCCGAAGACATTTATTCTGTGCACGTTGGAGCAGAACTAGGTGTGAGCCTGTGGCCATACCCCAGACTTCGCACGCATAGAGCATTATGGGGAGGACCAGAGACATAAAGAGGCGCAACTTTAGGGGAACAGACATCGCAGACCGAAGCACAGGGTATAGTGATGCCACGGCACCACACGACCGATGAGCTTGCTCCTAGATGTGCTCCCGAAAAGTTAAGCCCTTGTCCAGCTTGACTCCCAAGTACTTTATTGAATTCTCCCACCTGATCCCTTGCCCGAGGTAGGTAAATTGGGGGAAAGCGGCGCTTGGTGAACAATATCGCTTGGCTTTGCTCCGTATTAAAGGACAATCGCTAGCGCGTGCACCAATCCATGGAGGAGGATTAGGTAGCGTTGTATGGGGTTGAAGGTTCTGCGTGGATGTCTGTTTGTTGAGAATAGCAGCACGTCGTCAGCATATTGTGCTATGTTGACGTGCTGTTCAGTGGGAAGGTCAGCCACGTAGACGCTGTAGAGCGTCGGGGATAACACAGAACCTTCGGGGACTCCGCCGCGGATAGACCTTCGTGTAGATGTTTTTCCCGCCACTGTGACAGTGAAGAATCTATGTTTTAGGAAAGAGTGAAGAAGGTGTATGACTTGAGTGGGTAGCTCCAGTTGGATGAATTTGTACAGAGGACCCGCGTGCCAGGTCGTAGAGAAGGCCTTTTCCACGTCCAGAGAAACCGCCGAGGTGAATGCCTTGTCCTGGAAACCCAGGGCTGCAGCCTCCACCACGCGCAGCAACTGCTGTGACGTAGAATGCCCAGGACGAAAGACAAACTGGTGAGGAGGGATGGCTTGTATGTCACCCAGAAGGGGCACAAGCGGGCTATGAAAAGTCCCTCGAAAACCTTCGAGAGAACAGAAAGGAGGCTAATGGAGCGGTAGTTGGCAGGATTAACCGGGTCTTTCCCTGGCTTCAAGATACATATCACCCGAGCCTCTTTCCAACTACGTGGAAAGTGACTCAGAGAGAGACACATATTGAAGACTCTGGTAAGAAATAACACGGCCCTGAAAGGAAGGTGGCGGAGCATGAGTGGCGACACGCTTTAATATGTGACGCTCATTCGGGTGAAATCGAACTAACCCCCACACTCATTCATTATTTCAGTCTTATGTTGTCCATACCGTTATACACCGCAGATTTTCTGTCGCACTCAACAGCGTATCAACAACACGCATCCAGGTATGTTGTAACATATTTCATATACTATGAAAAATTCAGAAACCCTACAGGAGTTTCATAATTGTCTTAGGGCAGTTCTTACAAACGTTATTTTTATTTACAATTTCTGTCTATTGTGAGTAGTAAAACGTAAAAAATCAATAAATTAAATGTAATACCACATAAATAATAAAATGATCACGTATTAAAATGACGTTTTGCGTTTATTTTAATTTACAACGTATAGGATATGTTTTTCCACAAACTGAAAGACCGACCGAGGGTCAAAATATTTGATATATAAATTTGATTTTGTAAAACAGTATATTATGCGACTTGACTTTACTTCCTTTATAAATCCCTTATGTATAACCCTCTTCGCACAGTCGCAAGTCCGTCGTCATTCAGTTTTTCAGAGTATTTTCATTTGCGAGCACACTTGGCGTTAAGGCATGAAATGTTCAGTTCGCAACCAGGGACGTATTTAAGGGGGGGGGGTCCAGGGGGTCCGGATCCCCCCCAAATTAATTATCATTTAAAACTTTTAATAATTATTTGAAACAAAACTTGGTTTAAAATCGGAAAAGTTTATTCAAGCTTCTCATCTTAACGTCTCTATTCATTGTCAGGCAAACATGAAGTTATTTAAGGGATAAACGAAAAGTTACTGCACAGCAGCTGTAGAACGCGTTAAGTACACAAATAATGTTGATTAGAATTCCCAGATACTTAAAGGTATGTAATTTTTAGCTTCTAATTTCCTATTCCCTTTTTCATTCAAGGAGAACTAATACTTCAAATGCATCAATCAGTGGTTCGGTTTTTAAATATCTGATTACTGCTTATATCACTTTATCCCAGCTATAAGAACAAAAAATGTGCAATGTGCAAGGCCTCTACAAACTTTATCCAAAGAAACAAGACAAAAACAAACTTTTCTAAGAACAATTTGTAGAAGCTTGGGTGGAGAAAGTCATGTGAATATAATATATTACACGTGTGTTTACTAAGGATAAAACACATCCTTGATTAATTTATTAAAAGCAAATAATTCAACGTAGATTTTTGAACTCCCCCCCCCCCCCCCCGGAAACTGACTTCTAAATACGTGCCTGCTCGCAACTGGCCTCTTTGCGCAAGAATGAGTGTCAACATTAAATTTTTTAAGATAATTTTTAAGAATTATAATGAATAGCTTTTAAGTTTTCACTTCTGTCGTGTGGTCTTAAGCACACACAATTGTTTTATTAATTATAGCTGTCACTACACAGGATGCACCTAGACTAGGTAATGGTGACTCGATTTTCATTTTGATGAAGTAAATTTACAATCTTGTAGAAATAAATAAAATGATTGCAAATTCTTCGGTTCATCTAGTGAAGCATGAAGTCCCATTCGATTATAATATGATTTACTGACAATGGCTGGTTGCATGTTTTACAGTGTGAAGGTTATCATGTGTAAGCTTTAGACACTGGGTAAGAGACGTGTTTAGTTTCACTTGTTAGAGTTGACTATGCACAGCGCTTTCCAATCAATGATGTTTCCAGTCTTGAATTACATGGTTTATAACATCGTCATGTGGAATAGGTATTGAAGGATATACCGGTGGTTGTTTTGTTGTTTATTTTTCTGTCTATAATACTATTTTATGATTCTCGGCGATATTTGCGTACGTGTCTTTGTAGTCAACATATTCGCAGTGCATAGGCCGCTAGGGAAATATTATTTTAAAAAGCCCGGTAAATAACATCGAAAATATTCTTCCGCTATCTCTTGTCCCTGTCTTGTCCTACAATGTCTGAGATATTTGTCACCAGATGACAGAGCTGTGCGCTTGCACACCAACTGGAAGTGGCATGCACTGCTCTTGTATTACTCTTTGTCGTCATTATGTAATACGCAGACTCTGTTGTATATACAAAACAAGGCCCGCTGTTTTGACACGAGTCATACAATTATGAGCCTGTGGTCTCAGAGAAAACTAAAACTGAAGAAGAAAAAAAGACAATAGGCGTTATTCTCTCAGCAATATATCCAACATGTTTCTGGCCCTTTACATTAACATTTCGCTTAATTGATTACTTCAAATGTTGAGCACATTTAATTCTGCTTGGTAAGGCTGGGTGAGCCAGTTGTATTTTTAATGTGAAATATAGATACCTACTTTATTTATTCTATATTTGTTAACTATTTGCTATTATGTATTCTAAAGAGCGGTGCATAAACTCTCTACAGGCAAATTCTATGTACTGACTTAAAGCTTCATAAGGTTAGTTTGATGTTACAAATGAGATTTGTTTGCTTGCTTTTCCGCCTTCTGAGGAGGAAACGTCTACGGTGTTCTGTTCTATGGAGGAGTGGTGTCATAAATAAATCCACTGTCTGCCCACCACAAGAAAGCAAGCAGGGCTTGAAGAGGGAGAGGACCTTGAACTGTTTATTACGAGCTGGGCGTATGAGAGTACATATGAGTCACCCATGCTGCCAGATCTAATTCTCGTTTCAGTATCTGCAGTGATAGGTATTATGTACTGTCTGCCCACCATAAGAAAGCAAGCAGGGCCTGAAGAGGGAGAGAAGCTTGAACTGTTTATTACGAGCTGGGCGTATGAGAGTACATATGAGTCACCCATGCTGCCAGATCTAATTCTCGTTTCAGTAATTGCAGTGATAGGCATTATGTACTGTCTACTCATCACAAGAAGGTAAAGCGGGGTCTGAAGAAGGAGAGGGGCTTGAACTGTTTACTACGAGAGTGTATGAGAGTACATATAGGTCACTCATGCTGCCAGATCTAATGCTCGTTTCAGTAACAGCAGTGATAGGTATCATGTACTGTCTACTCATCACAAGAAGGCAAGCGGGATCTGAAGAGGGAGAAGGGTTTGAACTGTTTATCTGCTCTGTTAGTGGATCTGTTTACTGCGAAAATGAAATGAAATGTGTAGTGTTTAACGCCCGCTTTTACTACATACGGCACCGCAGGCGGTGACACTGATGATACATGAGATGAAGATGGAGCACCGGTGGAATGAGATGGCGGTGGAAACCGGAGGTCCCGGAGAAAACCCGCCCCAGCGCCCTGTTGTCCACCACAAATCTCACTTTGCGGTCGCCTGGGATCGAACCCGGGCCGCCTTGGTGAGAGCCAAGCTGTCTAACCACTGAGCCACGGCGCGGCCCCTGTTTACTACGAAATGAGTGTATGAGAGTACATATGAGTCATCCATGCTGCCAGATCTAATGTTCGTTTCAGTAACTGCAGTGATAGGTATTGTGTACTGTCTACTCACCACAAGCAGGCAAACGGGGCCTGCAGAGGGAGAGGGGTTTGAACTATTTTCTGCTCTGTTAGTGGATCTGTTTACTACGAAATGAGTGTATGAGAGTACATATTAGTCACCCGTGCTGCCAGATCTAATGCTCGTTTCAGTAACTGCAGTGATAGGTATTATGTACTGTCTACTCACCACAAGAAGGCAAGCGGGGTCTGAAGAGGGAGAGAGGTTTGAACTGTTTATCTGCTCTGTTAGTAGATCTGTTTACTACAAAATGAGTATGAGAGTACATATGAGTCACTCATGCTGTCAGGTCTAATGCTCGTTTCAGTAACTGCAGTGATAGGCATTATGTACTGTCTACCCATCACAAGAAGGCAAGCGGGGTCTGAAGAAGGAGAGGGGCTTGAACTGTTTACTACGAAATGAGTGTATGAGAATACATATAAGTCACTCGTGCTGCCAGATCTAATGCTCGTTTCAGTAACTGCAGTGATAAGTATTATGTACTGTCTACCCATCACAAGAAGGTAAGCGGGGTCTGAAGAAGGAGAGGGGCTTGAACTGTTTACTACGAAATGAGTGTATGAGAGTACATATAAGTCACTCGTGCTGCCAGATCTAATGCTCGTTTCAGTAACTGTAGTGATAGGTATTATGTACTGTCTACCCATCACAAGAAGGCAAGCGGGATCTGAAGAGGGAGAAGGGTTTCAACTGTTTTTCTGCTCTGTTAGTGTAGCTGTTTACTACGAAATGAGTGTATGAGAGTACATATGAGTCATCCATGCTGCCAGTTCTAATGTTCGTTTCAGTAACTGCAGTGATAGGTATTATGTACTGTCTACTCACCACAAGAAGGCAAGCGGGGCCTGAAGAGGGAGAGGGGTTTGAACTATTTATCTGCTCTGTTAGTGGATCTGTTTACTACGAAATGAGTGTATGAGAGTACATATGAGTCACCCATGCTGAAAGATCTAATTCTCGTTTCAGTAACTGCAGTAATAGGTATTATGTACTGTCTGCCCACCACAAGAAGGCAAGCGGGGTCTGAAGATGGAGAGAGGTTTGAACTGTTTATCTGCTCTGTTAGTAGATCTGTTTACTACGAAATGAGTATGAGAGTACATATGAATCACTCATGCTGTCAGATCTAATGCTCGTTTCAGTAACTGCAGTGATAGGTATTATGCATAGGTGAGTTATGTGATAACACTATTCTTTTAGAAGAACCTAGCATCCTTATCCGTAAGTGAGTATAAACATCACACGCACAGCAAAAGTGATTACGTTACACATTGTTCTGCCTTGCCTTCTTGTGGTGGGCAGACAGTACAAGCGATGTTAAATGTATCGCTCAATGTTAGTACAAGAGCGCATCTTCTTTTTAGACTAAGCCTTCATATATTGGAAGTCTAGCCTCAGGTAACGCCCAGAATTATCAGATACGACTAGGTGATATGTTTCGTTAATAGAAACCATACAGAGACATAATACCCCGAGGTGAATGGCAAGGGAAGGAGTTCCGATCCTTTCAGCCGTTGCGGACCCCTAACACTCGCGATACTTCGGGCCGAACATTAGGGAACTTTCCGGATTGGGTTGGTCTCGATTCCCATAGGTATTGGGTACAGCCGCCCATGCGGTTTGAGGAGATAATCTCCTTTACTAGCCCGGATACCTTGTAGCTAAATCGCCGGCGGCCCAACTGACGTTAATAGTTGACGCCCACTCCCACCCCTGACAGAAGTGGGGCGGCTTTTTAGACTCACTGTATTACCCGTTCTCCCTGGGTAGGCCCAGCATTCGCTTTAGGGGCTGAAGACAATTCCGAAAACAAAAAACCTCAGCTAGGTATCAAATAGGAATAAAATACAATCTACAAAGTGATCAGGCTTTAGCAATAAGGTAATGCATATTTTAATAAATTGACTACGGCCCTATGTTCATTAACTGTTTATAACAGATTTGATCAGAATCCTTCCCCGGATTTAATTATTTCGAATAATTATGTTCAATTGTTAATTTCTTATTGTAACAAAACGCTGCGTTTCTATTCTTATTCGACAATTTTTCATTGTTGCGTGTGTAATATTCGACTCGCAAAGTAAATAAACACCGGCAAGTCACTGTTTTCGTTCAATGTCAGTTATCAACTGGATCGTGCGTTCTTCAAGACTCTTCTGAATGCAGCGAGATCCTAATAATATATGATAAATAATAAGGTACGCTCTTATAACAGTGGTATGGATTCGGTTAGTGGTATTGACAGCAGTAGGATCACTATGGAAGGGATTCGACATCGAAACGTGTGAGAGGGACATCCCCGGGAGGAAGGGTGGCCGACTAAAGGAGTCACAACAGCGCCGAGACACCCCCGACACTTCTATCCTGAAAGAGAGCACCAGGTTAGAGAACATGTGAAATAATAATGGAGATGAAATGGGTGGACAGAAAATTCGCGGGAAGTAATTAACCTACCCAGCATTCGCCTGGCAACCCGGGAATCCCCAGAAAAACCCATGGGTCAGTAAGGTCGGCCACAGGAATAGAAGCCAGGTCTCCCGAATGCGGGCCACAGACGAAATCGCCTGAGCCATCCCTTGGTGTATTAACAGTAAGTAATCTACATTTTTAGTCCATATGAGTAAAAATTGTCACCGTAATAATACACAAAATTCTGTTTTAACAATTTGTCCCAAATTATCCAAACTATGACCGCGTTTCTTTCTCCTCCGTGGCCGTTGGCTGGTCTTCGGGCTTGCCTTGAGGTTATTCTGCGGTGTTGTTATTCTCCATGTCACTGTTATTCTCGCAATAAAAAGAAATGCTGTTTAAAAGTTTACTACACAAGATGTAGTGCGTGGTTTCATTAGTAAATAACCACAGTTAATCTAATCCTCAACAATAATAATAAATATAGGGAAATAAATATCAACAGAATCTGCTTGCATTTGTTGATAATGCTTTAAAAGACGAATTCCAGGTTTGTTTACTCTCCAGTTCCTCTAATTTATGAGCTGCAACAACTTTGCTCATAGGCAGACTCAGCGCCCCTCATAATTATATAAATATACACAATAATTACTATAAGTATTTAAGATTATGGCGTCTCATTGCTTTGGTAAAAACAAAAAGTAACTTTTTTCTATTTTATTTACTTACATCACATGAGCATGTACTCGTTCAGCCAGTAAGCGTATTTACACAGTGGTGGACTTGTCTAAAAACATGTTTTGCTCACCTGAAAACAATGAGAAAATAAAAAAGGGTAGTGTTCAAACATTTGAATTGCTTCCGAAGTACAATTTGTATATCACTTATACAATGTTTGAAAATTTTAGAAATGTGCATTATCTTTATACAGCAGTTTGCTCATCGGTAAATTATATTTCAAAACGCATTAGCCCCTCCCTATAGAACTCGCTTGAAAGAGTCAATATGCCGATAAAATCAAATAGGTCATCACAGGAATCAGGTGTTCTGTGGTATCAATTCAATTTTCCCATACTGTTTAAATTGTATCTTGATATGCACATAGTAAAACAGAAACAAGTCTATTTACCACTATTCTAAGACAACTAGTAGAGAAACAGGGTATGGAAATATAGAGTAAAGCATAATTTTAAACGTTGCAAATTAATGTGAACGGTAGTCCTTGGAGTAATGTACCTTTACTATTCCATGGGCAGTGTACCAGGGCATCGAACCTGGGACCGCCCAGTGTAGGTAAACGATTGTGAGTTGTAATTTCTCGGGAAAAAACTTAGAACTCGCAGTTCTGTCCTTTCTCTCGAGAAAAATACTGAACGTGATTTGAACGCAAAATGGAATTAAAGAAAATACGAATACGATGGCTAGGCTGCTTAAAAGACACAGCAAACTGTTAAGGTAATCTTTATCCTGTCCTGCAAACAGAAAATACGTAAGTATAATGTTGCAGCTAGTACGCCATGAATTTTAATGCATTCACCAAATAAGCCCCTGTATTATTATATCTCATTAGATCTACCAGTAATTCGTATAATGAGGTTATGTTTGTTGTTTATAAGACGGAATGAAGTGTATTTTCGATTCCTGGAGGAAGTGTTAAGGAGGATGGTCTGTAAACACAAACATTTTCTCTTGATCCTTATAGTTTTAATACGAGTATTCTATTGTGTTATATCTATTAAATCACTGTTTACATTTTTAATTTCTTTACTACGTGAACTTGAAGTATACAAAGTATTGCATTCCAACAAGTTGAATATTTTGATTACATTGGAAGTAGACGTTTTGAGGACTCCTGAATCCAAAAACGAAAGAGAAACTTTTAAGAAACTTACGAAAAAATTGCGCGTGAGTGTGTGCGAGAACAGCAAAACACAAAAAGAGAAGTCGGTAAACTTGTCACTTAATTTCAGCATCTAAGAAAGCTGCGACATAAATGGCTCAAAGGATTGTAAATAAAATAGCGTATCTTAAAGATATTTTCATAAAGGGCAAAACGTATGCCTTCTTGAATTTTCTGGGAAATGACCTCGGAAGTCCTCTTCATTCTGAATGGTTTTTGTACAACTAGTAAATCGTAAGAGAGAGGCAGAATCTTATTGTAAAACATGTAGAACTTATTAAAATACACAATTTATGTCCATTTTTTCTTTGAGTAAATCAGTTTTGAGATATTGTTATATGCTGGAATTTTTCAATACTTCGATTTTTCAAATAAGTAATCATTCATTTTTTAAAATTAATCATACAAAGAGAATGTAATTTCAAAGCCACATACTTTAGTATCTACACCTATGATCTTCCTGACTTGGTCCCTACCTCCATAGCCTTATACACTGACGATACTGTTTTATACCATTCCAGCACAGATCTCCCTGCAACTATTCACACGCTACAAACCTCTCTTGACTGCCTCATTGAATGGTTTGATACTTGGCGCATACATCTTAACACTCAAAAGAGCGCAGCTAAGATTTTTAGCCTACATCGCTCTCCAATTCTCCTGAATTGCATATAAGGCATGAATCAATTCCCTGGCCATCTCCCACCATCTCTGTCAAATACCTTGGAGTAATGCTGGACACCAAACTTATTTGGCGAGCCCATATTGATCGTCTTACCTAATTGGCATCAGGAAGATTTTCAAAACTCGGTCCGCTACTCCATAGACACACTCCTCTTGTTCTTGAATGCTCTCTGCTTCTCTACAAATCTCTTGTCTGGCCACTTATCACGTATGCTTCCCAGGTATGGGGTACTGCTAACAACACTCATCTCCGTAGGCTACAGGTTTATGTGCATCACCATGAGTGCCCCTTGGTACGTAAGAAATCAACAACTGCATAAAGAACTTGGTCGCCTTCCTCTTCACCAGTACATATGTCGGATCACCTCTCGCTCCTTCTCAAACCTGTTAGATGTTCCAGGAGCTGTGATGTATGATATTGCATATGCACCCGCCAGCCAAAACACCTGAAGAGACGACTCCCACAGGATCTTCTCCTTAGTGACTCTGACTGATAAACTATGAATATTGTTGTTATCTCTTTGTTCTGTAGATAATAGCAGCCAACTTGGTTTTCCTTACATGTCATTATATATTTCATAAACATTCAATTAGTTAACAAGGATCTGTAAAGCATGTAATGCTGATCGATCATTGAATAAATAACAAAAGAAAAAATCCACATACAACCAGTTTTAAAACATTTGACAACTACTGTATTCCCATATTCCCCATGTATCTATAAGAAAATTAGCAATAACATAATGTTTATCTGTATTAACTTGATGTAGATAGAGAAATAAATGTTTGTAAGAATGCTTTGTATAAGAGTAGAGAAAGTCATACAAATGTAACATCAGAGTTTTAAATTAACAAAATTTCCATTTTGAATAATCTGCTTCAAAAAGAGCAATTAGGGTTGTAGATATCTGTGAAATAAATAGAAAACAAATGTTTCCTCTTAGCATTGTAAATTGCCTTAATAGGTTTCTAATTTCTCTCAAACTAATAAAATATCATATTCATATTCATATTCATATTCATATTCATATTTATTCACCAGGAGATTCTTACAGAATTTTGGGCTTTGTCAAAATAATATAAATAATTTAAATATATACAGTTGTAAAAATATTTAACTACACAGTATACATGATAATTCTATAAACATTAGTCCTTTTAACAGTTAGTGTGATATTAATAAAGGTTTGAAAGCTAATACACATCATCTTAAGTCGTAAAATCCACAGGGTGAGGCAGGTCCAGGCGTCCACGTCATCTTCCTTGAAAGGTCTAAAGCAGGGCCAACAAGATAAGCGCCCGAGATGTGAAATGCCTTATCCCTTCCTTCTGGCAGGTAAACAAACAAGTGACGTTTGCACAATGGCGGTCATTTGGATGCATGTTCATTGTCAATGTGCTATACAGTTCACATTGACAAGTAATATCAAATTTTATTGACACAATAACATTTACATATTTGAGCCAAGCTTGTAAATTGGTGTCTCCTCAGTTTACATAATACAATGTAAAACTACATATAAAATTAACCATTAATACAAAAGAATAAATATGTTTGCTATTGCTTAAAACTATACAGCTAGCAAAATTCAAATTAGTTTATATCATCTTGCGTATATTCTTAAACAGAGTAATAGGCGTTCCTAATAAGTAGGTTCTTAACATGATTTTTGACCATTGTTCTGTTTTTTTCTTTCTGAATTGACAGTGTTAGTTTGTTGAATAACTTAATTTCCATATAGCAGGGGCTTTTTTCAAGCAAGGCCAGTCTATGGGCTGTTCTTATGTCGTGTATCATAGTTATGTTGGTTTTGACTGACCAAAAAATTACCCTGATTGGTATGTACATAATTGATTAAGTTGTATAAATATAATGATGGCTGTGTAATGGTCTCTATATCCTACATGCATGATTACCCTTATTATCTTTTCCTGAATTTTAAATACTTTTCCCACCCACAACCATTACCCTATAGAATTATGCCATGTGCAAGTATTGATTGAAAATAACTAAAATATAATATCTTTCTTATTTCTAGACTAGTTATCTGTGCAAGACAATACATGTTAAAGTAAGTTTATTTAGTTTTTTACAATATAATCAATCCAAAGATGGCCAGTAATTTGCTTGCAAAAAGGTGCAGCTTGGGAAATGTATGTACAAATCTTAACCACATTGGTGTGTTGCTTTGAAGGTTTATAGGCTCCAGCATGAGCCACATTGAAATTCCTTGTTAGGGTGAAATTTGTAGTGTATCCAATGTTAGTAGGAAATATCAAAATTATGCTTTACCATCATGAAGAACAGTCCTGATAAAACTTTCACTGTTTGCTCATGTTACAGTACAATCCAATATCTGCAATGAGCTACACAACATAACCATTTAGTTAGTTCTGTCTACCTGTGTCTAGAGAGTGCCCTCCTTGCTGCCTCTGCTCTAAAGTAACAACTTTTATGAGCATAAAATTTTATAACATACTACCAGTTACTATCAAGAATTGTAAAGTTAATAATTTTAAATCAATGCTGAAATGTTTCCTAATTGGCAAAGCCTATTATAGTGTGGATGAGTTTATTAATGCTAGTTAGAACTTCATTTTTATAAAGATTATTATTATTATTATTATCATCATCATCATCATCATCATCATCATCATCATCATCATCATCATCATCATCATCATCATCATCATCATCATCATTATCATTATCATCATCATTATTGTGTATGGATTTATTAAAGCAAGTTAGTATTCTATTTATATCACACAAGCTGTATAGCTATGTTCTTAAATGACTAAGGCTATAATAGTGTGAATTAATTTATTAATAGTCTAGTTAGTACCTCGTTTGCATCATACAATCTGTATAAATTCATATGACATGGTTCTTTTGTGTATTTAACACTATACTGAACTGAAAATAAATAAACTTTGTTAAATTTAAAACCACAGTCAATATATATAGAACATGATTAATTGTAGTAAAAGCAATCCATGTAGATTGTAATGTAATCAGATGAAACCTTGTTCAGCTGCATTGGCTGTGTGATTAGACCTCTCACCAAAGTGGCCCAGGGATATTGATTTTGGTGGGAAAAGTGGCGTATGGGGGTTTTGCTGAACTGTTCCCCCATCCTGGATACAGAGTCACTCATCTACTTCTTAGTCAAGGAGGGTAAAAGGGAAATGAATATAACTTCTGTATATTAGTTTATAATTGTAGCTACATGTGAAAATGTGAGTGACAGCTACAAATAACCAGATCAAGTCAACTGCATGCAAATATAAGTAATAATGCTCTCTCTCTCTCTCTCTCTCTCTCTCTCTCTCTCTCTCTCTCTCTCTCTCTCTCTCTCTCTCTCTCTCTCTCTCTCTCTCTCTCTCTCTCTCTCTCTCTATATATATATATATATAATAAGTATAACATTTTATCTACTTTAAAAAAAGATATTTTCATAACTTAAATAGTTATAAACAAAAGCATTGTTAAAAATTAAGCAAATTTCATGTTGAAAGACTTAAAATTCAGTCATACGCTTTTAAAACTAGAAACTTCACCAATGTCCATTTGGGTCTGTTGCAGTCCCATTCTCAGCTGATTAGCACACTTTAGATGTTTTGCTGTAACTTTTTATATATACTTTATATTTTAAACTGGTACGAAAGTAACAAACAGAGCATATACTGATGTACCATGTGTCCAACATCATTGAGGGTAAATGAATGTAATATACTAACAATGACCAAACTAAGTAGGATGACTCTGGTCTGCATTCGGAAGATCCAGGTTTCATTCCTGTGGCCAACCTACCTGACCATGGGTTTTTTGGGGGATTTTTCCAGGTTGTCAGGCAAATGTTGCATAGGTTAATTACATCCCCCCAAATTTCCTGTCCCTCCATTTCATATCCATTATCATTTCACATCATCTCTCACCTGTTGATCTCTTTCAGGCTAGAAGTATTGATGGGAGTCTCAGCGCTGCATGGCAGGATGATATGCTTCTGGTAAAACTTCCTTTTTTTGGTAGGACGTCTCCAGTTTCCAAACCTCATTTGGTAGGGCCGTTTCAAGACCACAGTAACATGGAATGCTGGTCATTCTAGCTTGCTGGGGAGTTTCCAACTGGTAAAGTGTAGGGTCCTGCCCTCTCCATTGTCATTACTCCTTGGATTTTCTGCCCTCTGACCCCTCTCGCATCATCCTTCCTCCCAGGAGCACCACACTTGGGGCATGGGTACAATTGTCCAAGTTTGGACCTCCGTGCCAAATCCCCTCTGTAGCGTAGTGTAATCCAATGTATTGGCCAATATATGAGGGCTGTTCAGTAAAGAATGATCATAATTCTTTTACATTCATAATTTTTCGCACTAAAATTCAATCTTATTATATTCTGTTAGCTTAATGTGAAACAAACACGCCATAGTAGTTTCATTGTTGGTACTCCTGGTTCCCACCTGTGAAAACCAGGCAATTTCAGACATGTTCAGTATCACCTACCGCTGCAATGGAGGTAGCATGCAAGGAACAATATGCGGCTTTGAAGTTCTGCTTTTGTCTCAACAAATCTTCAGTTCAGGCCTATACAATGTTACAGGAGGCCTATGGAGAGTCTGTTCTTCCCTACAGCATAGCTCAAAGGCTGTTTAAAGAGGGGAGACAATCAATTTCAAAGGAAGGTGGACCCAGTGCTCCAGTTACTGCTCTTATGGAAGAAAACATCAACACTGCTGCTGCCATTGTGAGAGAGGATCGACAAATTACCTTAAGATCACTTTCTGAAATACTGAAGATTTCATTGGGTGCCACACGCACGTTGGTGACAGAAACATTACACATGAGACATGTTTGTGCGTGATGGGTTCCAAGACTGTTGATTCCTGAACAGAAGGACATTCGCATGCGGGTCTGCATGCGGTTAAAGTTGATGTTAGAGGAACATCGGGTGTTTCTTTCAAACTAATCACTGCTGATGAAACTTGGCTACATCATTTTGATCCTGAGAGCAAACAGCAAAGCTCAGTGTGGAAATATCCTTCATCACCAACCCCTAAAAAAGCAAAAGTGGTTGCTTCTACTGGGAAAGTTATGGTCATCTCATTCTTTGATATTCATGGAATGGTTTATCAGCATGTTGTACCTGCACAACAATCAGTAACTGGACAATACTACAGGGATGTCCTGAGTACATTGCAAGTCCATATCAGGCGCAAAAGACCACATTTCCGTGAAGCAGGCTGGATGCTGCACCATAATAATGCATGGCTGTATATTGCCAATGTAGTTGCGTGAAGTGCATCCCTCACTCTCCCTATAGTCCGAATTGGCCCAAATGATCTTGTTGTCGATGGGCCCTAAAACACCACAGACTAGTCCGAATTTAGCCTCATGTGACTTTTTTCTATTCCCTAACTTGAAGAAACTCCTTTGTGGGAGACATTATCCATCATCAGAAGCAGTGGTGAAGGCTGCAGAGGCAATTTTGAAGGATCTCTCAAAAAATGGTTTCCAGCATGACTTTGAAGACTGGCAGAAATGCTGGGACAAGTTCATCACATTCAGGGGAGACTGTTTTGAAAAGGACCATTAACATCATGAGGATGAGTACAGGTACATTGTCAAAAAAAAATTGTGATCATTCTTTATAGAACAGCCCTTGTACAAAACAATTGTTTTTGCTAAAAGCTCATGAAGACAAGTACTGAACTTAGTAAGAATTATAAGTTTTTGAAGAGTGGCATTAATCACATAATATTGGAGGTGCTTATGCTACCTTACTTATTTTTGTTAAATTAGAGCATGTTTGAAAATGTTGGTTCCCATCTAGTCATATTGATGATGGAGGTCTCTGGTGGTGGTGATATGAACTTGCTTAGGTGGTTCAATGGTGGAGTTCAAATTTCATAATTTAATCCTTGTTTTTTGTAATGTGGATGTTCTCCTAGTTTGGGTATCTTGGTGTGCTAAGGATAATATCATAGGGGTTGTTCCAGTTGATTCTTTGTGCTGTATGTATCAGAGGTGTTGGTTAGTTGGATTGTCATGTTTGTTGATTACAGTATGGGATGTACAGAGCATGTTTTGTATTAGATGTCTGTTTTAAAATGCTAAAATGATGTGTTTTCTGAATTTATTAGTTAAATTATGTAGACTGACATCAAATATACATGAGAAAAACAAAAAAATTACTTGAAAATCATATTAAAAGAGGATCTCTGATGTATAAAATATCAGCTGTAGCTTGTTATTACCCTGCTAGTCACAGAGTAGGTGATTTCATCTGTGAAATGAAGTCCGGGTTCAGTTCCTGTGGCTGACTTTAGTGACCCAGATGATATGCGTTATATGTTTCTATAATGGGTCAAATATTTTATAATAAATTACCAATGTCTATTAAGTTGTTTAATGGTATTATATAATTTCAATACAAATTGAAACACTTTTTAATTGATAAATGTTTATATAAACTTACAGACTTGTAATTACAATCTATGATTAATTTATGAGTATTTTATGCTACTTATGCACCTTTCATTTGTAAATATTGTATCATGTAAATTAATTGTATATTCCTGACATTGTCAGATACTTTTTACAAGTATATTGAACAGAATATAAAGAATAAATGAATAAAACTTCCTCCTTTGGTAGGACTTTTATTTTTAATTTATTATTTGACTGATCAGCAGTATTGCTATACAAGCCATTGATAAATTACATAAGTACTGTATAAAAATTAACAACTGAGGAATTACTGTCCTCTAACATATACAATAGCTGATAAATCTATAATATAAACAAATAGATGACAATTAAGAACACATTTAAATGAAAGGTAATAAAAGATGAATTATATAACAGGATAACACATAAAATAAGATTAAATACGATTGATAACAATTGAAAAGAGAGAGAGGTTAGATATGTGAGGCTAGATTATGATCAGTTGTTTTGTGACAAAAATAGAGAATATACTTTGAATTAGTGAGAAAAGTCACTATCTTCTGAATCAGTGAGTAGGATGTCTTGAGGCAGTTTTCTTTTCAATCTGATAATTTCTAAGTTTCTTTGTCCAATGTCATAGGTTACAGCACCTGGTATTTTGGATAATCTAACGAAGAATGTCTTTGATATCAATTTGAAGTACAGATGTATGGGAAGAATACCAAGTTCCTGATGGAGTTGATCATTTCTAATGAACCATGGAGCCTTTATAATATTGCGGAGAAATTTGTTTTGTATAACCTAGAGTCTATGAATGTGTACCCCATACAGTAGCAGCGTAAGAAATTATAGAGCATATAAGAGACTTGTAGATCAATATTGAGCTCTCCAGACCGAGCTGTGATTTCTTCTGTAGCAATGGATACAGGTTTTTTAATCTAGAAATGGCTATTGTGGAAATGTAAGATATATGAGAATTCCAGGTTAATTTAGCATCTAGCATTACGCCTAAATATTGACTGATGTTTGTGGAAGCTGCCATGTTAGTTGTTTTCTGGTCTCCAAACCCAGTCTGATGGCCATTTCCAGACCGCAGTAGGATGGGATGCTGGTTTTATTGGCCTGTTGGAGAGTTTTCAGACTAGTAGAATGTAGCGACCCTGCCTTCTGTACTGTCGTGGCTCCTTGGGATGAGTAGCTTCTGTCTCCTTTCGCCTCATTCTTCCTCCTGGAGTTGCCCCACTTGGGAATAGTATGAAGTAGACCAAGTTTGGACCTCCTTGCTGAATCCCCTTCATAACATAATCCAGTGCTGAAAGTCAATCTTCTTAGACAACATCCACAGTTAAATTATGAACTTTGAACTTCAGTGAGTTCTACTAGGGAGTCTCCACCATTAGTACAGCTGAGGACGGAAGCCATTGTGTCTAAAACATGTTCTCGAGACCAATGCTCATTTAAAAGCACTATGAACTTTCTTTCTAGTTATCTCAGTTTATGCCTGGATACAGAAAGTTCAAATCATGTTTTGAATGTTTAGAAGATAATTCAGATGAAGTACTATGTTCCTGACTAAATTCTTGTAAAAATATTTTCTTTATAATTGTCTAGTATTAGGATTATTATGGAGGGGATTCGGCACCAAAACCTGTGGTTTATTGTAGCTAAGCCCCAAGTGGGGCAGTTTCAGGAGGAAGCATGAGATGAGGGGAGACAGAGGGTAGCTGATCCAAGGAGTCACAAAATCGCCGAGACTGCTGAAATGATAAAAGAGGGACATGAAACTCGGGGGATGTAATTAACCTACCCAGTATTCGCCTGATAACCCAGGGAAAACCCCCGAAAAAACCCATGGGTCGAGTAGAGGTCGGCCACGGAATCGAACACATGCTTTTTTTGTGGTAATTTATGTCCAACGTTAAGTCATATCGGACGATGAAAGAAATGGGTGAAGTGATACTCAAATGAATCGGGTCCATGGAGCTTAGTTACCCAACATTCATCTATTAGGATAAGGCAAAACTCCGGAAAAAACCTTATCCAGGTAGCTCACCCTAACTGAGATTCAAACTCGGGACCTCTTGAATGTGAGGCAGTCACGCTACCACCTATGCTACCGAGGCAGGCACACAAGCTTTCCAAATGTGAGCATTAGACAAAACTACCTGGGCCTTCTCGCTCAGTTTTATTGTCTAGTATAAGGAGTTACATATAAGGGAAAACCCCGGAAAAACCTCATCCAGGTAACTCACCCTAACCGAGATTCGAACTCGGAACCTCTTGAACGTGAGGCAGACACGCTACCATCTATGCTACAGAGGCGGGCTAATGACATTCGTGAATAATGAACAGAAGGTTTCAACTATGTTCGAAATTTCAGACAAATAAATGGTTCACTATATACAGGATGTTACAAAAAGGCATGGCTAAACTTTCAGGAAATATTCCTTACACACAAAGAAAGAAAATATGTTATGTGGACATGTGTCCAGAAACGCTTAATTTCCATGTTAGAGCTCATTTTATTACTTCTCTTCAAATCACATTAATCATGGAATGGAAACACACAGCAACAAAACGTACCAGTGTGACTTCAAACACTTTGTTACAGAAAATGTTCAACATGTCCTCCGTTAGCGAGGATACATGCATCCATCCTCCGTCGCATAGAATCCCTGATGCGCTGATGCAGCCCTGGAGAATGGCGTATTGTATCACAGCCGTCCACAATACGAGCACGAGGAGTCTCTACATTTGGTACCGGGGTTGCTTAGACAAGAGCTTTCAAATGCCCCATAAATGAAAGTCAAGAGGGTTGAGGTCAGGAGAGCGTGGAGGCCATGGAATTGGTCTGCCTCTACCAATCCATTGGTCACCGAATCTGTTGTTGAGAAGCGTACGAACACTTCGACTGAAATGTGCAGGATCTCCATCGTGCATGAACCACATGTTGTGTCGTACTTGTAAAGGCACATCTTCTAGCAGCACAGGTAGAGTATCCCGTATGAAATCATGATAACGTGCTCCATTGAGCGTAGGTGGAAGAACATGAGACCCAATCAAGACATCACCAATAATTCCTGCCCAAACGTTCACAGAAAATTTGTGTTGATGACGTAATTGCACAATTGCGTGCAGATCCTCATCAGCCCACACATGTTGATTGTGAAAATTTACAATTTGATCACGTTGGAATGAAGTCTCATCCGTAAAGAGAACATTTACACTGAAATGAGGATTGGCTCATTGTTGGAGGAACCATTCGCAGAACTGTACCCGTGGAGGCCAATCAGCTGCTGATAGTGCCTGCACACGCTGTACATGGTACGGAAAAAACTGGTTCTCCCGTAGCACTCTCCATACAGTGACGTGGTCAACGTTACCTTGTACAGCAGCAACTTCTCTGACGCTGACATTAGAGTTATCGTCAAATGCACGAAGAATTGCCTTGTCCATTGCAGGTGTCCTCGTCGTTCTAGGTCTTCCCCAGTCGCGAGTCATAGGCTGGAATGTTCCGTGCTCCCTAAGACGTCGATGAATTGCTTCGAACGTCTTCCTGTCGGGACACCTTCGTTCTGGAAATCTGGCTCGATACAAACATACCGCGCCATGGCTATTGCCCCGTGCTAATGCATACATCAAATGGGCATCTGCCAACTCCGCATTTGTAAACATTGCACTGACTGCAAAACCACGTTCGTTATGAACACTAACCAGTTGATGCTACGTACTGATGTGCGTGATGCTAGTACTTTAGAGCAATGAGTCGCATGTCAACACAAGCACTGCAGTCAACATTACCTTCCTTCAATTGGGTCAACTGGCGGTGAATCGAGGAAGTACAGTACATACAAACGAAACAATGGGGTATTTTGACAATTGTCTGCATGAATGATTTCAGTTTACATTTAAAGAGAAATACTAAAATGAGCTCTAACAAGGAAATTAAGCATTTCCGGTCACATGTCCACATAACATATTTTCTTTTTTTGTGTGTGAGGAATGTTTCCTGAAAGTTTAGTCGTACCTTTTTGTAACATCCTGTATAAATTGTGTTTTTACAAGACCAATGTTTTTTGTGCAGTAAGATTTTTCTATCTCTTACTGATTACCAGTTACGAAAAATCATCCACAATGAGGAAATTCACAGAAAGTTCAAGATATATGTACATTTCATTTGTCATAAAAATATCTAAAACATTAAGAAACAAATACAAAAGTACATAATAGTTGCATGTAGCAGGTGATAGACAAATGGAACACTTTAAATATTGGATTTTATTAGAAATAACTGTCATGAATTATTGGTGAATATGTATTTTACATGTAGATTTCCATTAAAAATTACAGCTAGAAGGAAAATAATTAGAAAACATCTTCGGGTTCATCATCACTCTTAATGCAAATACTAACATGACTGTGTTGTTTTCATAAGTTTAATCTCTTTATTAGCCATATTTTTATACATTTATACATAATTTTTGTTTACTTATTTAATAGTTAATATTTGTAATTTTATAAACTAAAGCTCTAGCATGATTTTGTAAAATAAGTCTAAAGCTTTTGGAGATATAATAAGAAGAGGATGCAGTTGAGCTTAATTAATTTGAGCAGTTTTAATTAGATATTGTGAATAATTCAAGCATTTAGCTTGGTACCTCAATATTCATGTACAAAACAATGTTAATAAAGCTTCTTTAAATGACAGTTGTTGGGATATTTTGAAACAATATTCAATAAGGTTGAGTAAAATTTACCTCCTCAAAGATAATACATGTTTTAAGTCCATTTTTACATGTAGATTCGGAAAATGGTGCATCACTTTACAATTTACAGAAATTTTCACATTGTGTTCATTCATCCTTTTTGAGTACAGTGATTCATAACAACATTTCTGTCATTTTATTTGTTAAAATATAAACTAAGAAAGTTTGATTAAAGCAATTCCACATGATCATGCGATGGTTTACATATATGTTGAATATACGAGGTACATTCAAGTTATAACACCAATTTTTTTCTTCAGAACTTGGACCAGATAGGAGCTTCTGTTTTCTTTAAAAACACACTTGGACTCTTTGTGACTGTATGACAGAGATGGCAGCACTGTACAGTGAATAGAACTCTAGTGGCAATGACAAGAGTTAGCACTGTTTTTGATACATAAAATGGCAACATTTTCATTGCAAGAACAGCATGTAATCATTTGTTTTCTCCATTTTCGTGGTGTAACATCTATTGAAATTCATCAGCAGTTGAGTGAGGCATGTAGTGATGGTACCATGGATGTGTCTAATGTGTTCCTGAGTGTGACAGTTCAATGAAGGCAGAACATCGTGTGACAACAAACCAAGACAGTCATGCCTCGCACCAGCCGGTCTGATGACATGATCCAACGAGTGGAGAACGTTGTTTTGGAGGATCGCCGATTGAGTATTGCCGATTGAACATCACCTCCAAAATTGGTATTTCCGTGGGATCTGTGCACACAATCCTGCATGAAGATCTGATAATGCGAAAAGTGTCTGTGTTTTCCAGGTGGGTGCCACAAATGCTGACGGAACGTACATTATACACATCCATGGTATGATCACCACATGCCTCACTCAAATGGCAATGAATTTCAATAGATGTCATACCAGAAAATTGAGAAAATAAATGATTACACGCTGTTCTTGCAATGAAAACGTTGCCAATTTAAGTATCAAAAATAGTTGTTACTCTCATCTAGAGTTCTATGCACTGTTAAATGCTGCCATCTTTGTCATACATTCACAAAGAGTCCACGTGTATTGTAAAAAAACCAGAAGTTCCTATCTGGTCTCAGTGCTGAAAAAAAGAGGTGTTATAAAATGAATGCACCTCATACTGTATAGTTTCAGAGAACACATATCATTTAAGTTTATAGATGTTTTAATTCACATTTTATGTAAAAATATATATAAAACTGATTTAATTATAGAAACATTACTCTGAAATCCTCCTGAACTGTATTTCTCATCTTGGTGGTGTTTGTCACTTCAATCTCTATATTCCATATTCACAGTTTGTCCAGATATGTTACATTGTTCCAGGAATTGTATCCTACTGGAATATCTGGATCTTTCAACATCTGTGTTATAACACAACAAGTTAACATACCAAATTAAACAAAAATATGTATTTCTAGTGAAATCTTGGAATTGAATACTTGCTCTAAGTATAATATAGAGAATGCTCTTTTGGGTTATTCTATGAAATAATTAGAAATAATAATAAATATATGTTTTGTTTTCAGGTGTAGCCCAAGTGTTTACACCATGGAATCTGCTAAAATGGAAAATCCTGATAATAGTGAGCAACAGTTAATAAAAACAGATTTTAATGAGAATGCAGATATAGAGTCTGAAGAAATTAGGCCTCCAGAAAAGGTTGTCATTAAAATAGAACAACCAGACTATGAAACAAATACAGATTTTGTAGTTACTTCTGAACAAATTATTACAGAAGAAACAACAATGTGTGGCCTCGAACTGAAAAAAACCAGAGAAATAATTGTTCCTGATATGGAAGCCTCTTTTGATGAAGATGATGAAGATCAAGAGGATTCCTTGGATGACGTGAGTATATTGTAAGATATAGAATAAAAAGAAGTATTCCAGAAAGTGGAGTGCCATTGTTACTAAAATTAGACAAATGAGTCAACCTTGTGTATACTTTTCTCCACTTACAAGTTTTTTGATGAAGACTAATTTCTGGGAACTTTTTCCCTATCGTCAGTTCTGTGGTTGACTCCCACATCAAGTCAACATCACTGAGTCAACCACAGAACTGACGATAGGGAAAAAGTTCCCAGAAACTAGTCTTCATCAAAAAACTTGTAAGTGGAGAAAAGTATATACACGGTTGACTCATTTGCCTAATTTTAGTAATATTGTAAGATATTGTCGGAAACAAGCCAGGTGAAAAGACCATTAGAAATCAACGTTCGGGAGCGTACATCACCCCCATCATCAGGATATGAATGCATAAGAAATGATATAAACACTAAATTCAGGTAACTCAAAAAATCAACAATGACAAAACACTATCAATAGTCACATCCCTGAACAAAAGACCGTTTGTGGTAAATTAAATATGAGGGTCGAGGCTAAATGGTGCTGTCCAATGGGGAATCATTGGTTTGGCAGAGAGTTGCTGGCCATATTAAAACTATTTCCTCTAGCTCTCAGAGGTTTTGTCAGACCTAGGCCATTGTCTCTATTAAAATTGTTTGGTTGTGATTTAATCTGTATAGCTTCTTTTGTAAGTCTGTCACAATATCACTCACTATGGTGTAAGACTGTGGCCTCATCTTATGGTCGTTATCCAAGCTGTGCTGGGTCACCACAGCTGACTTCTCCAGTTGAAGTAAGTCTCAAGTTGCACTTATGTTTGGCACATCTCTCCTCTATGGTACAGCCTGTTGGTCCTAAATAGATCTTCCCACATTCGCAGGAATTTTGCATACACCAGGAGCTTTTAATCCTAGATTATCCTTAACTGGTGTCATATACTGCCTGAGCTTCCTTGGGGGTAGGAATATGGTTTGGATACTGAATCTGTTTAAAATCTGTGCTATTTTGTTTCACACTATGCTGTAAAATGGAATAAAGGCCTTTCCTTTGAATTTCTGTCTCTCTTCTGTTTGGGTTTCCTGTTCCTGTGTTGGTTCCTGTTAATTTGATGATCAAGCCCTGTGGTTCAGTTCCTTTTGGAAACTGGCCTTAAAAATGGAAATCAATCTCCGCTTAAGAAGCACACATCTATACAACTTGATCATCAAATTAAATAGTTACGTTTTCTATCACCTAATTAGTTTTCTACACTCATGCCATTTGCTGCCCTGGTATTTAATTTACTGCCTGCAGTCTTTTGTTCAGAGATGCGAGTATTGATAATGTTTTTTCATTGATTTTTTGAGTTATCATAATTTAGTGTTTATATAATTTCTTATTGATTCATATCCTGATGATGGGGCGATATACGCTCCTGAAAGTTGATTTCGAATCGTCTTTTTACCTGACATGTTTCCTGAGATTATCTTGAATAGATATTGTACTTGTTTTATAAACACATGCAAATGTAAGTTTCTTTACCTAGGAATCATTTGAAAATGTTTAATTTGATCATATCAGACCTTTTCAATAACTACCCATGTTTAAAAATATAAAGCGTTACTAAGGGAAGTTTGTGTACTGTCATGTGCTGCACATCAAAACAAATTTGGTGCTGATTCATAGGTTAGTTTGGATTTTACAGACATTTCAATAAGTTGTTGAACGTGTTTTTGCTAAAATGGAGAAAGTGCAGTATTGTTCACTGATTTACCTTTTACTTTTAGATGGACAAACTTACAAGGGGATAAAAGCGAAATTAGATGCTGTTTATTGAGACTTTTTGCCTTGTATGACAATAGATGTTGGCATAATGAATTTAAACATGGTCGAACATTCGTTTTTGACAAGGAGTACCCAGGATGCCCTGCAGATGTGGTTACTGAGGAAATCATTAAAAAAATCCACAATGATTCATGTTACTGTCAAATGAAAGTTGGCGAAGTGGCAGAGGCTATAGATGTATCAATAGGAATGGCAATTCATATTTTGCATGATAAGTTGGAGATGAGAAAGCTGTTGGCCCGATGGTCGTCGCATTTGCTCACAATGGACAACAAGCGGGTTCAGCTTTCAACTTCAATGCTGTGTTTGGAGCTGTTAAACTGAAATCTGAAGGACTTTTTGAATTGAGTTGTCACTGTCGACGAGACATCATTATACTCCGGAAACCAAGCAACAATGAAAATAATGGGTTGCTTCCACAGAATATGCTCCAAAGAAGGCAATGGCAATCCCATCAGCCAGAAAATGGTGATGAATGGTTTTGTACTCATTGACTTCTTGGAAAAAGGAAATTTGATTACTCTGCTCCAAAGAAGGCAATGGCAGTCCCATCAGCCAGAAAATGGTGATGAATGGTTTTGTACTCATTGACTTCTTGGAAAAAGGAAATTTGATTACTCGGCTCCAAAGAAGGCATTGACAGTCCCATCAGCCAGAAAATGGTGGTGAATGGTTTTGTACTCATTGACTTCTTGGAAAAAGGAAATTTGATTACTCGGCTCCAAAGAAGGCAATGACAGTCCCATCAGCCAGAAAATGGTGATGAATGGTTTTGTACTCATTGACTTCTTGGAAAAAGGAAATTTGATTACTCGGCTCCAAAGAAGGCAATGACAGTCCCATCAGCCAGAAAATGGTGATGAATGGTTTTGTACTCATTGACTTCTTGGAAAAAGGAAATTGGATTACTGGAGCATACTACAATGAGTTGTTGCCCCAATTCAACAAGAAGTTGAAGGAAACATGGCCCCATATGACAAAGAAGAAAGTTCTTATTAAATTTTAGATGAGTCGCATTTTTTACACATCTGCTTCACTTTCGTGAAGAAAGCAGAAGAAAGTTCTGTTTCACCACGATAATGCCCCAGCACATTTATCTGGTGTTGCTGCCACCAAACTGCATAAATATCTGCCACACCCCATATATTCTTGCTCATAAATAGAGACAAGAGCAGCCTTCAGCTCAGCACTGCATGGTCCAGAATATTAGAATATACAACAGGAAGGCACACATTTTTCGACACCAAGTCAGACCAATCAGAGAGGACCTGCTTTCCATTGGCCCATGCTTGCTTGCCATGCTCATTTGGTTCAGAGTATATAGTTTAGCCAACTGGTGGGTCACATGAGGTTCTTGAAGAAGGCCTCAGAGTCAAGATGGCCGAAAGCTCAAACAAGTTCATTAATTTAACACTGCTGGTAACCTGAGAAGCCTTAATTACTACATGCTTGAGTTTGGTACATCGGTTTACATAATTTTAAAACACAATTTGACATAATTTAACTTATACCACTTATACCACATTTAGTGATGCACTGAAACTTTTAAATATCCAAGAAAAAAGCATCAAGTTCACTATAGAAATAGAAAAAGACAAGTATTTACCATTTATGGATATAACAATAATGAGAAATAAAAACAGACTAAACTTTGGCATTTACAGAAAACCAACACAGACAACTACATAAAAGCTAATGGCTACAACCCAAGATCCCACAAACAGGCAATCTTCAATAGTTTAGCACACAGACTAAAATAAATTAAAATTATAAATAGAAGTATTTATAAACAGTGTAGCTTCATCTATAAAACCTTTTTAAACCACTTTTCGAACTATAAAAACACTTTAGCTCCACTTACATTTAAAATTAGGACATGTTTCAAGGACCCTGCGTCCTCATCATCAGCTGATGTTTGACTAGTTCTTCAGGTGACCGCCTCCCTCTCCTGGCGCTGTTCAATGAGTTGAATGACGTCATCTACTATTGGTATTTCAAAGTTCATGGCTCTCAAAAATGTGTATATTTTCCCAAACTGTTAATTCCCAATACTTTTTTGCCAGTACCAAAAGTTTTATGACTTTGGAAATGTTACAATGTTTTGACCAGAAATGGTGGGCTAATAATAATGATGATAATGGTAATGATGATGATGATCATGATAATGATAATGATAATAATAGCTACCTTAAATCCAGTAAAACACTATATATAACTATATTTCAGAAGCATAAAATAACCATTTTTTATGTCTCCCTTACATTTGTCTATAAACTCTTGTAAGTTATAAAAGGAGTTCTCAGTTAACCATTTGTACAGTTTCTCCTTAAACATTTGAGTAGGTAATTGTGTATTCTTACAGGAAGTACATTGAAGAGTTTTATACCACTTATTTTATAATACTGAGAGGTCTTCTGAAGTCTATGGAAGGACATATCCAGTTTTTTCATGTTGCGCGTATTGTATGTATGTATTTCATTTCTTATGTTATAGTTTTGTGTATTTTCTTTAATACATACCAGCACATCATAAATATATAAATTAACTACTGTAGGAATTTTAGCTGCTATAAACAGTGGCTTACAATGCTCTAACTTCTTTGAATCTGTTAATATTCGAATAGCCTTCTTTTGGAGTTTTAGTACCTCCACTATTTTTGGACTACTACCCCATAGTATCAAACCATATCTAAAAATACTTTGGAAGAATGAAAACTATGCTATGCATACATATTCTTTTGATAAAGCTCGTTTTAAATTTTCTAATAAGAATACCACACATGATAACTTATTACAGACATATTCCGTGTGAGGGTTCAATGATAAATTGTGATCGATAGTCATGCCAAGGAGCTTTACAGTTTTACTTGTTTTGTCATTTAAAAAAATTGTATTTTTTAAAGTAAGAAGGATATTTTGGGATTTAGTTTCATTCATAAAGAAGCCATTGCTTTCGAACCAAAGTTGGGCTTGTTTTAAGGTTTTATTTACTGACTCTGATAACAATTTGAACTCATTGTCTACATTCAAGAATGATGTATCATCTGCATACACCACAGTGTGGCATGGAACACACTTCTCTATATCATTTGTCATTATTAAGAACAATAGAGGTCCTAGCACCAAGCCCTGTGGAAACCCTATTTCCACCTTGGTAACTTGAGAACATTTTCCCTGTAGTGATACAAGTTGCTTCCGATCCTCTAAATAAGATTTGAAAATATTTAAATTTTGACCTTTGATTCCATAGATTTCGAGCTTCTTTAACAAGACATCATGTTTCACACAGTCGAAAGCTTTGATTAGGTCACAAAGTGTTCCCTGAGCTAAAACACCATCCTTGAAAGCTTGATATATCTTTTCAGCAAATGAATCTACAGCATTTATGGTAGATTTTCCACTTCGATATCCAAATTGATTTTTAAAAAATAAATTTTGCATTTTAAAATATTCTTGCAATTGATTTTTTAGAAGACATTAAAAAATCTTTGCTATTGTTGGAATTATTGAGATTGGTCTGTAACTACTTGGTTTACTCCTGTCTCCCTTTTTGTATATTGGAATAGCTTTTGAAAATTTTAGCATTTTAGGGAAAACACCTTAAGCAAAGCATTTATTAATACAGAAGGTCAGAGGTATCAGTATATATTGCGTTATATCTTTGATGAAATTATTAGAGAGATCATATATATCTCTACTTTTTGAGCTTTTAAGCTTTTTGGTTACTTTCTCAACTTCAGCATAAATCACTTCTCTAAGGTGAAATCTTTCATTTTCATCATCTAATTTTGTGTCATTTATGAAGCTCATAGCGGTATTTAAACAGGGGTTTAGTTGTGTAATCCTTGTTTCACATAAGCTTGCCCTGTATCTCTTAACGGTCACGTGACCTAATCACCTCTCATTGGCGCTGTTGTAGTATAGACTGTTGTGCGGTAAAAAATAGTTTGTTATTTAACATGGTGATATATATATTTATATGTTGGAAGAGAATTGTCAAATTTACATTTTCGTAACTGTTTGAATTAAATATATTATGCAACAGAGTTGATTTATCTGAAATGCATCTTAATTCTTAAACGAAGTAAAGAGGAGGTTCCTTTGCTCTGAAGCACATGGCACGATAGCACGTGCTTCAGCGGTAGTGATGACATATTTGTTTATATGACATGTATCACTGGCCTTGCTTTGAACTGAATTAGTCATATATCGCCATTCGAAGGTGTGCTGTGCCGAGAGCTAAATTATTTTATTGATCGTTTATTGCACGTGTACTTATTATATGTATAATGGCAGAGTCTACCGCCAGTTTTTCGCTGAAGCATCGCAAGGGAAAAGCTTTACAAAGCGGCAAAAAAGAATTGTTCATGTGTTTAATGCACTCCTAGAGAAGAATCCGTCTTTGTGAGTGAGAGAAGTCGAACAGCTGTGCTCTGAACATGCAGGTGTGTTAGACGCGTAGGAACATCGCGACATGAAATTGAGACAACAGGAAAACTTACCACTCCAGGGGCGATATTGCTGTGTGGCGAAGACGTTATTTAAGGACATTCAAACTGTACCGGGATACAAGTCGCAAAATATACTACCTTGACGAGACTTGGGTGAATGAACAACACACAAGTATGGCGTGACATGACTTTTAAGAATGAAAGACAAGCATATTTGCAAGATATGTGTGCTGGTTCAAAAAAAAAAAAAAAAAAAATCCCAGTGGAAGAGGCCAAAGGCCTTTCATTATAAACTTGTTTCAGTTTCATTGCTCATTCATTCAGTTTCAACTGGCTCAGTTTCATTATAAACTTGTATTTTTGCATGCCTTGGTATTCTTATTTGTATGATTTTATCTATCTTCTTGGCAATTATTATGACGTTTACTGCAGGTTTAAATGTGACGGGAAGACACCGCCTATGGCCTATGGCGCGAAAGCATTAGTCAATTAGAATGAGGGGGAAGGTAGTTGAACGCCGATTGATACATGTCAGTGGGGCAAGGTTATATGAAACAGATATTAGTTATTTCTTTTACCGATTCTATAAAAAAGTTATTGAAAACATCTGGGACTAATGACTGATCTATACTAGTTCTGTTAGTTTTGCCAGCTATGGTGTTTATTACCGACCAGGTGTTTATTATCAGAATTTGCTAAGAGCTTTTCATTTGCTTCTTTCTTTGCCTCCAGTAAAACCTTTCTATAGCTTTTTCGATAATCTCTTAATAAGTTCCGCTCTACTTCATTGGCTTGAATTTTATACATATCTTTCTGAATCATTAGTTTATTTTTCATTGCTTTGAGCCCTGAGTTATACCAACTGTATGTACTAATCGGTTTAGCTTTTTTATTATGGTTTACAATGACTTTTTTTCTTACAAGAATTATTAAAAAGCTCAACAAAAGTTCTGAAGAAAATTTCAAAAGTTTCTTCAGATGACCTCTCACTATTAAACAAAATGCTTTCCCAATTCACTAATGCTAAACTTTCCTTAAATGTATTTACATTAGCAATTCTATAGTCCCTTATTTCTTTAATAGTTCTTTTTACAAAAAACTGATTTTTTTTGTGATTTATCTGTTTATTTATCTGGCTATGGCTGATTAATCTGTCTGTTTGTATTTTATGCATCTCATGTGTTCTTTCATCCTTGTAAAATGTGAGGATTGCCATGAAATATATTTGGAAAAACAAAAAGAAACTTAGAAACAAGAATGAAAGAACACATGATATGCATAAAATACAAACAGACAGATAAATTAGCCACAGCCCACCATTTCTGGTTAAAAAATCATAACATTTCCAAAGACAAAACTTTTGGTACCGGCAAAAAAGTATTGAGAATTAACAGTTTGGGAAAATATACACATTTTTAAGAACAAAAAGAGAGCCATGAACTTTGAAATACCAATAGTGTGTGTGTGTGTGTGTGTGTGTGTGTGTGTGTGTGTGTGTGTGGGTGGGTGGGTGGGTGGGTGGGTGGGTGTGTGGGTGTGTATGTGTGGGGGGGTGTGGGTGGGTGCGGGGGTGTGGGTGGGTTCGTGGGTACGTGCGTGCGTGGGTGTTTAATACTCAGAATTTGATAATAAAATCATTTTTCTTCTTGCGTCCCAATATTTGGAGACTAGATCTTGATTTTGTAGAGTTTCACATACAGTTAGATGATCGATGTTCATTAAATCGTCTTTACCACATAAACAGCACTGTGGAGAAGTTGTTGATTCAACCTTGAATAAATGTCCATTCAAACAATCGTGGCCTGTGATTAATCTGAACATTGCTACTGAAGATTTTCGAGGTAGTTCTGGAATTGTCTTTTGTTTGTTTTGGAGATCTTTCCAATTAAGTTTTTCAGAGGAAACTAGATAGCTGTTATATAGTTTTGTGAAGATGTTTTTGATTAATCTTTTAACTGTTTCATAGGGGATATTTTGTTTCGTTGTTTGAGATATTTTGGAACCCTTCTTGGCCAACATATCTGCTTGCTCATTGCCAGAAATTCCACAGTGAGATGGTATCCATGGGAAAACTATACGTATATTTAAATTTTGAAGATGTTTAATCATATTATGAAATACCAATAGTAGATGATGTCATTCAACTCTTTGAACAGCGCCAGGAGAGGGAGGTGGTCACCTGAAGAACTGGTCGAACATCAGCTGATGATGAGGATGCGGGGTCCTTGAAACATGTCCTAATTTTAAATGTAAGTGGAGCTAAAGTGTTTTTATAGTACGAAAAGTGGTTTGAAAAGGTTTTACCAGCATTTGCCTTAATGACTGAGGGAAATCTGTCAGGTATTCAATTTCATTTTAACATTTTCAACTAATTAGATTTCTATATTGTAACTTTGTGGGTTCGTGAAATGAAAAGTCCAGTTGCACCACTCAAAAATGTTCTTTATTTCCACCGACTTACAGTTAAACACTTGCCAATTACACAGAATTACGTAATGCACACAATTAAAATTCACCAGTTCGTCCGTTACCGTTCCGATGCACGTTCACAGTCTTCTCGTCCGTTCGCTAGCTCGTCAAGCACTCACTCACTCCACTCATTCCAGCCCTTTTTATAGGAATATCATTGTCTTCTAGAAGTTTCTGGTTTCCGTGAATCACCGCGAAAATTCCAGAAGGGGGGGAAGGCGAAGGGGGAAGAGGCGGCCAGCGACAAGTGACACTCTCCTAATCGTCCCCTCAGTGACTGAGATTAATGGCTCGGCTGCCCCTGGTCCCTTCTCAGCTGTCGTTCGTCTGGCGTTCCGATAATTGGGTCACACTACTCCCTCCTCAAAGCTGGTCGTCCCGAACAGCACCATCGTAGCGAGCTAGACGATCCAGGTGTACCACCAATATCTTCCCTCTGGGAACCTTCTGGATGCGGTAGACCACGTCGTTAACCCTCTTCACCCGGTACGGTCCTTGCCATGGCTGCTGGAGCTTCGGGCAGCGTCCCTTGGTCCGAGTAGGACGGTACAACCAGACCAGGTCACCTTGCTGGAAACCTTGGCTGTTGGCTTGCCTGTCATACCTGGTCTTCATGCGGTCGCTCGCCTTCTGGATGTTCTGGCGAGCCATCTCGTGAATGTCGTGGAGATGGTCCACCAAGTTCTCCACATACTCGGTCGCTGGCTGTTTCGCTTTCGGAGGGCTTCCAAAAGTCAGGTCACAAGGGAGGCGTAACTCTCGGCCGAACATTAAGCTGGCTGGCGTCATCCCAGTTGTGTCGTGTGTAGACGAGCGGTAGGCCAGCAAGAACAGTGGTACCTTGACGTCCCAGTCTCGCTGATGGCTGGCCACGACCTTCCTCAGGTGTTCCTCTAAGGTCTTGATGTATCTTTCGACCATGCCATCCGACTGGGGATGTAGAGGCGTCGTGCGGGTCTTGTTCACCCCAAGCCTTTGTAGTGCCTCCTTCATTAGGGTGGACTCAAAATTGGTACTCTGGTCACTGTGTAGCTCTAACGGCACCCCAAATCGACAGAACACTTGCTCCACGAGGCAGTCTGTGATTGTCTTTGCCTCTTGGTTTGGGATGGCATACACCTCCGGCCACTTGGTGAAGTAGTCCACGACCACCATTAGGTACTTGTTGCCTCGGTCGGAAACTGGGAACGGTCCAGCAATGTCAACGGCGATCCGTTCGAATGGCGCTCCGACGTTGTACTGCTGCATGCGACCCCGGCTCCTAGTCTGGGGGCCACGACTCGCCGCGCACACGTGACACTGACGGCACCATCTCTCAGCATCTGCTCGGAGTCTCAGTAGTAGCGCTGCCGTAGTTTGTCAATCGTTCGGTTCGCTCCCAGGTGTCCTCCCGAAGTACCGGCGTGCACTTCCTCCAAGACTTCCGGGATCTTACTCCGGGGAAGTACCAACTGTTCTCTCTGCGTCTTCCCATCAGGTGATTCCCATACCCGGAACAGCCTCGCGTAGGGGAAGGGATCCGTCCCTTTCAGCTGCCAAAGTGCGGGCGCTGCGGACCCCTAGCACTCGTGGTACCTCTGACGTTACTAGAGGAACCTCTGGCCGAACAGCCGAGCCCCTCCTTCGGGAGTTGTTCGGATTGGAATGGACTCGAGGGGGCAGTGTGTTCCCGAAACACGTGGGAATCGGGTACGTCTTCGGACGGGGTTGAGGGAAGCCATTAATTCTCCCGGGTACTAGCCTGCAAAGCTAGTAGAAGGTGTGCTAGATCACCAGGCGGCCCCACCGAGGTTTTTCGGTAGTCTTCACCTTGAGTGTTGACGCGCGTAAGTGGCGTATCCACTTCCATCCCGTCTTGAGCCCATAGGACCAGATGGGGGGGGGCTTGTTAGTCTCTAGGTCTTGCCCTATGGAAAGCACCTCGGAGGACGCCGAGCGCCCTTTGGGACAGCTCGGATACTCCCTGGTTGAAGGAGGCCCGGGTCCAGTTCCTACGGGTTCAGGACTAATGGGAGTAGAACCTCTGAGCTAAACCCGGAACAGCCATCCCGTCTTGAGTCCATAGGACCAGATGGGGGGGCTTGTTAGTCTCTGGTCTTGCCCTATGGATAGCCGCCCCACGGAGGACGCCGAGCGCCCTTTGGGACAGCTCGGATACTCCCTGGTTGAACTAGGCCCGGGTCCAGTTCCTACGGGTTCAGGACTAATGGGAGTAGAACCTCTGGGCTAATACCCGGAACAGCACACCCTCTCTGGTCTTCAACGAGTCCCATTGGGCCCAGTACGACTTGTAGGTGGCGCTCCTCGGTGTGATGTCCTCCCAGGTTGGTCTTGTCCCTGCCTCCACTTCCCTCAAGAGTGGCCCCAAGTCTGCTCCCTCCTCAGGCCTGCGCTATCCCAGCCGTCCGCAGGCACTACCGTGACTACTCGGACTGCTGCGGCACGCTCCTTCTCCTCCACTCTTGTGCACTGGCCGCACTCTTCTGGACAGGGTCTTCGGGACATGGCGTCAGCGTTACCGTGGCTCTTCCCTCTACGATTTTCCGAGGTGAAGTCGTACTCCTGCAGCCTCTGGACACAACGTGCTGTCTGGCCTTCCAGGTTCTTAAAGCTCAATAGCCAGGTTAGGGCGGAATGGTCAGTCCTCAGGTGGAATGGCTGACCGTACAGGTACTTGTGGAAGTGCTGCAATGTTTTACTACCGCCAGTAACTCCCGTCGGGTGACGCAGTAGTTCTTCTCTGCCTTGGATAGCGTCTTGCTGTAGTAGGCTATCACCCGCTCATGGCCTTCCTGGATCTGCGATAGGACACCTGCAATGCAATGGTTGCTGGCGTCGGTGTCCACAATGAAGGCGCCACCCGGTTGTGGGAAACCCAAAATTGGAGCACTGCACAGGTTCTCCTTCAGGTGCTGGAAAGCGTCTTTGGCGTCCTCCGTCCACACAAAAGGCCGGTGTTCCTCCGTCAGGCGGTTGAGGGGTTTGGCGATGTTGGAGAACCCCTTTATGAAGCGGCGATAATAACTGCACAGCCCCAGGAAACTGCGCAACTCTTTCTTATCATTTGGGCGAGACCAATCTCTCACAGCCGGTGTCTTCTCCGGGTCTGTGGCCACTCCGGTTGCTGAGACTACGTGGCCCAAGTAGTTAACTTCCTTGCGGAAGAGCTGGCACTTCTTCGCGTTCAGCTTCAAGTTGGTCGCCTGCAGTCTCTGTAGCACCTTACTCAGATTCTCGAGGTGATCTTCAAAAGTCTTCCCGACGATGATGATGTCCAGGTATAGCAGGCAGGCATCGTAAGTCAGCCCTCTCATCACTGACTCCATGAGGCGTTGGAAGGTCGCTGGTGCGTTGCAGAGGCCAAAGGGCATAACCGTGAACTGCCAGAGCTCTTGGCCCGTCGAGAATGCGGTCTTCTCATTGTCTCTTGGGTCTAGAGCTACCTGCCAGTAGCCCGACTTCAGGTCCAGGGTCGAGAACCACTGTGCACCAGCTAGCGTGTCCAGGGTGTCGTCAATCCGGGGTAAGGGGAAACAGTCCTTCCGGGTGACAGCGCTCAACTTTCTGTAGTCTACACAGAAGCGCAGCTCGCCGTTCTTCGTCACCAAGACTACAGGGGAACACCAAGGGCTGTCAGACTCTTCAATCACTCCCCTGGATCTCATGTCCTCCAGCATGTCTCGTACCGCCCCTTGCTTCGCCAGCGGAACGCGTCTATGTGGTTGCCGAATAGGCTGGGCGTCCCCGGTGTCGATGCGGTGAAGCACTTTGTCCGTGCGGCCGTAGTCACTATCACCTTGGCTGAAGACGCGCTGGTATCGTCTTAGCAGTTGTCGAACTTTCTCCAGCTGCTCTGCGGTCAGGTGGTCGGCCGCCGTCTCTAGTAAGCCTTCGAGCCGGGGCCCCAGGTGTTGCGTCGGCACCGGCTCCTGCGTCTTGTCGATTGCTGTTACGCTTACCACGTGCTCGCACGTTCCCAACTCCGTCCCGGCCTGAACGTCGTGATCGGTGTCCGTTTTATTTAGCAGTCTCACTGGCACCTCCTCTCGGCACGGCAGCAGTGCCCTGGCTGCACATAGTCCGTGCACAGGCGTCTTCTGGTCCAGCATCATGTTCCTGGTTCTCTGGCCTTCCAGTCGCGCCGTCACTACCTCCTCGCTCCTCGCGGGTACAATCACGTCTTCGCTCAAGACGACCCTGCAAATTCCAAGGCGCTCTGCTGGTTGACGGAGTATAACCTCTTCTCCGTTGAGCCACAGGACCTTCCTGCCGACGTCGACCGTCGCCTCATGGCTCCTGAGGGCATCCAATCTCCGTATCACCTCCTCAGCCACTTTCGCGACGAATACCCACAGACGTACGGTACTCCTTCCCAATGTCAGCTTCAGCAGGGCCTCCTCCACAGGCAAGGTGTCGCCCGATGCCGTGACAAGCTGGTATGGTCGACTCGGCTTCCTTGTCGGCAAACCCTTTGCCACGTCAGGTCTGATGATGGTCACGGCTGCGCCGTTGTCCACCAGCACGCGGCACGGCTTCCCTCTCACCCAACCGTCCGCGATGAGGCTGTCATCCATACGCCGGCTGACGGCGCGCAGTGTCACTCGAGGGGATGGTGGTGATGGCGTCGAAGTGCCCCTCTCCACGACGGCCCTTACTCGTTTTCCGGCTGCTCTTCCTGGTGTGGGCAGTCTCTCTGCAGGTGTCCGGGCTGTCCACACCCCCAACACAGGCCACTAGGTGTTCGCCGGCGTCCCTCGGCTGGTCTTCTGTCCCCGGTGTAGCGGACACTCCTCGTTCTCGACGTCGGGATAGCTGTTACTTTGGCCGCCTCCATCCTTAATGCTGCTGTCAGCGCCTCGTGGATGGTTTTATAATCGCCGAGCATTAGGCGATGACGAATCTCCGTGTCCCGTACCCCGTCAACGAAGGTGTAGGCAGCTTCCCGGGACACGAACTCTGGTGGGAGGTCGACCAGGGCATTGCTTGCCAGTTGTTCGACTGCCAGGGCGAACTCCTGCAGCGTCTCCCCTGGCTGCTGTGACCTGGCCTTCAGCTGGTTGAGGTACGCTGCGGCTAAGCGGTGGTTCCCAAACCGATTCTCCAGGGCCTCCCAGATGTCCTTGGGCGCCGCCGTTGTCTGCACCGCGTTTAGGACTTCCGCGGCCCGTCCCTGGAGACTGGCTATTAACTATGTGGCCTCCTCGTCTGGTGACCATCCGTTGTGCTTGGCCACTGTGTCGAACTGGCGGCGGAAGACGTCAAATGTTGACGCGCCGTGATATTTCGGAGGTTTGACGCGCGCCGATGTTGTGTCGCGTCCCGGTGCGTCGGCCTTCAAATCCTTCAACCTCCTGCCGACGACGTCCTCCACCATGGCGTTCAGGGACGTGTTGCTGTCAGCCTTTCCCTCCAGGTCGTTAACGCGGCTCGCCAGGTCCTCGACGCGCTCGTCCACTTGGCCCATCCGCTTGCCCAGCTCTGTCACGTCAGCCCTCACGCCGGCCAACTGTTCTTCAAATTTGGCGGCGAGAGTTGCGTTCGCCACCTTCATTTCCGTGGTCATTTCGGCCATCTTTGCGGTCATTGTCGTGGCCAAGTTGTTGTTTGCCGTTTCCGTCTTCGCAGCGAGCTTTTCATTTGCCGTCTTCATTTCCTTCAGCTCGGCGGTAAGGTTGTCGTTAGCCATCTTCATTTGTTTCAACTCTGCGGCCAGGTTGTTATTTGCCGCTTCCGTTTTTGTTGTTAACTCGTTCATCTTCGCCAAAAGCATTTCCAATGCCGATTCCATGGCCGTAATGTTCGGTGATGTTATCGTCCCGCTTCCTGACACCAGCGTGACTTTGTGGGTTCGTGAAATGAAAAGTCCAATTGCACCACTCAAAAATGTTCTTTATTTCCACCGACTTACAGTTAAACACTTGCCAATTACACAGAATTACGTAATGCACACAATTACAATTCACCATTTCGTCCGTTACTGTTCCGATGCACGTACACAGTCTTCTCGTCCGTTCGCTAGCTCGTCAAGCACTCACTCACTCCACTCATTCCAGCCCTTTATATAAGAATATCATTGTCTTCTAGAAGTTTCTGGTTTCCGTGAATCACCGCGAAAATTCCAGAAGGGGGGGAAGGCGAAGGGGGAAGAGGCGGCCAGCGACAAGTGACACTCCCCTAATCGTCCCCTCAGTGACTGAGATTAATGGAAGGGTGTGGCTCGGCTGTCCCTGGTCCCTTCTCAGCTGTCGTTCGTCTGGCGTTCCGATAATTGGCTCACAATATGCATTATGTTTATAATTGAGGTTATTAGAGCATTGAAATACAGGACTACTATCTTGGTCTTGGAGGATTGTTGTCAAGTGTGTTCTTAAACCTAATTGTATTTCCCAGATGAACAGTATCCATGAAAAAAGTAAGTTCAGAAGGTCAGTATTTTCAGAAATTAACTGGGATGGATGGTTTATTTACCAATTTGTAATTATAGGTAAACAAACAATTTAGTGCAGAGGGTAATCATGAATAAAACATATATTTTAAGAGCAAGTTTTTAACTTCATTTTTAAATGCTTTGATGTGTGAAACATTGATGGCATCATAGATTATTATATAATTTAACTCCTTTATGGGAAACTGAATTCAAATTTTTTGTTAATCTATGTATTTGGAGATGGATTGATTTTGCTATTTATATATTGTATGAACGGTATTCATTGTTAAGCTTAAATAGGCTTTTATTTTCATGTATGAATGAAACTGTTTGCAAGATATAAATGCATTGTAAAGGTAGAAGGTGGTTTACTTGGAGTACATTGCTTCACTTGTTTGTTTGATTATGTTAGTGTATTTTTGTTACGTATATTCAGTATTGAAATATGGAATTCCCTTTTGGGAATCTTCCAACAATGACATTAAGGTGTTCAAATTACAAACAAGAATTATGTTATATGTGTTTGGAGGAATTTAGTAACAGTGACGTCAAAACTAATCTCAGAAACTATTTGTAGTTGGTTTATTAATACTCGTCACTTACTTGTGACGAGTATTAATAAACCAACTACATATAGTTTTTGAGAAGAATAATGTTTTTAAGACATCTGCTAGCAGTCTTGTAGCATATATGACTTAATTTGTTGGCTAGAAAGTTGACATGCTCAGTCCAGTTGAGCTGGATATATTGACTAGTCTGTCTGTTCATTGCATTTTTATGATAGTTGGGTTGTACTGTTCTGACTGTGTAGGCTTCCTGTAAATTCCAAATTTTATTCGGTACACTCCATTGCATTGTGTGATTTCAAAAAGTGTTGTACACTATATTTGTTCTGTGGGGCCAAAGTAAAATTGTGCTCTTTGAAGACTTTTTGGAAAAGGTTTGTAGCTCTGGGATAATATGTAAATTTTCTGTATGAAGTTTCATTGCTGATTGGGGAAAGAGTAGTTACTTGTTTGCATCTTTGTTGTGTTTTGAACTTGTCAATTTTCTTTTTGACCAATTCAGCACTGAATCCATTGTATTCTGCAGTGTGAATGAAATTGTTGTACTCTTTGATTTATTCCATCTTGTTTAAAGGCACATTAACCAGCCTGTAAGTTAAACTGTTGATAACAGCATGCTTGTGTTGTCTTGGGTCATATCCATATGATATTATGAAATTTTCTGAGTATGTAGCGGATAAATTGCAAAGGCTGTGACAACTTTTACATTGGCAAAACAAAAAGGAATTTAAACATTTGTTTTAAATAGTGTTTTAGGAACATCAGGAGCAAAGAAACAGACAAATCAGCGGTAGCGTATCATTTTTGGAATGATAATGACGATATAGAACAAGAAATCCATTTATTAAGAAGTGTTCAGGGTCCAACTGCATTAATCACGTGGGAAAAGATATTCATAAAGAAATAAGAAGGAAAACTCTTCAGTTTTGATACCACCTTTGAAGAGAACCCAAGTTTCAAGTTCATCAAGATACAAACAGAGATGCCCTTATTGCCTCCAAGCCAACATTCAGTAGATTTTTAAATTGAAACTACATAAATTTTTAAGTGAAGCATGTTTTAGTTCTATTCAAGCGTATTTGGAAAGTTGAGTTATATTATTATATTTTGGCATTTACTCTTATACATGTTTTTTGTAATTTCTGTATTTAAATTTTGTAAATATTTTTGTTTTGCCATGTCCACAATCTTGTATGGAGATTTAAAGGACGAATAAATTGAATTGAATTAGTCAGCATTAATCTCTGTTTTATTATAACCTTGCCCAGCTGAAATGTATCACTCCGCGGTTCAACAACCCTCCCCCTCGCCCTAATTGGCTAATGCTTTCGCGTCATCGGCCATAGGCGGTGCCTTCCCGTCACATTTAAACCTGCAGTAAATGTCGTAATAATTGCCGGGAAGATAAATAAAATCATACAAAAATCATACAAATAAGGATATGAAGGCATGCAAAAATACAAGTTTATAATGAACTGAGCAAATTGAAACAGAATGACTGAGCAATGAAACTGAAAGAGTTTATAATGATAGGCCTTTGGCCTTTTCCATTGGGATTTTTTAAACCAGCACACATACCTTTCAAAAATGCTTGTCTTTCAGTCTTAAAAGTCGTGTCACACCATACTTTACTTTTCGTGTGTTCTTCGTGTATATTTAGCGATTTGTATCTCGGTGCAGTGCGGTTGTCCTTAAATAGCGTCTTCGCCACACAGCAATATCGTCTCTGTCTTTTAGCACATTTTTCTTGCCTCTTTTTTCATTCACAAATCCCAGCTGTATAAGCAATCTGCTGAAATTTGGTAAATCTGCATCCTCATTTACAGCAGACGTTAAGAGATACTGGGCAAGCTTACGTGAAACAAGGTATAGCTGAAGATGTTACGAAGGTCCTAATAAACACTAGCAATATATGGGGCATCAAGTGTAGTTTGACTCAAAATTATATTAATATTAATATCAAAATTAACATTATTGACAAATTCTGTTGTTTAAGGACTATGATACAATGAAGCACAAAATTAATACAATTTTGAGTCGAACTAATACTCAATGCTCCATTTATTGCTAGTATTTACCATGACAACAGCTGATGATGTTAGGAAGATCCTAACGAAACGCGTTCTAGGTAAATACTAGCAATAAATGGAGCATTGAGTATTAGTTCGACTCAAAATTGTATTATTATTGACAAAGTTTATGAATTGGTTGTTAGATTGGCTTATTAGTTTATTTTTGTTTGGTGGCCACATTTCTTTAGCTTCTGAGACTGCTTTCTTTAATTCTTGTCTTTCTAGGTTGAGCAATTTTCACTCATTTATTTAGATTGCACTTAAACATAGGATCATTAGTTATTTTGAATCAGTGGTAAAAAGATTTGGATGTTAAGAAGGTTGTCAAGTTTGCGGTTAAATTCATGTTAGTTTTCTTTCCATCTTGAATGTTTGATAGAAAGATTTGGTGGTTTGACCTTTGGATGTCGGCTGCCATTCTTTATTCCATTTCTCATAATTGAGTTGAGCTTCTTGGTGTTTTATTTCACTTTTTGGGATCTTACTGCATCTGACCTCTGTTGAGTGGATATTTGTGGCCAGTTGGTCTGTAGTGCCCTGCATGTGCAGCTCATATTAGTTGACGTATTCTTTGCACTAGTGACTTGTGGTTAGCAGGATATTTTATGGAGTCTATGGATATTTGACTGTTAGTGTCACACACACACACACACACGCACGCACACACACACACACACACACACACACACACACACACACACACACGCACACACACGCACACGCACACACGCACACACTTCAGCCTTTTTAGAAATTCAGCAGCATTTTAATACTCGCTGTTTTATTTTTACAGATGCCTCTAAAATTGACGGTGGCTTTAATATCTACCAGACCCTTCTTTTCATCAGGCAGCAGCACACGCATCAGTTTGCCATTTATAGAGATTCTCTGAGTGCTCTACAGAGCCTTCGTTTGCTGTACCCAAGCCATCCTTTGGTACAGCGTATCCAGGATCATCTGCATTCTCTCGCTAATTCTGGGTTCCGCATGACGTTTGTTTGGGTTCCTGGATACACGGGTATTCCAGGCAATGAGGCTGCTGATGATGCTGCGAAGTCTGTGATTTTATCTCCCACTGTTTTTAGCGATTCTGTCCCCTTTGAGGATATCACTGTTTCCCTTGGCCATGCCATCCTTATGCATTGGTATGACAACTGGTCCACACTAGTTGGGAACAAACTTCGGGAGGTTAAACCTCTTCCTGTTCACTGGGCTACATCTTCACATTCTTCTTGCAGGAAAGAAGTTATTTTAACTATATTTCGTATCGGGCATTGCTGTTTTAGCCATCAACATTTGTTCTCTCTGTGGTGAGCCTTTGACAGTGCGCCACCTTTTAGTGGTGTGTCGTTTTTACAATACATTGCGTTCGTCCTTGTGTTTGGTCCCTAACCTCTGTGCCATGCTTAGGGACAATGCTGCTGCTGTGGAGAAAAAAGCTACTTCCTGCAGAAGGCCATAGAGTAAACATGGCCAAAAGCTCAAGGAACTTTATAAATATTGCACGGTTGGTAACCTGAGATGCTCTACTTAATAATCATCGCCATGAAAGCTTAAAATCTTTCCATATATATGTTATTGCAGTATTTCAAAATTGAAAACATGTTCTATATTTTTCCAAATTGTGAAATGTTCCTTTTAGAATTATTGGATTTGTGTTTATGGTTGATCTCTGAACAGGAAGACAAATGAACAGTACCTTAGCAGTTTTGGACAGAACAACACACCATAAACAGATATCCAATAATATTAAAACTACATTTCAGGGAAACTCACTGTTTGGGCAAACAGAAATCACATTTTGAATTTACAAATCCTGCCAAGGGAAGTATTTATGCAGAGGTTCATCCAACCACCACAATAAATGAGATTAACTCCTGAAACATGTTTTCCTTATTAAATAATTGTCAAAATTACGTCAATAATTAAATTGTAATGTGCACATGACTGTCGAATATACACAAGCTAGTTACGACATGGTTTGTTTCTAGGATGAAGGAGAGAAAGCACAGAGTGTTTCTGATGTTGATGAAGATTCACTCTCAGAGAATGAAGAGGATGAACAGCAAACTTCCCAACCAGAAGGAGAAGTAACTGTGGAATCTCAGAGCAAGCCGGCCACATATTACCCTGGAAGTATTTTGTAAGTATCCAAATATAGGGTGAGTTGCTGGTATCTTGCAGTAGTGTATGAGGGTTAGAACAATGCTACTACATGACCAGTGCTGCAATCGTTTCATATCTTAATAAGTAAAAACTAGAAGCTAGCAGCAGTGAAGCAACAATTACTACACAAAATGTAATTATTTGTAACAAAACTTCACTTATCTTTAAGCAAATTGATGAAAATTTCTAAGAATTGTGTTAAAACCAGAAACAAACACACTGTAGTAGTTTCATTGTTGGTACTCCTGGTTCGCGCCTGTGAGAACCAGGCAAGATCAGACATGTTCAGTATCGCCTACCACTGCAATGGAGGTAACATGCAGTTAAAGTTGATGTTAGAGGAAGATCCAGAGTTTTTTTTTTTTTTCAAACGTAATAACTGCTGATGAAACTTGGCTACATCATTTTGATCCTTAGAGCAAACAGCAAAGCTCAGTGTGGAAATCTCCTTAATCACCAACCCCCAAAAAAGCAAAAGTGGTTGCTTCTGCTGGGAAAATTATGGTCATCTCATTCTTTGATATTCATGAATGGTTTATCAGCATGTTGTATCTGCACACACATCAGTAACTGGACAATACTACAGGAATGTCCTGAAAACATTGCAAGTCCATATCAGGCGCAAAAGACCACATTTCCGTGAAGCAGGCTGGATGCTGCACCACGATAATGCACGGCCCCATGTGACTTTTCTATTTCCTAACTTGAAGAAACGCCTTCGTGGGAGGCATTATCCATCATCAGAAGCAGTGGTGAAGGCTGTGGAGGCGATTTTGAAGGATCTCTCAAAAATGGTTTCCAGCATGTCTTTGAAGACTGGCAGAAACTTTGGGACAAGTGCATTGCATTCAGGGGAGACTATTTTGAGAAGGATCATCAAAATTATGAGGATGAGTAAAGGTACATTGTCAAACAAAAGATTGTGATCATTCTTTATTGAACAGCCCTCGTATTATCACTGCCATCGTGATTTAGAAGGCCATACTGCCACAGCCCGCCTCGGTAGCGTAGATGGCAGCACGTCTGCCTCATGTTCAAGAGGTCTCAAGTTTGAATCTCAGTCAGGGTGAGTTATCTGGATAAGGTTTTTATTCCAGGGTTTTCCCTTATCCTGAAAGACAAATGTCGGGTAACCCTAAGCTCCATGGACCCCGGATGCATTGAGATTCATTTCACCCACTTTATTCATCATCTGATATGACTAAATGTTGGAGGACCTAAATTACACACACAAAAAAAAATTACTGCCACAGCTGATGGTTGGGGTCAGTGTATGGCGGCTACATTAGTTCAGCTGTGCAATGTCATTGGATTCACAAGTTCAAGTTTTAATATTACATGTTAATTGCATTAAGGGAAATGTTTTTATTAATTTCAATACTTCTATGTTTGTAATAGTGATAGTATTGTGTTATCAAGTTATTAGATAAATTACAAAAACGGTATATAGAATAAAAAGAAGTATTTCAGAAAGTGGAGTGCCATTGTTACTAAAATTAGGCAAGTGAGTCAACCTTGTATATACTTTTCTCCACTTACAAGTTTTTTATGAAGACTAGTTTCTGGGGACTTCTCCCCTATCGTCAGTTCTGTGGTTGACTGATGATGCATCCAGTGTCTGCATCTGGCTTGGTGTTGTGCTGCCATCTAACGTCCTGGTAAGTTTGATGACGTCATCTACCGCGGGAATTTCAAAATTCATCAAGAGGTCCTGTTTTTTCGTAATAAATATGTTTTCCCAAATCTGTAGTTCCAGAGGTTTCTTTGCCTGTTTGATCAGTTCTATTTCTTGTTTTATGTTGTGATTCTCAGACCAAAAGTGATGTGCTACGGCCGACTTGTCCATTTGTTTGAATTTAATATTTCTGAATTGTTCTTTCATTCTTGTTCCTAGATTCCTTTTGGTCTTACCAATGTATATCTTGTCACAATCCTGGCAACTCATTTGGTAAATGCCTGATAATTGAGTTTTCGGTGTGCTATTTTTTAGAGGGTGGTTTAGCAAGTTGCGGATGTTGTGTTTGTTTTGAGGGGCTAATTTTATGTTGAAGCTCTTAAATATCTTTTCAAATTTTTTGAAGTATTTTGGATGAAATGTAAATTTTCCATATCTGGTGTTTGGGTTTTCTAGTTTTTTTAACATAGTAATGTCCCTTAAGTTTTTGTTTCTTTTGTGTCTGTAGATCAGTTTTTTGATGAAATTTGTGTTATAGTTGTTCAGTTTGGCAACCTGGTGTATGTGAGCGTACTCCTATTCAAATTCTGTTTTTGTTAGCGGAATGTTGATTAATCTGTGAACTAAACTATGGAATACTGCATATTGATGTTGTACTGGGTTGAATGGGTTGCATTTAATGTAATTGTCAACATGTGTTGCTTTTCGGTATATTCCAAATTGTAATCCTGTTGGTGTTCTAATGATTTTCAAATGTAGAAAAGGTAGCCATTCATCCTGCTCTACTTCAATGGTGAAAACTATGGATTTTTCTTGTAGGTTTAGCAACTTTATAGCATCTTTGGTTAGTCTTCTAGGGACTATCGCAAACACATCGTCGACATATCTATGCCAACATTTGAAAATATTTGGAAAGTCTTTAGTAATGTGTGTTTCCAAATTACTCATGAACAGATTAGCTAGTAATGGTGAAAGAGGGTTACCCATGGCCAAGCCTGCTGTTTGTTGGAAGATCTTGCTGGAGAACGTGAAATTGTTTTGTTCAATACATAGGGTGGTTAATTTGATGTATTCCTCTATTTTATCATCTGCAACGTTGCTTTTGGATAACCAGCCTTTCATCAATTTTGGAATTTTTTCTACTGGTATGCTCGTGAATAGAGATCTGATATCAAAGGACACCATCACCTCTTCAGTTTTTATAATTGTGTTTTCAATTTTCTTTACTAAATCAAATGAATTGTTTATGCTTAGAGATTCAAACTTTTCAAACTTGTCAAATTCTTACACCAACCATTTTGCCAGTTTGTAAGTCGGGGCATCTATATTGTTAATAATGGGTCGCATGCTGTTGTCTGTCTTGTGAATCTTAGGTAGGCAGTATAACTTTGGCAAATTAGGGTTGTTTACAGTTATGCTATTTTTCATCTTATGTGGCACTACTGTATTTTCTTTAATTGCTTTTTTGGTGGTTTCTATGTATTTCCTTAAAGGGTTTTTGGTTAGGGCTGTATATTCTGGATTTTGTAGTAGATGTTCGACTCGCTGGTTGTAATCATTTCGGTCCATAATGACTATCGTGTTTCCTTTGTCTGCTTTCAGATAAAAAACTGGTTTTTGGTTCAATGTTTGAATAGTTTCTTTGTAGTTATTTTCCTGTCCGAATGTCATCCCCTTGAGAATTTCTAAGCAAAATGCTAAGATTCACAAGACAGACAACAGCATGCGACCCATTATTAACAATATAGATGCCCCGACTTACAAACTGGCAAAATGGTTGGTGGAAGAATTTGACAAGTTTGAAAAGTTTGAATCTCTAAGCATAAACAATTCATTTGATTTAGTAAAGAAAATTGAAAACACAATTATAAAAACTGAAGAGGTGATGGTGTCCTTTGATATCAGATCTCTATTCACGAGCATACCAGTAGAAAAAATTCCAAAATTGATGAAAGGCTGGTTATCCAAAAGCAACGTTGCAGATGATAAAATAGAGGAATACATCAAATTAACCACCCTATGTATTGAACAAAACAATTTCACGTTCTCCAGCAAGATCTTCCAACAAACAGCAGGCTTGGCCATGGGTAACCCTCTTTCACCATTACTAGCTAATCTGTTCATGAGTAATTTGGAAACACACATTACTAAAGCCTTTCCCCATATTTTCAAATGTTGGCATAGATATGTCGACGATGTGTTTGCGATAGTCCCTAGAAGACTAACCGAGGATGCTATAAAGTTGCTAAACCTACAAGAAAAATCCATAGTTTTCACCATTGAAGTAGAGCAGGATGAATGGCTACCTTTTCTAGATTTGAAAATCATTAGAACACCCACAGGATTACAATTTGGAATATACCGAAAAGCAACACATGTTGACAATTACACTAAATGCAACCCATTCAACCCAGTACAACATCAATATGCAGTATTCCATAGTTTAGTTCACAGATTAATCAACATTCCGCTAACAAAAACAGAATATGAACAGGAGTATGCTCACATACACCAGGTTGCCGAACTGAACAACTATAACACAAATTTCATCAAAAAACTGATCTATAGAAACAAAAGAAACAAATACTTAAAGGACATTACTACGTTAAAAAAACTAGAAAACCCAAACACCAGATATGGAAAATTTACATTTCATCCAAAATACTTCAAAAAATTTGAAAAGATATTTAAGAGCTTCAACATAAAATTAGCCCCTCAAAACAAACACAACATCCGCAACTTGCTAAACCACCCTCTAAAAAATAGACACCGAAAACTCAATTATCAGGCATTTACCAAATGAGTTGCCAGGATTGTGACAAGATATACATTGGTAAGACCAAAAGGAATCTAGGAACAAGAATGAAAGAACACTTCATAAATATTAAATTCAAACAAATGGACAAGTCGGCCTTAGCACATCACTTTTGGTCTGAGAATCACAACATAAAACAAGAAATAGAACTGATCAAACAGGCAAAGAAACCTCTGGAACTACAGATTTGGGAAAACATATTTATTACGAAAAAACAGGACCTCCTGATGAATTTTGAAATTCCCGCGGTAGATGACGTCATCAAACTTACCAGGACGTTAGATGGCAGCACAACACCAAGCCAGATGCAGACACTGGATGCATCATCAGTCAACCACAGAGCTGACGATAGGGGAGAAGTCCCCAGAAACTAGTCTTCATAAAAAACTTGTAAGTGGAGAAAAGTATATACAAGGTTGACTCACTTGTCTAATTTTAGTACAAAAACGGTATTAGGTGTAAACTTCATGAAATTCTAAAATTTTTCCTTCTAGATCGAAAGCAATGTACTGAAATCCATTACCAGCAAGAACACTCTAGTCACTACTAAATCCAATTACGAGTTCTTAAAAGTGGATGTTCCGCAAGAGTCCCAGCTCTCTTCTCTTTCTGCTGTATATAAATGGCCTTCCTAATTTAAGAAATTAGTTACACATGAGATGGTACAGCAATCATATTTACTGCCCACCTCGGTAGCGTGGTGGTAAAGTGTCTGCCTCACGTTCAAGAGGTCCCGAGTTTGAATCTCGGTCAGGGTGAGTTACCTGGATAAAGTTTTTTCCCGGGTTTTCCCTTATCCATAAACTCTAGGTGCTATGGACCCTGGGCTCATTTGAGCATCATTTCACCCATTTCATTCATCATTCGATATGACTTAACGTTGGAGAACATAAAATTACCAAAAAAAAAAAAAAAAAAAATCATGTTTACTATCAAAGATGTAAGGGCTGGCCCTGTAGCTCGGTCAATAGAGCACCTGCCTGCTGTGCTAGGGGTCCTGGATTTGATTCATGGCTGTAGGGATGGGGATTTTTCTCTGGCCAAGATAATTTGTCATCTTCCTCAGAGTTTTAAAGTAAGAATGATAGTGCAAATTAAAACCCAACGAATACAAGTTAATACCTGCGATATGTTCCAAAGGAGAATGGCTGCCGATATGACCATTGCAGTTAAAGGCAGGGTATAAGTGGAACAAATAATAATAATAAAGATGTAAGCTGCTTAGAGGAGTCAATAAACACAGAAATACAAGATTTATCTATTTAAAATTCAACAACCTAAAAGTAAATTCTCTAAAAACCAAAGCAATCATGTTCCAACACCAAAATGTTAGGTCTAAAAATGAAGTACTAAATGTGAAAATTGACAATGAATATATTGAAAAGTTAGAATGTATGAAATTCTAAGGAGTCATTCACGAATGTCATTTAAAACTCATATTGAAAGTGTGATTAAAAATATCAGTTCTTATTTATATTTACTGAGAAGTTTGTCTAAATATCTAAGTACATCTTACCCAAAAACAGTATTTTATTGTGCGTGCATGTGTGTGTGTGTGTGTGTGTGTGTGTGTGTGTGTGCGCGCGCGTGTGCAATTTACGTCCTTCAACATTAAGTCATATCAGACGATGAATGGAATGGGTGAAATGATGCTCAAATGTGTCCAGGGTCTATGGAGCTTAGAGTTACCCAACATTCATCTTTAAGGATAAGGCAAATCCCGGAAAAAAACCTTATCCAGTTAACTCACCCTGACCGAAATTCAAACTCGAGACCTCTTGAACGTGAGGCGGACATTCTACCATTTATGCTACCAAGACGGGCACCCTCAACTTCAGTATGCAATTGAGGTGTGGGGTGACTCAGGAATACCAAATGTAAACATAATACTGGTACTGCAGAAGAAATGTGTAAGATGCATATTTAATGTAACTATACCTTGTTTCACATAAGCTTGCCCAGTATCTCTTAATGGTCACGTGACCTAATCACCTCTCATTGGTTCCTGTTGGGGTAATGACTGTCGTGCAGTAAAAATTAGTTCGTTATTTAACATGGTGATATATCATTATATGTTGGAAGAGAATTGTCAAATTTATATTTTCGTAACTGTTTTAATTAAATATATTACGCAACAGAGTTTATTTATCTGAAATGCATGTTAATTCTTAAACGAAGTAAAGAGGAGGTTCCTTTGCTCTCAAGCACATGGCACGATAGCACGTGATTTAGCGGTAGTGGTGACATTTGTTTATATGACTTTTATCACTGACCTTGTTTTGAACTGGATTAGTCATGTAGTGGTAGTGGTAGTGGTAGTGGTAGTTTTATTCATCTGTTAAGTCAATACAATGACATTGGATACGTCAATACAAATATTTAGAACAGTACAAATAATATAAGTATAAAAATAAAAAATAAGTTGCATCAAGTGTAATTAATAAGATCTAAGCATGAACTCATAAATATATATAGTTGCAAGGCTCTACAACTACACAGCATTTAAAATGCATCACAAATATATACAATTATATGGCCATGCATCGCCATTCGAGAGTGCGGGAGCTAAATTATTTTATTGATCGTTTATTGCGCATGTACTTATTATATGTATAATAGCAGAGTCTACCGCCAGTTTTTCGCTGAAGTATCGCAAGGATAATTATTTACAAACAAGCGAAAAAAGAATTGTGTTGCATGTGTTTAATGCATTCACAGAGAAGAATCCGTCTTTGTCAGTGAGACAAGTCGAACAGCTGTGCTCTGAAGTTACAGGTGTGAGTGTTAGATCCGTAGGAACATCGCGACATGAAATTGAGGAAACAGGAAAACTTACCACTCCAGGCAAAAGCAGGAATAAACAAAAGTGCGTGCTCGGAGAAAATACGTGAAAAGTGTTGTGCGTCGTCATGTGTGTAGTTTTTCTTTAGAAACGAACTCTCTAACATAAGTAACATTTCGTCTGCTGTAAATGAGGATGCAGATTTACCAAATTTCAGCAGATTGCTTATACAGCTGGGATTTGTGAATGAAAAAAGAGGCAAGAAAAATGTGCTAAAAGACAGAGGCGATATTGCTGTGTGGCGAAGACGCTATTTAAGGACAATCACACTGCACCGAGATACAAATTGATAAATATACACGAAGAACACACGAAAAGTAAAGTATGGTGTGACACGACTTTTAAGACTGAAAGACAAGCATTTTTGAAAGGTATGTGTGCTGGTTTAAAAAATCCCAGTGGAAAAGGCCAAAGGCCTTTCATTATAAACTCTTTCAGTTTCATTGCTCAGTCATTCTGTCTCAATTTGCTCAGTTCATTATAAACTTGTATTTTTGCATGCCTTCATATCCTTATTTGTAGGATTTTTGTAGGATTTTATTTGTCTTCCCGGCAATTATTACGGCATTTACTGTAGGTTTAAATGTGACGGGAAGGCACCGCCTATGGCCTATGACGTGAAAGCATTAGCCAATTAGGGCGAGGGGGAGGGTTGTTGAACGCGGAGTGATACATTTCAGCGGGGCAAGGTTATATGAAACAGAGATTAGTAGAGTATCATGCCGCAAGATCTGGGGTACCAAATGTTTCTTTATACATATATAAAGTTACTATGTTTGTAGAATGTAAAAAATTAATACAAATTAAAGTTTTTCATGACTATGGTACAAAAACAACACATAATTTTTTAAATAATATATAAATAAAAAAGCAGCAGAAAATTATCCCCTCATAATGGGCAAAATTGTGTATAATAAGCTACCAAAGGAATTAAAACCATTGTGTGTTAACAATATCCAGATTAATCTTAAAGGATAGTTAATTGAGAAATGTTTGTATAGTGTTGATGAACTGTAATTTCTTTCAAAGTATAAACTTGAAAGAAGCGTAGGGACAGTGAAGCACAAACTTAAACAGTGTGAGTGAAGCAATGTGTCAATATATTCTCGATTCAATTTTGTACTGTAATTTCTTTGTTTATTTTTCTGTTGAGGCTTGAAACTTGTAACTAAATCTATAAGGTAATAAAGAATACCCTACTACCAGCACTACCGTCACCAGGCCGAGCCATGGCTTAGACCACTTGGCTCTCACCATGGCAGCCTGGGTTTGAGCCTAGGCAACTGCAAAGTGAGATTTGTCATGGACTACACGGTGTTGGGGTGGGTTTTCTCTGAGATCTCAGGTGTTCACCGCCATCTCATTCCACCACTGCTCCAGCTTCATCTCATGTATCATCAGTGTCTCCACCTAAGGTGTCGTTTGTGTAAAAGCGGGCGTTAAACAGTACATATTTCATTTCATCACCATCATGGCATATATACTTGAATATTGAAAATAAGGGACACAGTATATGTAAAACAGGACAGGAATATTCCAGGTTTTCTCGAGCTTCAAGACAGGTGTAATGTGGTGATGTACCAACATTTTGGGAACAAAGTATGCTCCCGAAACTTTGGTACATCACCACATCTATACCTGTCTTGAAACCTGAGAGAATACTCACACCGCCAGGAATGCTACAGCTCTTAAGACAGCGATAATTATATATGAGGCAAAACCAAACACTCCCCTAAAGAACTAGCAAATGTATATATTTATATACAAATACAATTTGGTAGATTAAATTTAAAGGTGAGTCAATTAATGACACTAAAGAACACTTACTTTTAAATTTCTTGGAGCATAGATAGTCAACATGAAAAATTAAATACCATGGCCAGGATTTGAACCACGGATCTCCTGGTTTCCGTCCAGTCGTTCTAACCCATTGAACTACCATGGCCAACGTGCCGTCTCGATATAAAATTCTCCATTTGACTCATATTTCCCTGGTAGACCACTAGGGGCTCTCACATTCAAGATACACCGTTTGTGGTGACCTACTATCATAAGTACTTGAGTCCCAAACGGTGTATCTTGAATGTGAGAGCCCCTAGTGGTCTACTGGGGAAATATATGAGTCAAATGAAGAATTTAATGTTAGGACGGCACGTTGGCCATGGTAGCTCAATGGGTTAGAGCAACTGGACGGAAACCAGGAGATCCGTTGTTCAAATCCAGGCCATGGCATTGATCAAAGATCTTAGCCTATATACGGCTAGTGTGAAGAAATGATTAATTTCCATCAGTTAACCCTTTCACTGATATGGACGTCATATGACGTCCAAGTTAAAAGGCCCCAAACCGATATGGACATGTGTAGACATCCTGTGCATACATGCATTTAATGCTTATTTAATGATAATTCTTTTAAACTTTGTTTTACAGTAAATTTAAATAAAGTCTATAAGAAGTAAAAGCTTACCTTTTAAAGTTTCTTCTTGAATGGTACACCTCAAAACAGGGATAAACACACAAGGGCACATCTCCACATTCACGGCAAATCATACTAGTGTCCTTTCGGACACCTTTCTTGCGGCACACCAGACATTTTCTAAAGGGACGCGACTTTTTTGTTGTGGGTGGTACCCTTTTAGGAAAATGTTTTCCTTCAAGTCTGAGGGGTGCTGGGGTGGTGGATTTCTTACCCCCAGTATGGAGAGGTCTCTGAATATCATACTGCTCAATTAGGCTGCGAGCTATTGATATGCGAAAGTCCAGGTACGTCATTGTCTTCCGTGGGTTTAGAGCTCTCCAAATTACTAAACAGTTGTATATGGTTATATCCAGCTGGTGTAAAAATACTTTTTTATATCATTTGATTGTTTTTCGCAAAGAGGGATGTGCGTGTAATACCTGATCTACTAGATCCACTCCATCCATATGCATATTGTATTCCTGGATAATATCGGGATTGAAAATTGACATTTTGTTACGAGCATCAATTTTTCCAGTATCAGTCATCAAAATCTTAGAGCTGCAATTGGATAATGCTGTAACAACCCCCCTGTCTTGGCAAGCAACATAGGTCAAGGGTGGGAGCTGATGCACCTGCATTTCTCCTGTTCTTAGAGCCTCGTATTCACATCTTTTGGCAAACCAATATGATTTGAGCATACTGTTCCAATTGCATTTGTTTTCTTTTGTGTAAGGCCATGAATAATTAAGGGGAACTGTACCAGTTATCTAAATATACAGATCCTACCCTGATCAAGTACAGATTCCATCAGGTGCATTACTATAGAACCAGATAACCCCAAATCTTTTTCTCCGGTGTTATCGGTCCCTTGGGCAGTGTATATACAGCTATTGTAAAGATATCCTGTTTTACTTTTACATACATCAGAACTCTTTATGCCAAATCTGGCCCTCTTTGTTTTGATGTATAGTTTCCAACCTAAGCGGCCCTTCCAAAGCATCAGGCTTTCATCAACAGTGATCTTTTCATTAGGCACATAATTTTCTTTGAATTTTGAAATAATGTAATCAAAAGCTGCTGTGATTTTGTATAGTTTATCATTTACATTTTCTGTGCAGGTGAAATGAAGGAAGCGCAAAAGGAAGTAAACCTGTTATTTGACGTGCATTTCCCAAAAAATGGGTTAGCTAGCATGTCATCTGTAGACCAGTACATGTCTAGTGTAGGTTTACGAATAACACCCATGAGCATAATTAGACCAAGTAGTCTGTAAATCTCATTCATTGTTACTTCTGTCCACTTCTGAATTCTACTCTGTGGTCCTAAATTGCCTTTAAAAATCAGCTCTTCCTTCACCCTACTCACATATACATTTGTTTACGAAACAATGAGAGACAGTAAATCAGTAGTAAAAAATTTTGTGAAAATGTCAATTTGTTGGCTGTCAGAAGTTAGCTGAGTATGCGGTTGTACATCAGAGGTTGTGCTCATGAAGGTATCTCTATTTGTGTTAGAGTTATTTTGAGACCTCCATAATGTTGGTTCTTCACGAATACCTGTCGGAAATGAGTCATTTTCCTCCTCACTACTACCTATATCCTCAACATCCCCTTCAAAATCTGAAAACTCGCCATCAATGTCCAAATCACTAACAGCAAAAAGTCTTCCACATTTTCTGATGTAATATCAGAAGCCCGCACTCTTCCTACACTAGCTAATTTATTTGGTGCATTACTAGTTGAAGCCATGATTAGCACTGAGGAAACTATTTCAAATGTGTTTTAGCTAAAGAAGTTGCGCAGAACTCTGACACAGTCAAAATTACTATATGAGCTGAGCGAAGAAAACAGTTACGTCAGCTACCATAAACTTTGGTTGTGTAATTAGCGAGATGCTGACAGAGTTTTCTTTCCAGAGTGTGTAACGCAACATATACAGTTATTATTATGTGGTAGCATAAACTGAAATCTATAAACCTTGAACCCAACACTTTGTTTATTCAGCTGATATACAGATATAGTTTATAAAACAAAAATACTCAGCATTAGGCGCATTCGATGCAAAGAATGGCTTTCTCTACAATGATACAAATTAATGAAATTTAAACGATTTATTAATATAGTCTGTATTTTAATGATACTGTAGATGTGTACTGCCTTTAAAGGGCTTTAAACCAGTTTTTGTTTCACTAAAATAACTTAATAAATACGGAAGATATGAATATTTATTTATGAAGCATTTTTGCAGCATTTAACAATTTAAATGTCTTGTTCTGTTTATTGGATATCCGTTCCCGGCCATGCAGGGTTTAAATGGCCATCGACGAAGAGGTTAACTAAAATTCCTAGAGCATGTTTCAGAGGCTACTTCATTGTCAACTGGACATTGACTTGAGTTTCAAAACTCATGCAATTTCTACTTTTTAACATACTTTCTCCTAAACCATTAAATTTTTCGGACCATTTAAGTACTTCAATAGTTTAACTTTAGGATTTATTTCATGGTTAAATTGTCAAAAATGATCTGCTACAGCAGATGTAAATGAGGTTTGCAACTGTTGTTTTTGGTTTTAGCCCCGAAAAGTAAAAATTTTTATGTGTTTAAAAAGAATTAGTTTAAAATGACTGTTTTGTGCGAAAAAGAAACTGATTTGTATAGTTGGCCATAAATGGGTAAATTATGTAAATGAGATGATGTAACTTACAAAAAATGTGCTGCAAAGATTGGTGTTGACCAATCAGAACGGGAGTTCTTTAGTAGTTATGGCGACTTAGGACAGAAAATCAATAATCATGGTAAGAAGGATTTAAATTGGTTCACTTGATCCTGGAACGTCAGAAGTGAAGGACATAAAATGTAATACTTTGTTTGTGTTGGAATGTCGGAAATAGGAAGTATTTCTTAATGAAAGGTGTGAATACAATTTGTTCATAATTGATAAGAGGAGTATTGTAATTAAAATATAATTAAAAGATTGAATAATTTTAAATTGGAAGTAATTCAATTATTTTGCTATTGTGTGAAAATTTAATTTCCTCGCTCTATACCACACCCTGAATCCAGAGTTCCCAGATTCTACTGACTTGAGCTATGCCAGAAAACGTCCAGTACTTCCACAATTATCATCTTTCCTTTTCTCCACATACCAATATGTAACATATTGTTACATAAGGCACCACTTCGTGGGACACTATAATTTATCATCCTTGTTCATGTCATGCTTAATTTAATGCGGAGGACCACCTTGATTTTAGCAGTAACCAAGGAAACTGATTTTGTGGACTGTACTCGATAGAGCTGTATTCATATCACTAGATAAATTTATTGCACATTCTACATTTCTTATGTGAATAATCATGAAGAAGACAACAATACATTTAATATTTGAGATAGACTAAAACGGTTCTTTCATTGCAACAACAAGCTGCACGCAGCCACACAACAAAGCACATCACATGTCTCAACATGTCTGTAACTCTAAAGGAAAAAGAAGCCTCTTTTTTGCGCGCTGGTGAGTTACATGATTGGCTGGCCGCATATCCGGCGCCAAGTGAAATATTCATGCGCCTGCCGGAACAAATGACGATAATGGCGCAAACATACTGGGGCCCAAGAAACTGAACAGTTTTTTAATTTAACATAAACACATTTTTAAAAATATCACTGTTGTTCTTGAACTGACAGAGGACACACAATGGGACGCCTATATTCACCCTTAGAAGTTCGCACTGTAGCTACCCGCACTAAACCATCACCACCAGGATGAGTCTCAGTGATGATTCCAAGTTCCCAATGCAGAGGAGATGAATTGTCTTCCATTAGCAGGACCATGGTGTCTGCCTTAAGATTTTCACTGGAATTGGACCACTTTTGCCTCTGCTGGAGTGAATGTAGATAGTCGGTTGACCACCGTTGCCACAGATGTTGTAGACGATCTTGGAGCTGTTGCCATTTCTGTAACTGATTCACATTGTCAGAACAAGGTGATGGTATGGAAGTCAATGGTTCTCCAATGAGGAAATGACCTGGAGAAAGGTAGGAAGTATCAAAAGGATCATCAGTAAGGCGTAGCAATGGACGGGAGTTCAAGCAAGCCTCAGTTTGAATTAGTAATGTGGTTAATTGTTCATAGGTCAGTACTTGTGTACCCATTACTCTACGAAGATGATATTTCATAGATTTCACTGCAGCCTCATGTAATCCTCCAAAGTGGGGTGAGCTGGGTGGTATAAAATGCCATGTGCATTCATTAGATGAAGCATAGTCTTGTACAATCTCTTGGTACTTGCGAGATTGCAAAAGTAGTCTTAAGTTCTCTAAGTTTGTTGTTAGCACCTACAAAATTTGTGCCATTGTCACTTAGGATCTCTTTACACAATCCTCGTCTAGCTGTAAACCTTCGTAAGGCAGCAACAGAAGCATCAGAAGTCATGTCTGAAACCAACTCAATGTGAATTGCCTTTGTGGATAAACAGACAAAGATAGCTGTGTAGGCCTTCACCTGACTCTTGCTGCGAGGCGAGCCATAACGTAGGAAGAATGGACCAGTGTAATCAACTGCAACTCGTAGGAAAGGTCTCGCTGGAGTCACTCTGTAGGTAGGTAGATTGCCCATTAATTGTTGAGCTCCCTTGGCCTTGAGTTTGAAGCACGGCAGGCACTTGTGTAGGACTGACTTAAGAGTTTCTCCTATTCTCGGTATCCAATACCGTTGTCGAAGAGAAGAGGTAAGTAGCTGATTGGAAGCATGTTCACTTTCAATAATTAGCTTGGTAAGATGATGCTTAGGAGGTAAGATGAGCTGATGTCTTGACTGGAAGGAAATTTCAGCCTGGTCAATTCTTCCCCCTACTTGGAGTAAACCTTCATTGTCGACAAATGGATGCAAAGATTTCAATGAGCTTTTAGTAGGAACGTGTCCTTTATCATTAAGTTCTGTTAACTCTGGGATATAAGCTGATTGTTGAGCAAGTTTAATGCTGCAGTGCAATGACTGTTGAAGCTCAAGTGCTGAGAGAGGACCTTGCCGTCTCGTGTTGCTGTTTCTACAGTTGAATGCAAATCTCAGCATGTATGCTGTCACTCTCTGCAGGCGTAACAATTTTGAAAAACGAGAAATGATATCATCACTTTCTGTAGTGACCATTAAGCATGCAGTAGTGCGTTGCTCAGTAGCATCTTGAATATGTAATCATTTGGGTTGTTCTGGCCAAGATGCAAAGGGTTGTGAGATTCAATCAGGACCTTTCCACCACAAGTCATTTGAGGCAAGAGGTTCAGTCGAAACTCCTCTCAAAATGAGATCTGCTGGATTATTTTGAGTAGCTACATATCGCCAAGCAGCAGTTTCTGATAACTCTTGTATTTGTGAAACTCTGTTGGCTACAAAAGTCTTCCATTTGTGTGGGTTGGATTTAATCCACGCTAGAACAATCATAGCGTCCGTCCATAGATAGTTCTGTGAAGTCTGCAGCTATAGGTTAGCTACAACCTTGTAAAGTTTAGCAAGTAGTAAAGCACCACAAAGTTCGAGCCGAGGAATGGTTTGTTTCTTTAATGGTGCAACCTTGGATTTGGAGCAAAGAAGTCTGGTTTTCACCTCATTGCAGCTGTTCATAGAACGAAGATAAATACAGGCACCATAAGCCTTTTCTGAGGCATCGCAAAACCCATGTATTTGTATGTCCCATAATGTACCTGTGATTAGGACGTGTCTTGGAATACGTATAGCATGAATGATGGACAATGTCTCGCAGAAATTTAGCCATTGTTGGATGAGGTGAGATGGTATCAATTCATCCCAACCAAGTTTTTCCAACCAAAGAGATTGTAGAAACATCTTGGCATTTATGACAATAGGACTCACTAGGCCTAAAGGATCAAAAATAGATGATATGACAGAAAGTATGCTTTGTTTGGCGTAGCTAGAATTTAGATTATCCTGAAGAGATGGATTGGCTTGTATCTGGAATTGATCTGTTCCAGGATGCCAGAGGAGACCAAGTGCATGTGCATTTTCACTGCTATCCAATGAAAGTGGAAGTTGTGTCTCTCTGTGTTCCAGTGGAATGGATTTTAAAATATCTTCATGAATAGAACACCATTTCCTAAGTGGGAATCCGCCACTGTCTAACATCTGAAGTAGCTGCCTCTGAATATGTAAAGCTTGCTGTAGATCATTATGACCACATAAGCAATCATCTACGTAGAAGGATTCACGGACAGCTTGAGAAGCTAGTGGATATTTAGCCTCTTCCTCTGAAGCTAGTTGATGCAAAGTCCTTATTATAGCATAAAAGAATATTATGATTACTTTGACAATGATTTTGTTAATGTTAATGATGTTAATGTTTTATAGTATAGGTGAATTGTTTGAATATGTTAACTACAAGTGAATTGTTGTTATTATTATTATTATTATTATTATTATTATTATTATTATTATTATTATTATTATTATTATTATTATTATTATTATTATTATTATTATTATTATTATTATTATTATTATTATTATTATTATTATTATTATTATTATTATTATTATTATTATTATTATTATTATTATTATTATTATTATTATTATTATTATTATTATTATTATTGTTATTATTATTGTTATTATTATTGTTATTATTATTATTATTATTATTATTACTATTATTACTATTATTACTATTATTATTATTATTATTACTATCATCATTATCATTATACTGTACATACAGTTGAATTTTCATTCCAAACTTGTGTTATATATATATGTATATTGTATAATTTTTAGTTATAAGTACTTGACGTGTCCTATATCATGTAATATGATCAAAAGGATGAATAAAAACTAACTAACTAACTAACTTATGGCCAAAAAGGATGCAGGTTTGGTGACTGTAGTAAGAGCGTAGTCCTTGATAGGTTCATCTTTGTTTTCTCACAATACTATTCTTTGGAGATCTTTATCATCAGGATGCATTTTCACTCGCCTGTACGTCTTAGAAATGTCAGCTGAGAATGCATAGCGATAAGTTCTGAAGCGTAAAATTGTGGAGGTGAGGTCATCCTGAATAGTAGGACCCAACTTCAGCACATCATTCAAGGATAGTCCTGAAGATGACTGCGCAGATGCATCAAATACAACTCTGGTGCGAGTAGTAGTAGACAAAGGTTTGAAAACTGCATGATGCGGAAGATAGTAACAAGGTTCGCCTTCCTCAGGTAGTGACACTTGCTTCATGTGCCCCATGGATTCATATTCAGAGAGAAATTGAGTATAATCTTCTTTAAGTGTGATGTCGTTTTGAAGACGTCGTTCTAAGTGCATAAAGCGATTGATGGCTTGCTGTCTAGATTCACCTAAGCGATTTTTGTCCTCCTTGACAGGTAGACGAACTGTAAAGCTACCATCGGCATTACGAGTGGTTGTTTTTACATAGTATTCTTCACACTCCTTTTCCTCCTTAGTAAGAACATGCTGAGGAAATTCTTCCAAATCCCAGAAACGTCTTAACTGTGTGTCAAGGTTATCAGTGCTGATGAAGAAATTATGCTGAGGTGAAGACTTAGCCTTTTACTTGTATGATGACCTTGGAATAGGGCCTGATATTATCCAACCGAGGGCTGTGCTGGCTAGTATAGGATGTCCTTGTTTCTTTAAGGTTTTCCCATGCAATAACTCGAAGAATAAGGAACTTCCGATTAGGATTTCAACTTCATCAGGAATGTTGAACCTAGGATCTGCTAATGGAATGCTAGAAGGAATATTCCAGTTGCACAAATTGATATGTGTGGAAGGTAGTTTTCCTGTTATACGAGGAAGTACTAGACATTCAATTTTAGTCTTAAAATCATGTACCATAGATTTCAGATTGACCTGAACATGGGAGTGGCTGTAGAAATGGTGCCATTTATACCATTGATAGGCGTATCAGCTGTCACCTTGTTAAGCTGTAAGCGCTTCGCAAGATCTGCAGTTATGAAATTGGATTGACTGGCAGAGTCGAGGAGTGCTCTACATTGTATGAGATTGCCATATCTGTCTTCCACTTGCACTAGTGCGGTGGCAAGCAAAGCCTGCTGTGTGGATTTTGATTTAAAAGAACAGTAGCTAGATGGCACGTCAATCGTTCTAGTAGAATCATTTACAGGACTAGATGAAGTTGCACGTGAAGCATTTTCTCTGTTACTATCATGAAGCAACTTGCTGTGAGTGGATGAGCCACAATTGCAGTATGAGGCACGATTACATTTACTTGATATGTGATTATGAGCAAAGCAATTGGCACAAAGGCACTTGGATTTAATGAAAGTCCAACGCTTATGCACATTAAGGTTTTTGAAGTTATCACAATTATGTAGCATGTGATTGCACTGACAAAATGGACATACACGATCACTCGTGGATAAGTAAAAGTGTTTACTGTCTCTGCTGTTGGGCTTAGCAGAGTGTAAATCAGTCTTAGGATTAACTACCGTCTTGTTACATGCAGTGTTAGCAAGCAATTCAAAATAGTGTGCTCTTGCTTCTAAAAATTGCATAAGATCCTTCAAAAACGGGAAGTTTTGAGAATCTATTTTACTCTCTCATTCTCTGCGTGTGGTGTCAGACAAATGTTCTAGGAGAAGTTGCATTAAAATGATATCATGCAAAGGCACTTCAAGCTTTAATGCTTCAATGGCATTCAAGTTATTTTGAAAATGGTTGAGCAAGGTACGTAGTTCATTTACTGTTTCCTTATGCATTACTGGTAGTGCTAATAAATTTTTTATATGAGCTGTAGCTATTAATCTTGTATTGTTATAGCGTGAGCATATGAGCTCCCATGCTACATCAAAATTTTCACTGGTGACAGGTATGTTCTGTATTAGTGAATGAGCTTGTCCCTTGAGAGAGGAAAGTAAGTAATGATATTTCTGAACAGCATCTAAAGCTTGGTTGTTTACCACTAAGCTTGTAAATGTGTCATAGAAATGTTTGAAATGAGTGACATCACCCTCAAATTTAGGTAATTGTATCACAGGCAGTTTGATAGCTTTAGCTGCTTGTGACGATTGCGACTGTACTGTGTGCTGCGAATGTCCAGAACCATTTTCTTGCTGTTCATGATCCTGTATTAATTCAGCTAACCTAGCCTTCAATTCGATGTAACTGTTTCTTGTTTCCTCCTTGTGTTCTGCATGCATATCTAATTCAGTTTCCGCTTCCACAAGAGATTCAATTTGGGTCTGAATAGCTTCATATTTAAATTTTATTGGGAGTCGATTAATGACACTAAACAACACTTACTTTTAAATTTTCCCGGAACTAGTTTCAGAGGCCTTCCCTCTATCATTTTAATTTATACAACAACACTGTTTTCAACAGTTCCATGAAAGGATTTATAGCTTCATATTTGTCCCAAATTTCACTTAAGTTATCGAAATTAGCTCTCAATATGAAAATGTTGACCTGTTCTGGTAATTTATCAAGAAATTTTCGAACAAAGGTAAATTCTCTTTTGATTATACCCCTTCTTTTGACAAGAGCTTTCAAATCCTGCTCCATATTGAATGGTTATGAGACTTGCTTAAAGGAGAGAAAGAAAGCAAAGGAATGTTCTGACCTGAAATGTGTTGCGATGCATTCTTCTGCGTTGTTGCGAATGAAATGCTGATCATCTGCTGCGTAGATCCCGATGCCTGGCGTTCTGGGGCCCACTAATGTACATCCATGCAGAAGAAACTGTTGCGTTGCACAATAAATATCCGCCTGTGAAGGACCAATGTTTGTGTCGTGCTTAATTTAATGCGGAGTATCACCTTGATTTTAGCAGTAACCAAGGAAACTGATTTTGTGGACTGTACTCGATAGAGCTGTATTCATATCACTAGATAAATTTATTGCACACGCTACATTTCTTATGTGAATAATCATGAAGAAGACAACAATACATTTAATATTCGAGATAAACTAAAACGGTTCTTTCATTGCAACAACAAGCTGCACGCAGCCACACAACGAAGCACATCACATCTCTCAACATGTCTGTAACTCTAAAGGAAAAAGAAGCCTCTTTTTTGCGTGCTGGCGAGTCACATGATTGGCTGGCCGCATATCCGGCGCCAAGTGAAATTTTCATCGCTCCCCGGAACAAATGACAATAATGGCGCAAACAATCCCATAGCTTCATCATCAAAACTCCTCATCTCTTCATCGCATACGTAATATTATGTTACATATGGCTTACCAACGTGGTGCTTTGAGGACATCATCTCTACCTCCAAACATATTAAGCAACCGTTACTTATGATAGATAGAGTCAACATGAAAAACTCAATGCCATGGCCGGGACTTGAACCATGGATCCCCCGGCCTTGGCATTGAGTTTTTCATGTTGACTCTATCGATCATAAACCTTAGTCTATATACAGCTAGTGTGGAGAAATTATTAAATTCCATCAATTAACTAAAAACCGTTACATGTCGCCACGAGGGGGCGTTACATGTTTCTACCCTTAAAAACTAAAAGATAACTATAGTTTTTAAAATTTACTTACCATCCTTGGGCTAATAAACAGTTTCAAAATTTTTTTAAAGTATTTGGTATAATTTTGCTTCCGCAAAATGAATATAATACATTTTTATAAAAAAGATAATATATTTTATACAAAAAATCTGGCATTTATCAATTTAGTTGTTTAGATTGTGATCAGGTTTACATTAGAAGAACTAAACATAATTTAGAAACCAGGACATAAGAACAGTTTCAAAATATTTGAAATATTCAATGTAAGCAGACAGATAAATCAGCTGTGACAGATCATTTTTGGTCATATAACCATGAAATAAATCCTGAAGTTAAATTATTAAAGCAATTAAATGGTCTGATTGATTTAATGGTTTGGGAGGAAATATTTATTTAAAAAAATAGAAATCTTGCATTGAATTTTGAAATACTGCCAATTGATTCAACCTTTAAGTTTGTTTCATTTTCAGAGTTTGGTAATAAATACAAAAATAATACAACCCTTAGTAGCAGTGACAGTGACAACGGAAAAAACAGTGACTAAAGATGCAAAGAAGGTTTTTGCAAAACTAGTCGCTTGAATTCTGTGGAAATTTCATCAGTTTTCTTAAAAAGCAAAGTTTGTAACAAATAATCATATAGGCTCGTATCAGAATATTTGTCAAAAAACCATCACTATTCTGATATTTGAGGTTTTGGGTGAACTTTGTGTTGAATAAATGTTTGACATCTTCAATAAGCTAAGTTTCAATCATTTATTGCACTGCACTATGTCCTACTTCTCTTGTGTTCCATGCAGACAGTTCAAAGGCGACCATTGCGAGACTTATCTTTGAAATGTTTCAGCCATCTCTTAACACTACACACGTCTCGTTTAAGTCAGAGGCAAATTTTGGCAGCAATTATTTTCTCTTTAACAAGGAAATCAGAGACCGCATACTGTCAAACAAAAATTAATGTTGGCAGTACTGCCTGAGGTCACATGATAAAAGCTACAATATCTGGTATAATGATCCTGTGTCATTTTTGTTACCTTGTTGGAAGCTGAATTTTATCAATGACTTTCAGTATAGCTCTCATCCTTAGCTATTAGGGGCATTGTGTTCCTCGTGACTTTGAATTAGAACAAGTTTTTCTTTGTTTCAGATGTGATATTCTTATGGATGATAAAGGCAAAGGAACTGCAGCAAATGAGAATGGTGAAAAGTCAAGAATAATGATAGAAACCCCAGTTTGTCATACGGACAGACAATTATTCCCATGCTCTATTTGTGGCATATGTTTCATGGATCCAAATACTTTGAAGGCTCATGAGAAATTCCACATGACTGAAAAACAGCGCATGCGTTCTCGTCGCAAACGCACAAATGTGAAACCCGCTGAAGTGAAATTACATACTTGTGAGACATGTGGAAAAACTTTCACAAGAGCAACTCACCTAAAACTTCACATTATGCTGCACACAGGAGAGCGACCACACTCATGTTCAACTTGTGGCAAACGTTTCAAGAGATCTTCAGATTTGAAGCTCCACCTAAGACAGCACACGGGGGAAAGGCCCTATGCTTGTGAGCTGTGTCCGAAAGCCTTCGCTCAGGCCATTTCTTTGAAAGAACATGTGAGATATCATTTGGGGGAGAAGCCCTTTGTCTGCGATATCTGTGGCAAAGGTTTTGTAAGAAACCAGCACCTTCAAGAGCATAAAAAGCTACATTCATCGGAGAAGCCCCATATCTGCAACATCTGTGGGAAAGGGTTTGCGGTTGTGCGACAGCTAAAACAGCATGCCAATGCACATTCAACAGAAAAGCCACATGTTTGTGATATTTGTGGCAAAAGTTTTGCATGGGTGACACAGATCAAAGAGCATAAAATGACACATTCGTCTGAGAAGCCGCATCAATGCGATATTTGTGGCAAGACTTTCGCAAGGAGACGTAATCTCAAAGGACACAGGGCTGTGCACTCTGTAGAAAGAGGTTATGTTTGTGACATCTGCGGAAAGGGTTTCAAGAGGGGACAGACACTGAAGGAGCATAAAAACACACATCTTTCTGTGAAACCCCACACATGTGAAGTTTGTGGTAAAACATTTGCTCAAACTTGGTATCTGACGAAACACCAGCGAGTCCATTCTGGGGAAGAAATCCCCAAACCTCATGTGTGTGACATTTGTGGTAAACGTTTCTCGAGGACCAACAACCTTAGAGATCATAGAGCCACTCATGCTCATGATTTATAAGCATTATTAATATTACTGTAGCTTTAATGGAGATGTTGTGGTAAAACTGATGCTTTAAAAACTTTCTTGATGGCGTGGCGCATGTATTAAAATAAAATTATTGAAGAATGCTGAAAATAGTTCTGTTGATCCAATTATGAGCTTATATGTCATATTTGTATGAACTCAGAATATTTGAGCAAACTGAAGGCAAAAGCAGGTAAGGAATGCAGTTTATTTATTGTAAGCTATGCACCATCTACCAAAAGTAATTGGGCACCCATGATTGCACTTTATTTAACATGTAATTTGACGGTTGTGGCTTCTGTATTGTCACGAGGCCGCTCGTAAGCAAACGCAGAGAGAGAGGGAAGCATGGAGTGAAAGAGACAGATAGCGCCCAAGCCATGCCCAGAGAGAGTAACAGAGGGAGAAAGAGATGTAGATGGTCTGGACAATTCTCGCTCTACCGCAAGGGTCCATGAGGTTTCGTGTGGCTTTGTGACAGGTTTCGAGAAACCTGGAGAACAGCTGATCGAATATAAATAAGAGTTCGATGGGAGCCGAGGTGCAGTGCAGAAAAGCAGTCAGTGAGTTGCAATTGTGCAGGCTGACTTGAAGATTGCGTACGTGTGTGTGTTACATCATTGTGCTGATATCAGAGTTGCATAGGTGTCTTTCTACGGAAATAAAGACCAATTTTGAATTTATGCAACTTGGACTTTAAACTTCATGAATCCATAAAGTCACAGTATGTTGCAGTAGGCTGTGAGCAAGAGAAGCAGTTGAGAATGAGATGGCAAAAGGTGTGGAGTTATCAGACTTTGATAAGTACATAATTGTGGGCTACCACCTCAGTGGGCGCTCTCGCAGGGCAGTATCTGCTAAGATAACAGGTAGCATTCATTCTACATAAGTGGAAGGTCGATGGACATTGTGGCAATGGTGAGCGAAAATTCTGACCAACAGATATTGCTGAACCCTAAAACTTGAAGTTGTAAAGAACATGGCATAATCACTGCCTACCTTCAGGCTGGAGTTTCAAGGAGCAACAAATGTGTGTTTCCATTGGAACATTGCAAACAGAGGCTCTCAAACTTGGATATTCTGGAAGATATTCTGCAGCAGATAAGCTGCATATCACAAGCTAAGACTCAAGTGATGTTTGGACCACCACAACTGGACACTGGAGCAGAGGAAATGTGTTCTATGGAGTGACGAGTCTAAATTCATATTATTTCGACCTGAACCATGTGTATGGGGAATGGCTTTTACCAGAGTATGTACTGCTTACCAGGAAATTAGTGGTGGTGGTGGAATGATGGTATGGGGGTGTTTCTTATATTGCGGTGTGGGACCACCGGTATGGTTGATCATGGCATACTGCACAATTCTGAATAATAAAATACTCCCTACACTGGCATTTTTATGGAATGGACCCTTGCTACTTCCAGGGTGACAATGCTTCAGCAGCTGTTGTGCAGTGGTATGTATGCTGTCACTGATATCATTGCTGTGCTGCCGCAACAAGCGGGAGCCTGGCATGTGGGCAGGAGAGCTGGATGCTTGCCAAGAGAAACAAAGAGACAGAGAGAGGCTCCGAAATTTTCTGTGTTTCTTACGATTTAGAAAAATGGTAGGCTGCTTTTGAAATGAGTGCTCATTCTGTTCTGCCATCTTCTACAGCATCAAGAGAGACTTCTGACACCAAATGTGACTGCGAGGGATACGTAGAATCAAAAGTCTGGTTTGCAGAAATTTAGAACACTCTTTATTGCAGTAAAAAGACGTGAAATTGACAAATACCTATCTTCAAGGTCGATTTGATGTTCTGCCGTACATAAATAAATGAAAGAAATCACTGTGGTACACTTCAAACATTCACTGTCACAATAACTATGACACAACTGGCACTTCTAACATTTTGCCAGTATTTATACCTCCAGTCAATTGTTTATAGAATTCTGTAGACCTTCTAAGAACATTCACGGCGGCAAGAGAAAGACAGAAAATTCTGGAGCCTCTCTCTATCTCTATCTTTCTCTTGGCAAGCGTCCAGCTGTCCTGCCCACGCGCCCAGCTCCCTCTTGTCGCGGCAGCACAACAGTGCCATCGGTGATAATACAGTAATGTTCAACCGTTGGATTGGCCTGCACAAAGTTCTGAACTCAATCCCACTGAGCACCTTTGTGGCGAATTGGACCAGCAAAATATGCTAAGTTCCTGACATAACGACGCATTCCAGTGGAAGTGTTACACAAACTAGCGGGGAGCATACCTGACACAGTGGCTGGTTCTACAATGTTCTGAAGGGGCAAAAATAGCCACACAAACATTCCAAAGAAAACCACAAGTTTGTTTAAAATCTCAGCAAAGCTTTTTAAGCATAGTACAAGAAATCATAGTACAAGAGATTACAACTTCCACACACAAAAGAAACTATGCAGATGAGAAACAACTCTCTTGAATTTTTAGAAATTGAATATAACCTCCATTTGACAGAAACTATCACAAAATCTGAAACCTCCACCTCTACCTTAAAACAAATGTCACTGGAAACAATAAACTTAAGATATCCTGCTCCTGAATGGATGCATATTTTTACAGACGGTTCCAGCCTACCAAATGAGGGTGGCACGGTATGCTGGTGCGGTATGCCCACTTTTCTCCTTTTATCGTAAACTAAACAAAAATTCAACAAACTTTGATGGCGAAATTTTAGCAATCCTAATAAGTTTACAAAATCTTTTATATCACATCCAAAAATTTACAAAGGTTGTAATACTGTCTGACTCCAAAGCAGCCATTCTTGCTATAACACGAGATACAACACCTAAAAGTATCAAAATTATTGAATGCCACAAAATGATAAAACAGTTATCACATTTACATAAAAAAAGTTGTACTCCAGTGGATTCCGGCCCATTGTGGAGTGATAGGAAATGAAAGCTGATTAACTGGCCAAAAAGGGTAGCAAAATTGTTTCGAATCCAACTACTATTCCAGTACCCTTTCACTCTATCAAAAGAATTATTTCAAATAAATATATCAAACAACTTAAGGAAGAATACATCATAAAAACATCTGGAAAGGAATGGGAAAGTCTACAAACTTATAACATTACTTCATTACAAAGAAAATCTGCAGTGGCAATACTCAGATTACTAACAGGACATGACTGCCTAAATGAACTCCTACACAGATTTGGCATAACAGATTCACCTAAATGCCCTTTCTGCAATATAAATGAGGATATGGATAAAAATCACCTCATCCACTGTCCAGCTTTTATAGAAGAGACCAACCTTCCCACTAAATATTGAAGTGCAAGAGAGCGAATGATTTTATTATCAAGTGCTCAACATTAGATACCAACCAACCAACCAACCAACCAACCAACCAACATTTCAAAACAGTGCCCAGCTACTTTTTGGTAGATAGTGTACTTCAAAATGAGTAAGTATTCAGCACAATTATATTCAAATATACAACATAATTTTTCTTACACTGTCGTAATTCTGCTTTTTTACCATGTGCATAGCAGGTAGAGGTGTTGCATTCCACCCAAAAAACTTGATACCGATAATTACTTTCTTGGAAGTGTTGAAAACAGTGTTGTTATGATAAATTAAATTTAAAGGGAGTCGATTAATGACACTAAACAACACTTACTTTTAAATTTTTCCGGAACATGTTTCAGAGACTTTGCCTCTATCCTCAGCTGGCCATCGACTGGTTCTCATTGGTGTAGTTGGCAATATTTTGTCACAGGTCTCCTCTGGTGGCGGTTCGAGGAACTTGCTGAACAAATCTTTCTGGGGATGTCGAAATTGAATACTTTGTTCCTATTTTTTGAAAGGAGGATTTGTTCCCGTGTGGACAGTTCTTGTTTTCCTGATTTATGTTTTAGTAGTTTTGGTTCTGGATTTATATTGTATTTTTTTCCAAAACTGCATGGCAACTGCTGATTTTTCTAATTGTTTATCTTCCTAAAGTGTTCCTTTGCTCTTGTTTCTAAATTTCTTTTGGTTTTTCCAATATAAATTTGACTACAGTCACTGCATTCAATTTGATATATACCAGATTTTTTGTTAGATGGAATGTCATCTTTGATGTTTGAGCAAATTAGGTTCTTTAAGGAGAAATTTAAAAGTAAGTGTTGTTTAGTGTCATTAATCGACTCCCTTTAAATTTAATTGATACCGATATATCACCAGAATAAATGTTTAGAGATCTCCTGATTTCCAAAAAGCATTGTGTATGTTTTTCAAGCTTTTACTCACTTTTTTAACAATTTTGGAAAATATTTAAACATTTTCGACAGCATTGTGTATACATGTGTGAACCGTATTAACTAAAAAGGAATTTCGTTTAAATGCCAAACTTGTTATTAAAATATAGAATAAAAAGAAGTATTTCAGAAAGTGGAGTGCCATTGTTACTAAATTAGGCAAGTGAGTCAACCTTGTATATACTTTTCTCCACTTACAAGTTTTTTATGAAGACTAGTTTCTGGGGACTTCTCCCCTATCGTCAGCTCTGTGGTAGACTGATGATGCATCCGGTGTCTGCATCTGGCTTGGTGTTGTGCTGCCATCTAACGTCCTGGTAAGTTTGATGACGTCATCTACGGCGGGAATTTCAAAATTCATCAAGAGGTCCTGTTTTTTCGTAATAAATATGTTTTCCCAAATCTGTAGTTCCAGAGGTTTCTTTGCCTGTTTGATCAGTTCTATTTCTTGTTTTATGTTGTGATTCTCAGACCAAAAGTGATGTGATATGGCCGACTTGTCCATTTGTTTGAATTTAATATTTATGAAGTGTTCTTTCATTCTTGTTCCCAGATTCCTTTTGGTCTTACCAATGTATATCTTGTCACAATCCTGGCAACTCATTTGGTAAATGCCTGATAATTGAGTTTTCGGTGTGCTATTTTTTAGAGGGTGGTTTAGTAAGTTGCGGATGTTGTGTTTGTTTTGAGGGGCTAATTTTATGTTGAAGCTCTTAAATATCTTTTCAAATTTTTTGAAGTATTTTGGATGAAATGTAAATTTTCCATATCTGGTGTTTGGGTTTTCTAGTTTTTTTAACGTAGTAATGTCCTTTAAGTATTTGTTTCTTTTGTGTCTATAGATCAGTTTTTTGATGAAATTTGTGTTATAGTTGTTCAGTTCGGCAACCTGGTGTATGTGAGCGTACTCCTGTTCATATTCTGTTTTTGTTAGCGGAATGTTGATTAATCTATGAACTAAACTATGGAATACTGCATATTGATGTTGTACTGGGTTGAATAGGTTGCATTTAATGTAATTGTCAACATGTGTTGCTTTTCGGTATATTCCAAATTGTAATCCTGTGGGTGTTCTAATGATTTTCAAATCTAGAAAAGGTAGCCATTCATCCTGCTCTACTTCAATGGTGAAAACTATGGATTTTTCTTGTAGGTTTAGCAACTTTATAGCATCCTCGGTTAGTCTTCTAGGGACTATCGCAAACACATCGTCGACATATCTATGCCAACATTTGAAAATATGTGGAAAGGCTTTAGTAATGTGTGTTTCCAAATTACTCATGAACAGATTAGCTAGTAATGGTGAAAGAGGGTTACCATTAGAACACCCACAGGATTACAATTTGGAATATACCGAAAAGCAACACATGTTGACAATTACATTAAATGCAACCCATTCAACCCAGTACAACATCAATATGCAGTATTCCATAGTTTAGTTCATAGATTAATCAACATTCCGCTAACAAAAACAGAATATGAACAGGAGTACGCTCACATACACCAGGTTGCCAAACTGAACAACTATAACACAAATTTCATCAAAAAACTGATCTATAGACACAAAAGAAACAAATACTTAAAGGACATTACTACGTTAAAAAAACTAGAAAACCCAAACACCAGATATGGAAAATTTACATTTCATCCAAAATACTTCAAAAAATTTGAAAAGATATTTAAGAGCTTCAACATAAAATTAGCCCCTCAAAACAAACACAACATCCGCAACTTACTAAACCACCCTCTAAAAAATAGCACACCGAAAACTCAATTATCAGGCATTTACCAAATGAGTTGCCAGGATTGTGACAAGATATACATTGGTAAGACCAAAAGGAATCTGGGAACAAGAATGAAAGAACACTTCATAAATATTAAATTCAAACAAATGGACAAGTCGGCCGTATCACATCACTTTTGGTCTGAGAATCACAACATAAAACAAGAAATAGAACTGATCAAACAGGCAAAGAAACCTCTGGAACTACAGATTTGGGAAAACATATTTATTACGAAAAAACAGGACCTCTTGATGAATTTTGAAATTCCCGCCGTAGATGACGTCATCAAACTTACCAGGACGTTAGATGGCAGCACAACACCAAGCCAGATGCAGACACCGGATGCATCATCAGTCTACCACAGAGCTGACGATAGGGGAGAAGTCCCCAGAAACTAGTCTTCATAAAAAACTTGTAAGTGGAGAAAAGTATATACAAGGTTGACTCACTTGCCTAATTTAGTTGTTATTAAAATTCAGCATCTTCCAAGGATGTGACAGAAAGAACTTTAAGAAAATCTTCTCGCCCTTTACATGGACTGCACTACGGAGAGGATTCAGCACAGAGGTCTAGGCTTGGTCTATTGCACCTATGTGGGGCATCCCCAGGAGGAAGGACAAAGGGCAGCTGTCCCAAGGAGCCATGGCCCTACAGTTACCAGGCCAAACATCTGGCATTACCTCTACTTGGTCCAGAAATGGTGCCACCAGACCGGGTTTGGAGACCGTTCTACTGGAGGAGGAAGTTTTTACCAGGTGCATATCAACCTGCCATGCAACGTCGAGACACCCGCCGACACTTCTACCCTGAAAGAGACCACCAGATGAGAGGTGTGAAATGACAATGGAGATGAAGCGGAAGGACAGGAAATTAGGGGGATGTAATTAACCTATGCAGCATTTGTATGAAGACCCAGGAAAGCCCCCAAAAGCCCATGCGTCACATAGGTTGGCCACGGGAATCGAACCCAGGCCACAGAGGAAACTGCCTAAGCCATAACGCTTGGTCTTTACATAGAACTTCTTTTTGAAACTTTTGATTTCTCAGAACTGGCTATAATAATTTTAATTAAAATACCATGACAAAATATCGTCAACTACACCAATGAGAACCAGTCAATGGCCGGTTGAGGATGGAGGCAAAGTCTCTGAAATATGTTCTGGAAAAATTTAAAAGTAAGTGTTGTTTAGTGTCATTAATCGACTCCCTTTAAATTTAATTTATTATAACAACACTGTTTTCAACACTTCCAAGAAAGGAATTGTAAAATACCATTTGTTTAGGATATTTTCATGAAAAACATAATACACACCTTCAATGTCCTCAGAAGTTCTCTTTATTCTCAGTGACTTCTGTACAAAATATTACTACATAACAAATGTATATCTTGAATTTTCTGTGAATGTACTCAGAAGTTCTCTTTATTCTCAATGACTTTTGTATAACTGATAAACTGTAAGAGATGGTCAAAATATTACTACACAACAAATGTATATCTTGAATTTTCTGTGAATGTACTCAGAAGCTCTCTTTATTCTCAATGACTTTTGTATAACTGATAACAAAATATTACTACATAACAAATGTATATCTTGAATTTTCTGTGAATGTACTCATAAGTTCTCTTTATTCTGAATGACTTTTGTATAACTGATAAACTGTAAGAGATAGACAAAAATTTACTACACAACAAATGTATATCTTAAAGGCTCATTACATCAGCAGCTGTCATTGCACCTCTTGGCAGAAAATAACAAAGTGATTGGATGGTGTAACTCACACTTAATCCCTCTGCTATGCCACCATGACAAGTGCAGGATTCCTCGTTTAAAACCTAATGGAATACATAGCATTTCGGCTCTCTGGCAACCTTGCTCGATTCTCCCACTTTCAGCTGCCGTTGCGCGGTGTGCACTGCACTCGGCAGTATTGTACCAGCCGCCAACAACAGCTGCTTGACTGTAGAGCAAATGCATTGTCGTGTATAAAAGGGAATCACCAAGCCGTGGCCACTCAGAGTATGTTCAAACTTTCCCTGGTGAAATGCCTCCCTCCAGATTTACAATTCACAAGATGGTGAACAAATTTGAAAACACTGGTTCTGTGGCAAACAGAAGATGAAAGCGTAAACATACAGTGTTAACAGAGGAAAAGTTAGGCGACACAGGCGCAAGTTCTAAATGTTTGCCAACCAAATGCATCTGAAAATTAGCACAAAGTTGGAAATTTCAGGGTTTTCTGCACATAGAGCAACGAAATTATTGTGACTTTGTGGGTTCTGCTCCCTCCTCAAGGCTGGTCATCCCGAACAGCACTATCGTAACAGGCCAGACGATCCAGGTGTACCACCACCATCTTCCCTCGGGGCACCTTCTGCATGCGGTAGACCACGTCGTTAATCCTCTTCACCACCCGGTATGGTCCTTGCCATGGTTGCTGGAGCTTTGGGTATTGTCCCTTGGTCCGGGTAGGGCGGTACAACCAGACTAGGTCACCCTGCTGGAACCCTTGGCTGTTGGCTTGCCTGTCGTATCGGGTTTTCATGCGGTCGCTCGCCTTCTGGATGTTTTGACGAGCCATCTTATGCATGTCGTGGAGATGGTCCACCAGGTTCTCCACATACTCGGTTGTTGGCTGTTTTGCGTCCTGGGGGCTTCCAAAAGCCAGATCACAAGGGAGGCATAACTCTCAGCCGAACATTAAGCTGGCTGGCGTCATCCCCGTGGTGTCGTGTGTTGACAAGCGGTAGGCCAGCAAGAACAGTGGCACCTTGACGTCCCAGTCTCGCTGATGGCTGGCCACGACCTTTCTCAAGTGTTCCTCTAAGGTCTTGATGTACCTTTCGACCATGCCATCCGACTGGAGATGTAGAGGTGTTGTGCAGGTCTTGTTAACCCCAAATCTCTCTAGTGCCTCCTTCATCAGGTTGGACTCAAAATAGTTGCCTTGGTCACTGTGCAGCTCTAACGGTAGCCCAAATCGTCAGAACACTTGCTCCACGAGGCAGTCTGTGATTGTCCTTGCCTCTTGGTTCGGGATGGAATACACCTCCGGCTACTTGTGAAGTAGTCCACGACCACCATCAGGTACTTGTTGCCTCGGTCGGATATTGGGAACGGTTCAGCAATGTCAACGGCGATCCGTTCGAATGGCGCTCCGACCTTGTACTGCTGCATGCGACCGCGACATCTAGTCTGGGGGCCGCGACTCGCCGCGCACACGTGACACTGACGGCACCATCTCTCAGCGTCTGCTTGGAGCCTCAGCCAGTAGTAGCGCTGCCGTAGTTTGTCAATCGTTCGGTTCGCTCCCAGGTGTCCTCCTGAAGTACCGGCGTGCACTTCCTCCAAGACTTCCAGGACCTTACTCCGGGGAAGTACCAACTGTTCTCAATGCGTCTTCCCATCCGGTGATTCCCATACACGGAACAGCACGCCCTCTCTGATCTTCAACGAGTCCAATTGGGCCCAGTAAGACTTGTAGGTGGCGCTCCTTGGTGCGATATTCTCCCAGGTTGGTCTTGTCCCTGCCTCCATTTCTCTCAAGAGTGGCCCCAAGTATGCGTCCGCCAGCTGCTCCCTCCTCAGGCCTGCGCTATCCCAGCCGTCCGCAGGCACTGCCGTGACTACTCGGACTGCTGCGGCACGCTCCTTCTCTTCCACTCTTCTGCACTGGCTGCACTCTTCTGGACAGGGTCTTCGGGACATAGCGTCTGCGTTACCGTGGCTCTTCCCTCTGCGATGTTCCGAGGTGAAGTCGTACTCCTGCAGCCTCTGGATCCAACGTGCTGTCTGGCCTTCCAGGTTCCTAAAGCTCAATAGCCAGATGTGTGTTTGGAGGAATTTAGTAACAGTGACGTCAAAATTAATATAAAAATTATTTGTGGTTGGTTTATTGACACTCGTCATTTACTTTTTCATATATTTATGAGAGACTAGTTTCAAAGGCCCTGGCCTCCATTTTCAATCTCTTTTCAACTGGCATCTGTTGTTGTCTGCTCTCTCTGGTGGTGGAACTATGAACTTTTTTGTCAAATTATCTACTGGCGGGATTTCAAAGTTCATTACGCGATCCTTATTTTTCCAGATGAATATGTTCTCCCATTTTAGTTAATTGATGGAAATTAATCATTTCTCCACACTAGCCGTATATCGGCTAAGATATTTGATGGATAGAGTCAACATGAAAAATTCAATGCCATGGCCGGGATTTGAACCACGGATCTCCTGGTTTCCGTCCAGTCGCTCTTAACCTTTGAGCTACCATGGCCAACGTGCCTTCCTGACATTAAATTCTCCAGTTGACTCGTATATTTCCCCGGTAGACCACTAGGGGCTCTCGCATCCGAGATACACCGTTTGTGGCGACTTACTATTGTAAGTACTTAAGTACCAGGCTTCATCATTTAACTCATATTATTTTAGTTAATTGATGGAAATTAATCATTTCTCCACACTAGCCGTATATCGGCTAAGATATTTGATGGATAGAGTCAACATGAAAAATTCAATGCCATGGCCGGGATTTGAACCACGGATCTCCTGGTTTCCGTCCAGTCGCTCTTAACCTTTGAGCTACCATGGCCAACGTGCCTTCCTGACATTAAATTCTCCAGTTGACTCGTATATTTCCCCGGTAGACCACTAGGGGCTCTCGCATCCGAGATACACCGTTTGTGGCGACTTACTATTGTAAGTACTTAAGTCCCAGGCTTCATCATTTAACTCATATTATTTTAGTTAATTGATGGAAATTAATCATTTCTCCACACTAGCCGTATATCGGCTAAGATATTTGATGGATAGAGTCAACATGAAAAATTCAATGCCATGGCCGGGATTTGAACCATGGATCTCCTGGTTTCCGTCCAGTCGCTCTTAACCTTTGAGCTACCATGGCCAACGTGCCTTCCTGACATTAAATTCTCCAGTTGACTCGTATATTTCCCCGGTAGACCACTAGGGGCTCTCGCATCCGAGATACACCGTTTGTGGCGACTTACTATTGTAAGTACTTAAGTCCCAGGCTTCATCATTTAACTCATATTATTTTAGTTAATTGATGGAAATTAATCATTTCTCCACACTAGCCGTATATCGGCTAAGATATTTGATGGATAGAGTCAACATGAAAAATTCAATGCCATGGCCGGGATTTGAACCACGGATCTCCTGGTTTCCGTCCAGTCGCTCTTAACCTTTGCGCTACCATGGCCAACGTGCCTTCCTGACATTAAATTCTCCAGTTGACTCGTATATTTCCCCGGTAGACCACTAGGGGCTCTCGCATCCGAGATACACCGTTTGTGGCGACTTACTATTGTAAGTACTTAAGTCCCAGGCTTCATCATTTAACTCATATTATTTTAGTTAATTGGTCATATTAGTTTAGTTAATTGGTTCAAATCCCGGCCATGGCATTGAATTTTTCATGTTGACTCTATCCATCAAATATCTTAGCCGATATACGGCTAGTGTGGAGAAATGATTAATTTCCATCAATTAACTAAAATAATATGAGTTAAATGATGAAGCCTGGGACTTAAGTACTTACAATAGTAAGTCGCCACAAACGGTGTATCTCGGATGCGAGAGCCCCTAGTGGTCTACCGGGGAAATATACGAGTCAACTGGAGAATTTAATGTCAGGAAGGCACGTTGGCCATGGTAGCTCAAAGGTTAAGAGCGACTGGACGGAAACCAGGAGATCCGTGGTTCAAATCCCGGCCATGGCATTGAATTTTTCATGTTGACTCTATCCATGTTCTCCCATGTTGTCAATCTATTTTGGTTTATCACTCCTTTTAATAATTTTGGATTTGGATCAATGTCATGGTTTTCATTCCAAAAATGAAATGCTACTGCTGACTTGTCTTCTTGTTTCAATCTGATGTTTCTAAAGTGTTCTTTGACTCTGGTTTTTAAATTTCTTTTTGTTTGACCTATGTAGCATTTTTCACAATTCTTACAATTTATTTGGTATATTCCAGATTTGTTACCTGAAGGAATTTCATCTTTTGTTTTTGAATTTAGTAATTTTAAAATTGAGTATCTATTAGTAGGTGCCAAGATGATATTTTTTTCCTTGAATATCTTTTTAAATTTATTAAATGTTTTTGGATGATATGTGAATGAACTGAATATGCTGTTGCTTTCTTTTTCTTTGATAAATGTGGTTGCTTCCTTAATGGTTTTCTTTAGTTTAGATTTTCTAATTTTCTTCAACACCAAACTTTTGTTGTAGCCGTTTTCTTCTGCTATGTGTATTATTGCTTTTTGTTCCTTGAAATATTCTTCTTTTTCCATGGGTATGTTGACTAGTCTGTGTGTAAGGCTGTTTATTATTGCATGTTTATGTGTAATTGGGTTGTGGCTATTATTTTTTATATAATTTTCTGAATGTGTTGGCTTCCTGTAAATTCCAAATTTTATTTTTGTATCATTCCTGATGATATTTAGATCCAAGAAAGGTAGTTGTCCATTGATTTCCTTTTCTATTGTGAATTTGATAGTCCTTTCTTGCAGATTGAGTAATTTTAATGCATCATCTAAATGTTTACTTGGTACAATTGCAAAGATGTCGTCAACATATCTATACCAAACCTTGAAGATCAATGGGAAGGACTTTTTAATTTGTGTTTCAAATGCACTCATAAATAAGTTAGCCAAAAAAGGTGAAAGTGGATTGCCCATTGATAATCCTGATTTCTGCTTGTAGTGTTTTCCATTAAAGCTGAAGAAGTTTTGTTCAATGCATATTTTTGTTAGAGAAATATATTCTTCTGCTTCTATTGCTTCCATATCAATTGTAGCTAGCCATTTTTTTAACACAGTCTGCAATTTTTCTGTTGGTATGCTTGGAAATAAAGATGTGACATCAAATGAAACCAGTCTGTCATTTTTGTCCAAATTTATATCTTTGATTTTTTCTACTAAATCTAAAGAGTTTCTTAAATTTGCACTTTCAAATTTTGGAAAACTATTAAATTTACTTAGTAACCATTTGGCCAAATTATATGTGGGGGCATTTATGCTACTAGTAATAGGTCTCATGCCTTTCCCTGTTTTATGAATTTTTGGCAGCCCATATACTCTTGGTAATGTTGGATTATCTACTTTAATTTTGTGCAATTCTTTTTTGTTGATTATTTTGCTCTCTTTTAGCGTTTTATTTGTGGTTTCAATGCAGTACTTTAATGGATTAGTTTCTACTTTTTGGTAATTACTGTCTTCTAACAAATCTTCCATCCTCTTTGTGTATTCTTCTTTTTCCAGAATTACTAGTTTATTTCCCTTGTCTGCTTTAGTATAAATAACCGGTTTCTTTTTAAGAGCTTTTATGATTTGGTTACTAAAATTCTTTTTCTTTTCATTTTTAATCTCTTCTACTATTTTGGAGCATTTGTTTTTTACTGTGTTTTTACTTTCTTCATTAAGTGTTTGTGTAGCAATTTGGATGTCAGCAATGTAATCTTCAATTTGGTTGGAATAATCTACACATGTCTTTAAACCTAGATTCAGCATATTCAGTTCTGTTTTTGTAAAATTTTGGTTTGATAGGTTAACCACATTGTTTAGATGATCTTTTAGGTTATGTTTGTCTTTTTGATTTATCTTTTTAAAAGTGCCTGCTTTCTGGCATAAATTTTTTAATTTATTCTTTAACTTTGCTGTTTTTGTCTTCATTTTTCTATTAAGATATGCGAATAAATTGTTTTCAAAATTTTCCCAAAATATACTTCCTAATTGTTTGGTAAGTTTTTGATGCAAATTGTACAATTTTATTTCTAGCGTGTTCCTATTTCTATAGTGTTTGTTCTTTTCTACAATTAATACTTTTCTCTCTGCTGCTTTTTGTTGTCTACTATTTTTATCAAATTTTACTACTTTTCTTACGAAATTAGGGACTACTTTTTTCTTGATACATAAATTTATGAATCTTATGTCCGCTGCAATTATTCTCCTTTTTTCCTGTAATTTTCCGAAAAGTTTTATTTCCTGTTTGATTTCAAATATAAATGTCCAAATCCTACCTTGTTGGTGGTATCCATGTTCCCAGTATATGTTCCACACTTTAACTCCATTTTGTTATTCCTCAAGACTTGTTCGCCTATTCTTGATGTGTGTTTGGAGGAGTGTAGATTATTCCAACCAAATTGAAGATTACATTGCTGACATCCAAATTGCTACACAAACACTTAATACAAACATAACCTAAAAGATCATCTAAACAATGTGGTTAACCTATCAAACCAAAATTTTACAAAAACAGAACTGAATATGCTGAATCTAGGTTTAAAGACATGTGTAGATTATTCCAACCAAATTGAAGATTACATTGCTGACATCCAAATTGCTACACAAACACTTAATGAAGAAAGTAAAAACACAGTAAAAAACAAATGCTCCAAAATAGTAGAAGAGATTAAAAATGAAAAGAAAAAGAATTTTAGTAACCAAATCATAAAAGCTCTTAAAAAGAAACCGGTTATTTATACTAAAGCAGACAAGGGAAATAAACTAGTAATTCTGGAAAAAGAAGAATACACAAAGAGGATGGAAGATTTGTTAGAAGACAGTAATTACCAAAAAGTAGAAACTAATCCATTAAAGTACTGCATTGAAACCACAAATAAAACGCTAAAAGAGAGCAAAATAATCAACAAAAAAGAATTGCACAAAATTAAAGTAGATAATCCAACATTACCAAGAGTATACGGGCTGCCAAAAATTCATAAAACAGGGAAAGGCATGAGACCTATTACTAGTAGCATAAATGCCCCCACATATAATTTGGCCAAATGGTTACTAAGTAAATTTAATAGTTTTCCAAAATTTGAAAGTGCAAATTTAAGAAACTCTTTAGATTTAATAGAAAAAATCAAAGATATAAATTTGGACAAAAATGACAGGCTGGTTTCATTTGATGTCACATCTTTATTTCCAAGCATACCAACAGAAAAATTGCAGACTGTGTTAAAAAAATGGCTAGCTACAGTTGATATGGAAGCAATAGAAGCAGAAGAATATATTTCTCTAACAAAAATATGCATTGAACAAAACTTCTTCAGCTTTAATGGAAAACACTACAAGCAGAAATCAGGATTATCAATGGGCAATCCACTTTCACCTTTTTTTGGCTAACTTATTTATGAGTGCATTTGAAACACAAATTAAAAAGTCCTTCCCATTGATCTTCAAGGTTTGGTATAGATATGTTGACGACATCTTTGCAATTGTACCAAGTAAACATTTAGATGATGCATTAAAATTACTCAATCTGCAAGAAAGGACTATCAAATTCACAATAGAAAAGGAAATCAATGGACAACTACCTTTCTTGGATCTAAATATCATCAGGAATGATACAAAAATAAAATTTGGAATTTACAGGAAGCCAACACATTCAGAAAATTATATAAAAAATAATAGCCACAACCCAATTACACATAAACATGCAATAATAAACAGCCTTACACACAGACTAGTCAACATACCCATGGAAAAAGAAGAATATTTCAAGGAACAAAAAGCAATAATACACATAGCAGAAGAAAACGGCTACAACAAAAGTTTGGTGTTGAAGAAAATTAGAAAATCTAAACTAAAGAAAACCATTAAGGAAGCAACCACATTTATCAAAGAAAAAGAAAGCAACAGCATATTCAGTTCATTCACATATCATCCAAAAACATTTAATAAATTTAAAAAGATATTCAAGGAAAAAAATATCATCTTGGCACCTACTAATAGATACTCAATTTTAAAATTACTAAATTCAAAAACAAAAGATGAAATTCCTTCAGGTAACAAATCTGGAATATACCAAATAAATTGTAAGAATTGTGAAAAATGCTACATAGGTCAAACAAAAAGAAATTTAAAAACCAGAGTCAAAGAACACTTTAGAAACATCAGATTGAAACAAGAAGACAAGTCAGCAGTAGCATTTCATTTTTGGAATGAAAACCATGACATTGATCCAAATCCAAAATTATTAAAAGGAGTGATAAACCAAAATAGATTGACAACATGGGAGAACATATTCATCTGGAAAAATAAGGATCGCGTAATGAACTTTGAAATCCCGCCAGTAGATAATTTGACAAAAAAGTTCATAGTTCCACCACCAGAGAGAGCAGACAACAACAGATGCCAGTTGGAAAGAGATTGAAAATGGAGGCCAGGGCCTTTGAAACTAGTCTCTCATAAATATATGAAAAAGTAAGTGACGAGTGTCAATAAACCAACCACAAATAATTTTTATCTCAATAGCCAGGTTAGGGCGGGATGGTCAGTGCTCAGGTGGATTGGCTGACCGTACAGGTACTTGTGGAAGTGCTCCAAGGTCTTTACTACCGCCAGTAACTCTCGTCGGGTGACGCAGTAGTTCTTCTCTGCCTTGGATAGCGTCTTGCAGTGGTAGGCTATCACCCGCTCATGGCCGTCCTGTATCTGCAATAGGACACCTCCAATGCAATGGTCGCTGGTGTCGGTATCCACAATGAAGGTGCCACCCAGTTGTGGGAAACCCAAAATTGGAGCACTGCACAGGGTCTTCAGGTGCTGGAAAGCGTCTTCGGTGTCCTCCGTCCAAACATAAGGCCGGTGTTCCTCTGTCAGGCGGGTGAGGGGTTTGGCGATGTTGGAGAACCCCTTTATGAAGCGTCGGTAATAACTGCACAGCCCCAGGAAACTGCGCAACTCTTTCTTATCCTTTGGGTGAGGCCAATCTCTCACAGCCTGTGTCTTCTCCGGGTCTGTGGCCACTCCGGTTGCTGAGACTACGTTGCCCAAGTAGTTCACTTCCTTGCGTTCAGCTTCAAGTTGGTCGCCTGCAATCTCTGCAGCACCTTACTCAGATTCTCGAGATGGTCTTCAAAAGTCTTACCGACGATGATGTCGTCCAGGTATAGCAGGCAGGCGTCGTAAGTCAGTCCTCCCATCACTGACTCCATGAGGCGTTGGAAGGTAGATGGGGCGTTGCAGAGGCCAAAGGGCATAACTGTGAACTGTCAGAGCCCTTGGCCTGTCGAGAATGCGGTCTTCTCCTTGTCTCTCGGGTCTAGAGCTACCTGCCAGTAGCCGGACTTCAGGTCCAGGGTCGAGAACCACTGCGCACCAGCTAGCGTGTCCAGGGTGTCGTCAATCCGGGGTAAGGGGAAGCAGTCCTTCCGGGTGACAGCGTTCAGTTTCCTGTAGTCCACGCAGAAACGTAGCTCGCCGTTCTTCGTCAGCAAGACTACAGGGGAACACCAGACTCTTGTCAGACTCTTCAATCACCCCCCTGTATCTCATGTCCTCCAGCATGTCTCGTACCGCCCCTTGCTTCGCCAGCGGAACGTGTCTAGGTGGTTGCCGAATAGGCCGGGCGTCCCCGGTGTCGATGCGGTGAAGCACTTTGTCCGTGCGGCCGAAGTCACTATCACCTTGGCTGAAGACGCGCTGGTATCGTCTCAGCAGTTGTCGAACTTTCTCCAGCTGCTCTGCGGTCAGGTGGTCGGCCGCCCTCTCCAGTAGGCCTCCAGTAGCCGGGGCCCCAGGTGTTGCGTCGGCACCGGCTCCTGCTTCTTGTCGATTGCTGTTACGCTTACAACGGGCTCGCACGTTCCCTACTCCGTCCCGGCCTGGACGTTGTGATCGGTGTCCGTTGGATTTAGCAGTCTCACTGGCACCTCCCCTCGGCACGGCAGCAATGCCCTGGCTACACACAGTCCGCGTACAGGCGTCTTCTGGTCCAGCATCATGTTCCTGGTTCTCTGGCCTTCCAGTCGCGCCATCACCTTCACCTCGCTCCTAGCGGGGACAACCACGTCTTCGTTCAAGATGACCCTGCAGATTCCAAGGCGCTCTTCGGGTTGACGGAGTATAACCTCTTCTCCGTTGAGCCGCAGGACCTTCTTGCCGAGGTCGACCGTCGCCTCGTGTCTCCTGAGGGCATCCAGTCCCAGAATCACCTCAGCCACCTTCGCTACGAACACCCACAAACGTACGGCACTCCTTCCCAAGGTCAACTTTAGCAGGGCCTCCTCCACAGGCAAGGTGTCACCCGATGCCGTGACAAGCTGGTATGGTCGGTTCGGTTTCCTCGTCGGCAAACCCTTGGTCACGTTAGGTCTGAGGATGGTCACGGCTGCCCCGGTGTCCACCAGCACGCGGCACGGTTTCCCCTCCACCCAATCGTCCGCGATGAGGCTGTCATCCAAACGCCGACTGACAGCGCGCAGTGTTACTCGAGGGGATGATGGTGATGGCGCCGACGTGCCCCTCTCCATGACGGCCGTTACTCGTTTTCCGGCTGCTCTTCCTGGTGTGGGCAGTCTCTCTCCAGGTGTCCGGGCTGTCCACACCCCCAACACAGGCCACTAGGTGTTCGCCGGCGTCCCTCGGCTGGTCTCCTGTCTCAGGTGTAGCGGACACTCCTCGTTCTCAACGTCGGGACAGCTGTTACCTTGGCCGCCTCCATCCTTAATGCTGCCGTTAGCGCCTCTTGGATGGTTTTATAATCGCCGGACATTTGGCGCTGACGAATCTCCGTGTCTCGTACCCCGTCAACGAATTTGTAGGCAGCATCGCGGGATACGAACTCTGGTGGGAGGTCGACTAGGGCCTTGCCAGCCAGTTGTACAACTGCCAGGGCGAACTCCTGCAGCGTCTCCCCTGGCTGCTGTGACCTTGCCTTTAGCTGGCTGCGGTATGCTGCGGCTAAGCGGTGGTTTCCAAAACGATTCTCCAGGGCCTCCCAGATGCCCTTGGGCGCTGCCGTTGCCTGTACCGCGTTCAGGACTTCCGCGGCCCGTCCCTGGAGGCTGGCTATTAACTGTGTGGCCTCCTCCTCTGGTGACCATTTGTTGTGCTTGGCCACTGCGTCGAATTGGTGGCGGAAGACCTCAAACATTGACGCGCCGTCATATTTCGGAGGTTTGACGCGCGCCGATGTTGTGTCGCGTCCCGGTGTGTCGGTCTTCAAATCCTTCAACCTCCTGCCGAGGACGTCCTCCTCCATGGCGTTCAGGGACTTGACGCTGCTGTGGGCCTTTCCTTCCAGGTCGTTAACGCGACTCGCCAGGTCTTCCGACGCGCTCTCCCAGCTCCGTGACGTCCTCCTTTACGTCGGCCAACTGCTCTTCAAATTTTGTGGCGAGGACGTCGTTGGCCGCTTTAATTTCCTTGGTCAATTCGGTCTTAATTTCCTTCAGTTCTGCGGCCAGGTTGTTGTTTGCCGTCTTCATTTCCTTTATTTCCGCGGCCAGGTTGTTATTCGCCGCTTCTGTTTTCGCAGCAAAGTTGTCATTTGCTGCTTTCATTTCCGTCATCTTCTCCAAAATCTTTTCCAATGCAGCCTCCATGTCGTCGCACTCCTGACACCAATTGTGACTTTGTGGGCTCGTGAAATCAAAAGTCCAAGTTACAAACACAAAAAAATTGTACTTTATTTCCGTAGAAATACGCTTCGTACACATACACAATACAACATACAAGCTCAACAAACACAGCCGCTTACCCACACGCATTCAATTACTGACCCACTGACTCTCTTTGGCAGGCAGGCTACCTTTTTATAGTTTTTGTAACATTCCAGAAATTTCTCAAACAATTGATACCGGCTAGAACAAAGGCGAACTCTTGCAAAATCAGTCTGCTCCTGCCCACCATTTCGGCAAGCTTTTGTCTCCACACTGCATTGCCATCTCTTTGATCTTGTTACCCGCGCTGCCTCCAACCAACAATGACCTGGCAACATTATTAAAACTTAATAAGTGTACAAATATATTGAAATGTAACTGTATTGGAACACCACAGTGAAGCGAAATAATTATTAAATTATAGGTAAGTCGTATTTCATATGAGTATTAAGTTTGAGTAGTGAAGCTGATGTGTAATAAATGCGACTCATCTATAATTTAATAAGTGTACAAATGTCCATACTTTAAAACAAGGTGAACCAGTATTAGGAATGCATTATTGGAATGGTTTCCTTTGTCAGTGAATGATGGCTTAATTGATCCACAGCTTATGTTCTTTTCTGGTTACGCATGGTTCCACCTCAGTGGTCGTGTCAACAATCGGCACTGTGCCTCTGAAATTCCACATCATGTTCAGGAAGTTCCTCATTGTGATAAGAAAATTGGAGTTTTATGTACTGTTAGCTCTAGACGTATAATCAGTCCAATATTCTACGAGCAGAGAGGTAGCAAAATGACATTTTGTCCCCATTTTACCATGAACTGGCAGAAGAAGAGAACCATCACTCTGTTTAGGCCCAGATCTGCTACCCTTTGCTGATGAGGCGAGGTTTCTTGGATTGATATTTGATAGAAAACTTAGTTGGTCATCGCATATAGCACAACTAAAAGCACGATGTGAACAATCTTTAAATATCTTGTGGGTACTAAGTGGAAAATCGTGGGGAGCAGATCGTACAGTGTTATTGCAACTCTATTGCACACTCATCCATTCCAAATTAGATTATGGTAGTATCATTTATGGCTCAGCACATCCATCTGCGCTGAAGAAATTGGACACAATCCATAATTGTGGCATACGTATAGCAGTCGGAGCATTTCCAACAAGCCGAGTTATAAGCCTGTATGCTGAATCTGCAGAACCTGCTCTGCCGTACCGGTACAACATCTTATTAGCAAATTATGGCTGTAGACATAATTGCATGCCTACACATCCCAACGTTTATGCCGTTCTTCAATATCTTAATGGATGTGCGTTATAGAAACACCTATCTTAAACCAAAACCAGCTGGTTTTCAATTCTAGGAACTTCTTAGAAAGCCTGACACTGATATGCCTAAGATGTAACCTAAGGCAGAGAGAGAATATACCCTCCTTGGTTGTGTAGGATGTCCCTCCTAGATCTGGGCATGACTAAATACGATAAATCTACCATGTCTATATCTAGTATCCACACATGTTTTTTAGAATTTTTACCATGTTATAAAGACTGTTTTTTAATTTATACTGATGGCTCAAAGAGCTCAAATGATGTTGGTTGTGCTTATATGTGTGGAACAGAACCATATACATTTGGATTCCACACTAGCACTTCCATTTATAATGCAGAGCTTTATGCAATATACCAGGCCAGTTTACATATACGTCTACGAATGATGGGGACTGCTTAATCCTGAGTGATTCCCTCAGTACACTTCAAAGCCTTCGGCATCTGTGCAACTACCACCCTAATGTGCAGCGTATCCAGGATGGCCTCCACGATTTACACGCTTCCGGCATTAGCATATGTGTGTGGAACTGAACCATATACATTCGGATTCCACACTAGTACTTCCATTTATAATGCAGAGCTTTATGCAATATACCAGGTCATTTTACATGTACGTTTACGAATGATGGGGACTGCTTTATCTGGTGTAATTCCCTCACTGCACTTCAAAGCCTTCGGCATCTGTACAACTACCATCCTAATGTGCAGCGTATCCAGGATGCACTCCATGATTTACACGCTCCGGCGTTAGCATATGTGTGATGAACCAAACCATATACATTTGGATTCCACAATAGTACTTCCATTTATAATGCAGAGCTTTATGCAATATACCAGGCCATTTTACATGTACGTCTACGAATGATGGGGACTGAGTAATTCCCTCAGTGCACTTCAAAGCCTTCGGCATCTGTACAACTACCATCCTAATGTGCAGCATATCCAGGATGCCCTCCACGATTTACACACTTCCAGCATTAGCATATGTGTGTGTGGAACCGTTATTTGTTAAGAAGGGACCCTGCTCCAGTTTGTCTGTTTTGCAACAAAGCTTTATCAGTTCCAATATGTGCTGCTAGAGTGTTTTTGCCTAGCACACCTGAGGAAGTCTCCGCAGCTGCCGGCCAGCTTTGCAGAGATGCTGGCAGATGACAACAAAACGGTGGAGAAGGTGTTTAAATATTTTTCTAAATTGGATTTTAGAATTTAGTGAAGAGTTGTTTTTCTGTGCCTTTTGTCTTTATCTTTTTATTTATTGCTTTTTTGGAGTTTGCCTTAATTATGTACATTTATCTTATTTGTGATTTTATTTAGAGTTTTATTAATGTTTTAGTATTGTATATATCTGGCTTTTGCTATTAATAGTTTTTTAAAGGGCGCTGATAAACACTGCAGCTGGGCGTTCATATATAAATATCTACAGGCCCAAATGACCTTGCTGTTGACGGGCCCTAAAACACCACACACTCACTACATATCTACAGAAGAAGAGAAATCATGTGGGCGATTTCAACAAGATTTGCTACTGCCCATACAGCAGAGGACTTCATGAATGAAACAGGAAACTGTTTGAAGTTAGAGTAAATTGTGTTGACGTATGGTCCTCTCACTCCCCCGATCTAACAATGTATGATTTTTACTTGTCGGGTAACCTGAAATTTGGAACATTACAGTAGCCCATCTTAATTGTGTGAATCAGAACATGTTCTGCCGATATAATGCTTGTTTAGCCGAGAGTGGACATCATTTCCAGTATCTTCTCTAAGGTAAGTGTTATACATGCTTTACATGCAAAGTTTACGTAGGAGCAAATCTGGCTGTGTCACACTCCAATTGCACACCGGTGAAATGGCATGCTCCATTTTTTTACATAAAGAACCCTGTATAATTTGTGCAGAAAATTTATGCCTTAATGTAAATCCACTTCAGTGTGTTGTTTTTCCATAAACACATCTCATGGTATTGTCAGTATAGACTATTTGTTTTGCTACCAGTTGTTGACACTGCAGTATGTGATATACCGACCTAGGTAGTATGAAGAAGTGATTCAAGCACAGTTCTGATAATATCTGTATGGCTGCCCCACTCTGTCCTAGGCTTGATGTGCCAGCTTCCTTAGTAATACTAACCAATCTGCACTTAATAAGTAAAATTGTATTTTTGTGTGTTCTTTTAAACTTTTTAGCCAGATATAATAAATGTAGTTTGATTGGAAGTTTAGTTAAACCAAAAGTTTAACTGGAGGCATAGTATATAGGATGTATCAGAAATACTTTTACAAACTTCAGGTAAGGATTCCTCACACTAAAAGAAGGAAAAAAGTTCACATGAACGTATGTTCCATAGTCCTTGGTTTTCACGTCATTCCTGTCACAATGAAAGTGTAAGTTCAACAGTCTTCAGGGTCCAACCTCAAAACTTCATTTCTCTATGCACTCATAGAAGGTTTTGACCTATTGTACTACATATGGTAGATGGCGAAGTGTTGCCATGGAGACTTGTTTACATTGTCATTTGTTATCATTCTGTCTTCAACGTTTCAATTGTATATATGTGGCGAGTTAACAGCACGTGTTTTGTTCCACCATGGCTGGATATTCATTTCGTGAACAGGCAGACATGATTTTTATGTATGGTCGCATGAATGGTAATGGATGCAAGGCTGCATGGCTCTATCAGATGGAGTTTCCAGACCGAAGACAATCGAGTCATCCAACTTTTGTTGCTGTTTATCGTTGCCCTGCTGAGGTAGGAACCGTTGCACCATGGACTATTGATCGAGGAAGGCCAAAAGTTGTTCATACACCAGAACATGAAGCACAGATGTTAAAGTGTGTCAAAGATGATCCAGGTATCAGTACAAGACTATTGGCTATGGCATCTGGTACATCACATGTGACAGCATGGAGGATACTTCACGAGTAGCTCCTGTATTCATATCATTTCAATGTGTGCAGGGCCTTTCACGTGCCGATCATCCACCATGGGATAACTTTTGCCTATGGTTTGTACCAAAAACAGCCAATCCATTGTTTGTCTCATCAGTTTTGTTTACAGAAGATACAACGTTTGGGAGAGATGGAATTACTAATTTCCACAAGGTACATGTATGGGCAGATCGTAATCCTCATGCTGTACTTCAGACTAGACATCAGCAACAGTTTGGGCTGGTATTATAATTATGGTAGGTCTGGTAGGTCCACATGTTTTATCAGCACGTCTTACTGGTTCTGTCTGCAGGGACTTGATCCAGCACACTCTTTCCGACCTACTTCACGAAGATGGGGCCCGAGCACATTTTAGTCGCATTGTTCAAGATGCACTGACTGGTATCTACCATGATTGATGGATAGGCAGAGTAGGACCAGTTCCATGGCCTGCACATTCTCCTGACCTCAATCCTGGGGCATCTTAAATCATTGGTTTATGGAGCTGCCATCCTGGATACAGAAACGTTTCATCAACATGTCATGGAAGCCTGCAAAACCATGTGCCACCATCCCGGAGTTTTTGAAAGTGTGCGACATTTCATGATTCGACGAGTACAGGTATGCATAGAAGCAAGAGGAAGACATTTCAAGCATTTATTATTAGTTTTGTGTGTTATAAGTGTACCTTGCCCTTATTGGATGTGACTTGTTAATTTACAAGTATAGTTAATTGCACTGTAAATTCACATTTTGATGTGTCTTATATCATAGTACTCATGTACAATGTATGATTTACAAGATGAATAAATTATCTATCCATCCGTCTGTCCATCTGTCTGTCCATCCGTCCATCCATCCGTCCGTCCATCCCTCCTCTCCCCGCCCCCACTGTGCTGAGCACCTCCCAACGAGAAAACAAAGGATTATGGGACATATATTCATATGAACTTTTTTCCTTCTTTTGGTGGGAGGAACCCACCAATCATATCCAAAGATTGTATAAGTATTTCTGAAACATTCTGTATATGTTTCCTCATATATTTAATAAAATTATTCTTATTTCTTTTTGTTATCTTCTCTTCCTGCTGGTATGGAGGATTGGTCCATGTGCTGTATCAGAGAGAGTAAGTCAGGATGAGGAAGCAAGTCATAGAGCTTTTGGTGGAATGACGTATGTCGCTAATGCCCTGGAGTCACTCGCCTTCTGGCTTCCCAGTACTTAGAAGCTATATCTTGATAATTTTGTGAAGCTGCACAGTTTTGTACATGTAGAGAAGTTAGTATGCCAATTCTGCGGAGATGTTTTCCTAGGCAACAGCAGATTTATGTGGCAGTTCCAGAACTTCAAAGGGATTCTGTAGAAGTATTTTCATATTTCGGTTACCAAGTTTTTCATTTAGTCCAGATTTGTAATTATCATTCATTTTTTTCTTTATAATCCTTTTAATTGATTCATATGAAGAGGCTTTTGTTTCTTTCTGTTTAATTTTACATACTTTTTTTGCTAATATATCAGCCCTTTCATTCCCTGAACTCTACAATGGGTCAGAATCCATTGAAAAACTATGTTTTCCAATATGAAAGGGTAGAGCCAGACTAAAAAATTCAATGCCACACCTGGGATTTGAACCACGGATCTTCTGGTCTCCGTCCAGCCGCTCGAACCATTGAGCTACTATGGCCAACCTGCCGATATGACATTAAATTCTTCAACTGACTCTTGTTTTTCGCAGTAAACCACTAGGAGATGTCATAAACACATGAGACAATAATGAGACAATCTCTCTCTATGTTTTCCAAGTTTTTTAATGGTCTGGATTATATTTTGTATTGCTAGAATTTGCTCCGTTTTTGGATAGGATGTTGATGCTACTGCCTGAATTACTGCTTTAGAATGTGACAAAATAAATAATAATTTTCCATGGTTGCAGCCAAAAAAAGGATGTTTTGGAGTGAAAGATCAGAATTTGTAATGTATCTTCCAGCGCATTCCACCAGCTCCAGTTCCTTGTTCATTTAAGAGATAAATGTGTCCACTTTACAGAAGGGTAATTTTTTTCTAAAGCTAATACCTTAGCCATGTTTGGGGGAGTTTCTCTTTTATTACTTAAATTACCATATTTACTTCAAAATAAGACCCCTTTTTTAAACCAAATTATTGCCAAAAAATCAGGAGGGTCTTTTAATTGTATATTTCAGGCCACGAAAAGATCGAGTTGCTCTTTTGGCGGCTTTAAGCTTATTACTCTGGTTTTGCCAGTAACAAATTATATTTAGAAATCAACGTTTTGGGAGTGTGCATCTCTCCCATCATCAGGATATTTATTAAATGTTATAACCACAAATGAAACACTGGATATATCACAAATATAAACAAAGACAAAACACTATCAAAATTTGCATTACTGAACAAATGACTGTTTTGAGTAAATTAAATGCCAGGTCAGGAGATGGCATGAGTATGGAAAATTAATTGGATCAAAGAAACATAATTACTTAACTTGATTATCAAGCTGTATTGATCTGTGCTTCTTAAGTTGATAGATTTCCATTTTTAAGGCCGGTTTCCAAGAGGGGCTGAACTGAAATCCAGCATCACGATTAAGTGTGCTTCTTTCAGAGGAGTTGGTGAAAGCCTCCTGAACTCTTCGCTCCCAGTAACTGTTGCATATTACCAAGATGGTCGTCTCCCGAAAATTGGCTATATGGTCGTTAATCAAAACAATGCTCTACCAGCCTAGACTTCTCAGGTTGCATTAAACGAATGCTCCATTCATGTTCATTTATTCTGGTAGCAATGGTCCTTCTGGTTTGTCCTATATACAGTGTCCCACATTCACAGGGAATACAGTACACTCCCGGATCTTGGAAGTCCAGTTTGTCTTTCATTGGTCTCAACAGATGTTTAATCTTCAGAGGTGGCTTGTGGATTTCAGTTCAGCTCCTCTTGGAAACCGACCTTAAAAATGGAAATCCGTCGACTTATGAAGCACAGATCAATACAGCCTGATAATCAAGTAGTTACGTTTCTTTGACCCAATACATTTTCTATACTCATGCCATCTCCTGACCTGGCATTTAATTTAGTGAAAGTAGTCTTCTGTTCAGTAATGCAAATTTTGATAGTTTTTTGTCTTTGTTTATATTTGTGTTATATCCAGTATTTCATTTATGGTTATAACATTTAATAAATATCCTGATGATGGGAAAGATGCACACTCCCAAAACATTGATTTCATATTTCATATTCATCGCCAGGAAAGATTCAGGTCTTAAATTATACTCTCTCAGGATACTCTCGATCTGCTGTTCTTACACCATTTTTTTTTCTTTCTGCAAATTCCAAAATATCTAACTTAAAACCTGCAGTGAAACTGTTTTGCAAATTCATGTTACCAATAACACAGACAAAACACAAGAGAAACTCACTTTCAGTAAAGCTGCTGCAGTTTTAACCAAAGATCTCATTTTAGTAAAATGGTAAGAAGCCGGTAGTAAGCTCTACATACCATGCTCCTATTAGGTATGTGAAAATAGTGTCTCACCCCCTCCACCAGCTACCGGCTCCTTTCTTCACAAACAAATGAAAGGGTAGAACTTATCCTTGATCAACCGTCTACCAATAAATGTATGTACAGTATCAGAAATTCTGAGGAACAGATTTTCTTGGAACTACATTCTCAAACGGACTGGGTCTAACGTTCGCATACATAATTAAATTGTAGACGAGTCATATATTTTACACATCAGCTTCACTTACGTACCTATATTGAGGAAATATTTCATGAACCATCGTTTGCATCATCAGCTCTAATGCGACTAAAGCTTGATCCAGTGTTGTGACTAGTTTTGGAGTTGCTGCTGCCATCTGTTGATTTTTCTGGTGGGATTTCAAAGTTCATTAGTTGTTTTTCTATGTATATTCTCTCCCATATGACGAGTTCACTATGTTTTTGTATGTATTTTAGTAATTTGGTGCTATCTTCAATCTCATGATTTTCAGACCAGAAATGAGCTGCTATTGCGGACTTATCAATATTTTTGTATCTTAAGTGCCCAAAATATTCTTTCTTTCTAGTGCCTATGTTTCTTTTTGTCCTCCCTATGTAAATTTTTTTCAGTCTTTACACTTAATCTTGTAAATGCCTGACTTTTCTTCTGGTTTTATCTTATCAGTATTATTACTGTGAAGTAGGTTTTTAATGTTGTAATTGTTTTTTGGTGCCAATGTTATATTGTATTCCTTGAATATTTTTTGGAACTTTTCTTGTGGCCCAGGGGTGGTAAGTAAATTTAGCAAATCTAATTTCTTGTTTTATTGGTAACAGAGCTTTGATCTGTTTTAATCTTTTTTGAAGTTTGAATGATTTTATTTTTTTATCTACAAGGTTTTTTCCATATCCATTTTTAATTGCAGTTTTTAAGATTTGATGGTATTTTTGATATTCTTGCTGGCTGAGGGGTAGATTTACTAATCTGTGCGTGAGACTGTTGATGGTGGCATGTTTGTGTGGAATTGGGTTGAAACTATTTGCTTTGATGTAATTATCTGTGTGTGCTGCTTTTCTATGGATACCAAATTCCAGTTTTTCATTGTTTTTTGTGATTTTAAGGTCCAAAAAAGGTAAAGTACAGTCCTCTTCAGTTTCTACTGTGAATTGTACGCTGGGTTCTTGAAGGTTGAGTAGTTTCAAAGCATCATCTATTTGTTTGTAGGGCACTATTGCAAATATGTTGTCTACGCATCTGTACCATGTTTTAAAAATATGAGGGAAGGCTTTAGTTATGCGTTTCGAAAAAGCTCATGTATAAGTTGGCCAAAAATGGTGATAGCGGGCTTCCCATAGCCAGTCCTGAAATTTGTTTGTAATACTTTCCATTGAAAACAAAATAATTTTGGTTTATACATATTTCAGTCATTGCCAAATATTCTTCTATTGTATTGGCATCTAAGTTAATTGAAATTAGCCATTTCTTAAGTTGAATCATGAATTTGTTTATTGGGATGCTAGGGAAGAGGGAGCGGACATCAAAGGATACTAAAGTGTCTTGAAGTGCCATTTTGCCAGAAGGTAAGTAGGAGTGTTAACATTATTTACAATGGGTATGTTGGGTTTGTGTATTTTTGGAAAACCATATAATCTTGCAAGGGTAGGGTTGTCAGGTGTTCCAATACAGTAAAGTTTTGATATATTTGCATACATATTTGTTTTTCTATAATATGCTCGCAAAATTTGGTGGGTCTTCTCAAGGGGGTCTTATTTTCCAGTAAATACAGTGTTTAAATTTAGATTATAATGAAAACTGAAATTATCAATTGGGTTGATACCATATATTATGATATATTTATTTGGTGCAATGATTTTTTATAATTTACGTCCTCCAATGTTAAGTCATATCGGACAATGAATGAAATGGGCAAAATGATGCTCAAATGCGTCCAGGGTCCATGGAGCTTAGAGCTACCCGACATTCATCTTTCAGGATTAGGGGAAACCCCGGAAAAAACCTTATCCAGGTAACTCACCCTGACCAAGGTTTGAACTCGGGACCTCTTGAACGCGAGGCAGACACGCTACCATCTACATCACTGAGGTGGGCAAGTGGAATGAATGATGGGAGAAACTTGACTTCAAGTGATACAGTCTGCTAGGATCAGACCAGAAAATTGCTCTATACTCCTGCTGTCCTAAGAAGCAATTCCACAAACAAAACCTACTGGTTAGCTACTCTTGTTCATGCAGCTTGTTTAAATGTAATATGGCGTAACACAAGGGCGAAAGTGTCACTGTCATCTGTCATGCTTGTGCATATGTGCTTCTTAAGATGGATGCAGTATAATAAGTATTACTTGTGAACTTAGAACTTGCAAGTGAACCTGTTGCAGTCCGCAGGTCTCATCCTAAACTCTTAACACTAGAGTAGACAAATGAAAGTGGACATGTCACTCAATGCATTTATTTATTGGTATACTGCAAAATAAAAGTCAATGGGCATTGTCAGTGCAGAACATCAGTTGTGATACATCTTATGCAATAATGTTCACATCTTATAAAGTAACACAGAACCTATTACAACTGTGCAAGTATCGAGTCAAAATCATTCCCATTGCTTCTTGTCTGATTCAGTTGAAAATTTGTATATATATCAATGACCAGATGTCAGTTTGCATTTGTTAGTAATCAAATATATTTTAAATGTATTCCCAGCAAGTTACACAATTATATTAATTTATATTAGGTTACTCAGTTTATTTGAAGTCTATTACATTTGCATATTAATACTTTCAAAAGTAGTTGCTTATCACGTGTAAAGAAGTGCTGCTATTTAACAAAGATAGGTTATGTGAACATTCTGACATAAATATAACATCATTATCTGATGGGAGATTTATTTATTTCAACAGTTTTAATTTGTCTCTTGGTAACTTCAAAGTATACTTCATGCAGGTAGTGTATTATTAAATTGTGCATCTGTGTTTCTATTTTCAGAATGTATTGCATTTCTCAAACAATGAAGGACATTTTGTATTATACACAAAGTTGACTGTGTGCTTGTATTAAACACTTTTCTGGAAGTGGCATTATTAGAGTACACTATTAAAAGGCCAAATTCAAAATTGATATACCCCAACATTAACAGGCCACCTCGGTACCGTGTCTACCTCACGTTCAGGAGGTCCCGAGTTCGAATCTCGGTCAGGCTGAGTTACTTGGATAAGGTTTTTTCCAGGGTTTTCCCTTATCCTGAAAGTTGAATGTCGGGTAACTGTAAGCTCTATGGACCCTGGGATCTTTTGAGCATCATTTCACCCATTCCATTCATTGTCCGATATGACTTAATGTTAAAGGACGTAAATTACAATAATAATAATATATCCCAACATAAACAGATGTTGCACATCTGATTGTCATGGAGGTTGTACATTATTGTAAACTTCGATCACATTAAAATTTGAATGACAGGTATTTTTTTAATATTCTTCTGTTAAGAAATGAAAATTGAAGAAAATGTGTTTATTTTACTAGTGTGTGTGTGTGTGTGTGTGTGTGTGTGTGTGTGTGTGTGTGTGTGTGTGTGTGTGTGTGTGAGGATGGACTTTCATATTTTGGGGAACATATTTGAAAATAATTATAAACCAAATGCAAGATAATGATTCTCCATATAAATCCAACTGAAATGCATATTTTGTATGTTTATCTAGAGCTACATATGTTATTCACTTATATTGACTTGATGAGTTTAAGAAAAATTATAAACATTATTATCTTCCTTGCTGACCAGCACACTGAGGTGGGGTGAACCCCAGTTGTACAATAGATAAGAGTGATGTGATGATGAGGCCAGTTGAACGAACAAGATCAAATACCACAAGGAAGAGCAGTTCTGCCTCCCTGGCAAGCACGGTCTGAATCATCCTACTCACTTCTTGACGGTTAGTTCTGTTACCTGTAACAGTGAAATGCATTGTAGAAACCAAATGGCAAGTATTCCAAATATTATTGCACAAAGGAAAATATATCTATGGGTCTCTACTCCCTCCCAGTACTTTGAAGCAAGTAACTCTATCAGAAACATAAATGGAAGAGGTGGTTGTTAACAGTTTTTAAGTGACCTTAGTAAAATGGAACTCATACTTTTCAGTACAGTAGAATCTCTTTTCCCCAAATATACTGGGACTAGGACCGATCCAAGTTAACAAATATTCAGGTTATGCAGAGAATGACGGAAAAATGATAAAGGATGTATAAAATCACTGGAATATTTTAATAGAGTTTAAAAATTACTATTGACACACTTTCATCTGAAAACACATACGCCTGCCTCGGTAGTGTAGATCGTAGCGTGTCTGCCTCACGTTAAAGAGGTCCCGAGTTCGAATCTCGGTTAGGGTGAGTTACCTGGATAAGGTTTTTTACGGCATTTTCCCTTATCCTGAAAGACAAATGTCGGGTAGCTCTAAGCCCCATGGACCCCGTACGCATTTGAGCATCATATCACCAATTTCTTTCATTCATCTGATATGACTTGACGTTGGAGGCGGTAAATTACAAAATAAAAAAAAAATAGTAATAATAAAACAAAACAAAAAAAAATAAAAACACATACACTGTATGTACTGTAGTAGCCTATGTATTTGTATGCCCACAAATAGTCTAGTAAAAAAGGCAATGAGCTTCTGCTGTCTCAGTTTAGTGTAACGCTTATGATTAGCACGATCTCACATCCACTTTAACATTAGAAGTACATTTGACTTGACTCTTGAAATAAAGCATCAATTTTCTATTTTTGTTACTGCTTGTATTTGGGTCATAACCACAGCTGGTTCATCAACAATGTCTGTATTTGAATACTCTTCATTTTCATTTTCAGTAACACTACATGATGCAATAATGCCTTTCTCTGTAATAGGTTTATAACCTCTGTCATTGTCAATGTCTTCTTCCTCAACATCGGAACAGTTATGCATGTCGAACTATAAACTTGAAAGAAGCATAGAGACAGTGAAGCACAACTTAGCACAAAAGTGAATCGATTCATTTTTGTGCTAAGTTATCCATGTGTTTAAAAATGTATATAAAATCTTCTTGCACTTTATTTTTTCTTCCTCAGTTTTGTTTTCTGACAAGTCTCTGGCCGTATTATACCATGTTGCCCTAAGTCTTCCTCTACATCTACTCAGTCCTTGAGGGTTCCAATCAAATGTCATTTTTGTGATGTCATTTTCTCTCCACAAAGCATGCCCGAACTACCTCCACTTTCAAAATTTAATTTCTTTAGAGATTTCATGCTGATCTGCTCTTTGTTGATTATATCTCCAGCCATGAGGTAATCATAATATTTCTCAGGCAATGTTTATGAAGACTTGGCATACATAGGAAAGAAACACACAGAAAATTTCATAAAATCAGATGGATATAACCCAAGATAACTGAGCATATTGTTATCAACAGTTTAACTTTCAGGCGGGTTAATGTATGCTTAAATAAGAGGGAATATATTGATGAGTACTATCATATAGTTCACATTGCAGAATATAATGGATTTAGTGCTGAATTGGTTAAAAAGAAAATTGATAAATTCAAAAGACAACAGATGCAGACAAATAGCTACTCTTTCCCCAATCAGTAATAAAATTTCATACTAACCCAGAGCTACACTTCTTTCCAAAAAGTCTTAAAAGAACACAACATTACTTTGGCCCCACAGAACAAATTCAGTGTACAACACCTTTTGAAATCATATAATACAAAGGAGAAACCTACAGACAAAAAATCAGGTGTATACTGATTAATTGTAAAGGCTGTGACAACTTTTATATTAAGGAATTTGAACATTAGGTTGAAGCATTTTAGGAACATCAAGCACAAAGAAAAAGACAAATCGGCAGTAGCACACCATTTTTGGAAGGATAATCATGATATAGAACAAGAAATCCAATTATTAAAAAGTGTTCAGAGTTCAACTGCAGTAACCACATGGGAAAAGATATTCATAAAGAAATATGAAAAAGAACTGTTCAATTTCTTCACCAAACTTCATCAAGATACCAACAGAGGCACACCAAATCAACATAAGCTGATGTTAGGAAGGTCGTAACTTTAACCTTTTAGCATAAGTGAATTTTTAAATATAAAATTGTAATATAAATTTTATTTTGCTCTATGTATTTTTAAAATGTACTATTGTATTATACTTTATATTAATTTGTAACATTCTCAACTATATTGTAATCTATATTTATATTTTTGAAAATATTGTACATAAACTATTTTTGACGATGCCATGAGTCTGGTTGACTCCTACGGCTAATAAATTATTATCTGATCTGATCTGATCTGATCTGAAACACTAGCAATATACCTATGGAACATTGAGTACCAGTTCGACTCTGGCACTAACTTCATCTGAGCCTCCATTCTCAGAGATTATACTGCCCAAGCACATAAACTCTCCTCTTTCTAACATAAGAGAAGAATCAACTCTATTATTAATTCTCATTTCTTGTGTTTTATGCTTATTTAATTCCGATCCAGCATTGGATGCAAATTTATGTAGGTGTTGAAGTTTACCACTTTTATCTGTGTAAACAAACATCATCTGCTTATTCTAAACTTTCTAGTCTCAAATTTTATATCATTTTTTTTTTTATTTTAAGTTTTTGTTTATTCTAACATTAGTTTTTACCACAACAAACTATTTTGTTTATATAATAGATAGAATACTTACATATATTAAGATTTTGCAAACTATCATTAAGTTGAATAAATCTCTTTGTTTGATTATCTCGGTTTATTTGTTCCTGTTTGTAACTAGGTAGCAGCAATTGGAGCTGCTGTTGGGTGAGTGTGACGAAATCTGCAGACAGAAAAGTAAGGTTATGTCCAGAACTACAAACACATTTATTACCAACATAACTTGCTGATTAAGCAGTTTTCAGCTAAAAATCTCTATACAAGGTGTTAAAGGCAAGTGCTGTAGTTGGACCGGTATGTCGTTCCATCTAAAATTTGAACACATAAGCGTACCATCTAAATTCATGAAGTGATAATTAGAATTAAAAAAATTATGTTTTGTTCTTAGTACTAAACTGGCATGGCAACAGTTTTTGTATTAGCCATAAAGCTTCTTGGTTTAACAATGAAGAGTTAGGCGGTGTGAACCGTGATTCTTAAGTGACTTTTGCTAAGTAGCACTTAAACTTTTTTCCAGTTTGGTGAGCACTGCCTAAACATTTTTTCCAACTACAGCACTGGTTAGAGGTTTGAGAGCACAGACTTCAACAGCAACTTCCTGACTTTAGGCTGAAAAATAAATTTGGTGCCATTTTCCTCTAAAGTTCACATTGCATAAATAAAAAATAAAATTGATAAAAGTTTTGATTGCGAATATATCATCACACTAAAATTATAAATAGAAGTATTTATAAACAGTGGAGCTTCACCAATAAAATGTTTTCAAACCACTTCTCGAACTGTAAAACCACTTAAGCTCCACTTACATTTAAGTAACATGTCCTTTTTTTTTAAAGTTTGATTTATGAGTCACTATGTTTATACTCAACTGCACTTACTATGTTGTATAATTGAAACGTTCTCAAGATCATTCGATCTCATCCTCAGCTGTTTGGTGACTAGTGGAGGAAGAAGAATGTTCATTTAGTCACCAAACAGCTGAGGATGAGATCGAATGATCTTGAGAACGTTTCAATTATACAACAACATAGCAAGTGAAGTTGAGTGTAAACATAGTGACTCATAAATCAAACTCAAAAATGAAGAATACTTCATTGTTAATAATGCTTCTGCTTTTAATATTTATAACTTGTCGTAATTTTAAATGTAAGTGGAGCTTATTTTTAGAGCTAGAAAACATGAGTTACTGGTGTCTTTGCCATATGTTGCTAAAATGATTCGTTTAGCCTCAAAATGATACAAACGGACTGGATTCTTACATGTCTTTGCTTACACTCAGCAACCCCACAGTACTGGTATGCGCTTAGAATGGAAGGTCAGGAATGTAAACTGTAAACTTACCTGCCGTGACACAAAAGCAGCTTCTGTCAGTGTTTCAGATCTGTCTAATGCATTCAGAAGTATGGCAGTCTCTACCAATCAAGAGTATGCTTGTTACTTATGCGAAACTGATTGCAACAGTCATGAAATGCAACACTTGAGATAAGTTTCCTAATACAAAACCAAAACCAAGAGTCCAGTGAGGCCCATTTTGAACTTCTGCTGTAATTAGATATCTTGTTGATGTTGCAATTATTGACCATTTATAAATTTTTTATTTAAAACATATGTGGCTTTCATTTAATTTTACACTATACATCTGAATGAAATATTTTTATAAATAATAGTTGAATTTGCTGTCTTTGGTCATCACTATATCAGATATCTTATACATATCTCTTGCAAGCTTTTAATTTAGGTCTAGTTGCGTGTGTCAATCCATAACTGATAGATGTTGGTAGGGCCACTAATGAAGTAGCATATCAGCTACAGATGTATCAGAGAACATGGCAACCTCACCTGGCTCAACAGTGGAATCTGAGTTGTCTACCCTCTAATGGAGCAGCCTAGAAACTTGCAAGTCTGCGAGCCCTGTAGAGGGAAATAGGGGGGAAGACCACCACTGAGAGTGTGTGACCATGAACTCATTTCTCTCAGTGATTAGAAACATTGTGATGCAGTCTGCTCCAGTCACACTGTCCAGTATCTATGACTGACTACCCCCAGGATGAATGGCAGATGTACCCGGTGTGTTGCTAGAGTGTGTGACCATGAACCCATCTCTCTCAGTGATTAGAAACATTGTGATGCAGTCTGCTCCAGTCACACTGCCCAGTGTCTGTGACTGACTACCCCCAGGATGAACGGCAGACATACCTGGTGTGTTGCTAGAGTGTGTGACCATGAACCCATCTCTCTCAGTGATTAGAAACATTGTGATGCAGTCTGCTCCAGTCACACTGTCCAGTGTCTATGACTGACTACACCCAGGATGAATGACAGATGTACCTGGTGTGTTGCTAGAGTGTGTGACCATGAACCCATCTCTCTCAGTGATTAGAAACATTGTGATGCAGTCTGCTCCAGTCACACTGCCAGTGTCTGTGACTGACTACCCCCAGGATGAACGGCAGACGTACCCGGTGTGTTGCTAGAGTGTGTGACCATGGACTCATCTCTCTCAGTGATTAGAAACATTGTGATGCAGTCTGACTAATGGGAGTAGACCCTTGGAGTAAGTCACACTGTCCAGTGTCTATGATTGACTACCCCCAGGATGAACGGCAGAGGTACCCGGTGTGTTGCTAGAGTGTGTGACCATGAACCCATCTCTCTCAGTGATTAGAAACATTGTGATGCAGTCTGCTCCAGTCACACTGCCCAGTGTCTATGACTGACTACCCCCAGGATGAACGGCAGACGTACCCGGTGTGTTGCTAGAGTGTGTGACCATGAACCCATCTCTCTCAGTGATTAGAAACATTGTGATGCAGTCTGCTCCAGTCACACTGTCCAGTGTCTATGACTGACTACCCCCAGGATGAACGGCAGACGTACCCGGTGTGTTGCTAGAGTGTGTGACCATGAACCCATCTCTCTCAGTGATTAGAAACATTGTGATGCAGTCTGCTCCAGTCACACTGCCCAGTGTCTATGACTGACTACCCCCAGGATGAACGGCAGACATACCTGGTGTGTTGCTAGAGTGTGTGACCATGAACTCATCTCTCTCAGTGATTAGAAACATTGTGATGCAGTCACACTGCCTGTGTCTATGACTGACTACCACCAGGATGAACGGAAGATGTACCTGGTGTGTTGCTAGAGTGTGTGACCATGAACCCATCTCTCTCAGTGATTAGAAACATTGTGATGCAGTCTGCTCCAGTCACACTGCCCAATGTCTATGACTGACTACCACCAGGATGAACGGCAGTCGTACCTGGTGTGTTGCTAGAGTGTGTGACCATGAACCCATCTCTCTCAGTGATTAGAAACATTGTGATGCAGTCTGCTCCAGTCACACTGCCCAGTGTCTATGACTGACTACCCCCAGGATGAACGGCAGACGTACCTGGTGTGTTGCTAGAGTGTGTGACAATGAACTCATCTCTCTCAGTGATTAGAAACATTGTGATGCAGTCTGCTCCAGTCACACTGCCCAGTGTCTATGACTGACTACCCCCAGGATGAACGGCAGACGTACCTGGTGTGTTGCTAGAGTGTGTGACAATGAACCTATCTCTCTCAGTGATTAGAAACATTGTGATGCAGTCTGCTCCAGTCACACTGTCCAGTGTCTATGACTGACTACCCCCAGGATGAATGGCAGACGTACCTGGTGTGTTGCTAGAGTGTGTGACCATGAACTCATCTCTCTCAGTGATTAGAAACATTGTGATGCAGTCTGCTCCAGTCACACTGCCCAGTGTCTATGACTGACTACCCCCAGGATGAATGGCAGACGTACCCGGTGTGTTGCTAGAGTGTGTGACCATGAACTCATCTCTCTCAGTGATTAGAAACATTGTGATGCAGTCTGCTCCAGTCACACTGTCCAGTATCTATGACTGACTACCCCCAGGATGAATGGCAGACGTACCCGGTGTGTTGCTAGAGTGTGTGACCATGAAGTCATCTCTCTCAGTGATTAGAAACATTGTGATGCAGTCTGCTCCAGTCACACTGCCCAGTGTCTATGACTGACTACCCCCAGGATGAACGGCAGACGTACCCGGTGTGTTGCTAGAGTGTGTGACCATGAAGCCATCTCTCTCAGTGATTAGAAACATTGTGATGCAGTCTGCTCCAGTCACACTGCCCAGTGTCTACGACAGACTGCCCCCAGGATGAGTGGCAGATGTACCCGGTGGGTTGCTTATGAACACATGATTGCGTCCATACTCTGCAATCTCTGTAGCTAGTCCATACATGCTGAGTAGGTCAGACTGTAATGTGCTCTCAGATATACTTTTATACTAAAGTTTGTTGAGTAATCTCACCAAGATGACCCGAGTCTTGTACTACCTGCTACTTCCTCCTTATCCTGATAACCCAAACGCCATCTGTAAGTCTTCCATACACTGATGTTTCCGTGAGAGGTCGACCTTCCTGAACTATGGGTGACTAGGACATCTCCCGTCTACTTTATCTGTCTGGCTGTCTGTTTCAGGTTTGTAAGTGTCGGCAGGAGTTTTGGCGTTGCATGACAGGCAATTTACTCTCTGTAAATCCTTCTCCTTTGTATTGGAGAACAGAGCTTTTAAAGGAGTTTAAATCTTAGCTGTTAGGAACCCATCAGGGGCATACATCGACAAAAGTCCCCCTTCCAAAGCTTGTCACAGAGATTTCATTATAAGACAATACTTAAAACTAAAAATGTAATTTTGCCAACCTTAGTTGAGTATTATACATTACCTAATCTCAACAGCGGTGGGATGAGGGACGGGGCTCTTTGACACTCAGCCATTCCCTGTAACACAAAACCACAAATTTACAAACATCTTCAACTAGAGTGTAATGTAAAGGAGACAGGGGGCTTGCCCTTTGTGCTTCTACCATGATCCTTGGGAGCTAGAGATTCAATGAGTGGGTCTCTAACATTTCCAGCCACACATCGAACGCCTGGTACCCAAACAGATGACAGGAAAGTCATGGAGAAGGGCAACTACCATCAACCAGGGTCATAGGTCATAATGGGCAGTCAACCTCACTCGGTACATGTGTAAGTAATGAATATTTTATTGCTTAATATAAGTTCAGCTAACTGATACAGCAAAAACTTAAAACTACTAAACATAGGCAGTATCAATTCCCAGCAGTAGACACAATCATTTACTACTTAAAATCACATTTTGAACAGTAGAAATATCCATCATTCTCGTAATGAAGCACTAACTGTAAACATTATTTGTTAAAATTTGTATAGTTCTGTTGCAATATAACACATTATTATCAGCATTAAAGTAATAGCTTGCTTCAGTCAAACACCTACAAATAACTAATCTTTGTACTCAACAGTAAAGTTCAGTGAGGAGTTTCTACATGAAATGCATGTTTTGAGACTCAATCCAGAAAAAGCATTTTAAAAAAAATATGTGTGTGTGTGTGTTTGTGTGTGTGTGTGTGCGCACATGCATGAGTGTGTGTGTGTGTGTGCGCGTGCGTGCGTGTGTGTGTGTGTGAGAGTGTTTGTGGTTATGTTTGTGTGAGAAAGTACAGCTTAACTCAAATATGTAAATTTGATTAAATAAAATTCTTAAGATAAGTTAAGCATTTTTCAAGGCTGCGATACAAAGGTTTTCAAGAAAATCCCACTACCCATGACTACCCTTACAGTGAACGTTTCTTTGAAAATGTTGATTTTCTGAAACATGACTAACAATTTTAATTGAAATACACTATGTTTGCGATAGTTGTATGAGAATTGAAATGTATATCTTGAATTTTCTGTGAATGTACTCAGAAGTTCTCTTTATCCCGAATGACTTTTGTATAACTGATAAACTGTAAGAGATAGACAAAATATTACTACACAACAAATGTATATCTTGAATTTTCTGTGAATACACTCAGAAGTTCTCTTTATCCCGAATGACTTTTGTATAACTGATAAACTGTAAGAGATAGACAAAATATTACTACACAACAAATGTATATCTTGAATTTTCTGTGAATACACTCAGAAGTTCTCTTTATTCTGAATGACTTTTGTGTAACTGATAAACTGTAAGAGATAGACAAAATATTACTATACAACAAATGTATATCTTGAATTTTCTGTGAATGTACTCAGAAGTTCTCTTTATTCTGAATGACTTTTGTATAACTGATATACTGTAAGAGATAGACAAAATATTACTACACAACAAATGTATATCTTGAATTTTCTGTGAATGTACTCAGAAGTTCTTTTTATTCTGAATTACTTTTGCATAACTGATATACTGTAAGAGATAGACAAAATATTACTACACAACAAATGTATATCTTGAATTTTCTGTGAATGTACTCAGAAGTTCTTTTTATTCTGAATGACTTTTGTATAACTGATAAATACATGGGTGAGGTAGTTTGGCCATGGGAGTCCAACCAAGACCTCCCGAATATGGACCACATACCACTCGGTGGATTGGGGGGAGGGGCATTTAGAAAATTCAGTCCCAGTGAAGTGTATCGATGAATAGTAAGCAGGGTCGGCTGCTGTATAGGAGCACAAGAGCACGTGAACCCCTAATATTTATCTTGTAGAAACCCTTTTCCACTTTTCATTTGCTATTTGTATTTACCGCGGTCATTGCTTAATGTGTAGTAGTAGACGGTGATAGCATGAGTATGTGGCAACCTTGTAGGTAGCACACTTCTCTTGTGCTAGCACATCATGTAACCTTTAAAGCTCTGCGCATGCGTAGACGACAAATGCTACAGACAGGCATTGGTTGGGTATGCCCAGATCATAGCACAATTACGATGTGCACGTTAATTCACATCGACAATGCCAGAGTTCTTGGTCTACTCTGGGAAGTGCTGCTATCAATAGAGTTTAACTGGAACTATCTCCAAATACAACAAATGTTTACAACTCCTAGCGCTTTCAGCCTTTGCTTTGTTGCTTTATGTTGCTTTGAATATGGCGTGTTTTTACAATCCAGTTTCTAAGCAGATGAGACAATTGTGAGTTTTCTAATACTTCAATTACAACTAGTGCTTTAGAGCAAAGCAATTACTCTGTTGTGTGCAGCGATCATTTGCAAAGTTTTGGACTCTTTGTGACCGTTCCAATTCTCTCAAGTGGCAGCAATGAACTCGGTGGATTCCATTTTAAGAAGTGAAACAGATAAACTGACTTACGAAGAAAAAGTTGTTAATAAAGCGATTAGGACATCCGTTGACAGTTGAGCGTGTTACAAATATCATAAGCGGGACTACAGGTGCAAATTTAACAACAATGTACACACAACCTGTAAATGGCTATGCAGTTGCAGTATTAGAAAATCGCTTTTTGCTTTCTGTGCCAACTTGGTACATCTTAGTGAAAAGATAAAGAAGCACGCAGATTTACACTGACATAAGAATGCATGTATTCAGTTGGCCATGTTTGGTCGTGTGAGCTGGACAGCGTTTACAGACTGTCAGTAAAGTGAGACATTGAGCAAGTTGATACATTCTTTGTAGGCTAATAGATTGTATAACATTTTGTGGGGCGTTTGAGCTAGCACTCAGTAGTAATGGTGGTAGCAGTAGCGGATAGTACTAGTGTGCATTTTAGGTGTAGATCTTGTGAACAGCAACATTTTTGTTCTAGCAGCCGCCACTGATAGTAAGTGTAGTAAAGTGTCAACTGAAGACAGTACTCATATAGAAACTGTGTACATTAAACATGACGTCACTGAATGTGCAAAGTGTAAACAATGTGTATTGACCTTCACTTGAAAGAAGAGGGAATAAAATCCCTTTGTGTTTAGCCACAAATGGGCGGCTGCATTGCTAAATTCATTTGTGTATGTAACAAAATAATTTGGCTAACCTTTCAAATCAGACATATCGCTCTATTTGTGTTTCGTACGCCAAGTTACTACAAGTAACGTGCAAGTAATTTGTGATTGTAGCTCATTTTAAGTAAAATACGTCAGTATTTAGTGTGTTTATATGTTTACGTTGCAATAACGCCAAACATGCGGTCAGCGTCCAGGCAGTATAGTGGCCGCGTTTAAAGCATCCCCAACCGGCTCTCTTTGTAGGGAAAAACTGTTCTTCCCCCTAACCACAATGTCATAAACATCTTAGGAAACACCAACCGGGGTCAGAGGTGAAGAATGTTAGGCACATGTTTACAGCTCAGAATACCCAGGGTTGCCGTTGTTTAAAGTAACGTTTAGAGGCAAAATATAAATAAATAAATCAGAATTCACTGTAAGGAATCGTCATTGATCTTTTCAAATAAATTTTAAATGATTAATGTTTCCTATAATAATGCATAATGATACAACTCTTTATAACATAACTGAAAGGAGATATGTTACCTATGCTGTTATGGTATTAGTACTTATATTACGTACAAGAACTAAATGCGTATTATTAGCATAATATCCAAGGAAAGTTTAGTAAAACATCATTACAATTTTAAAGGGGTTAAATTGCATCAGTGTGCATGGATTTGCAAGGGATATTTACTTGCGAATTAAAGAAGCACTTTGGATATTCTGGTAGTTAATAATCGTTTATAAGAAAAGAGTGCACGTTAGAGCTTTGTTTATTGCAATCGTGAGCCGATTTATCCTAAGACAGTTTCCTTTATTCAATGGCAGCTACAGATGGTGAATTTCAGTTAAATTTAACAAAGCAATAAATACTTCAAAATAAAAAAAAAAAAAAAAAACAAGAAACTGAAGAAAAACTAGTAAGGAAACTCTATTACTCTTTTTAAATTTTCGAAGCTTTTTACAAGGATATCTGCTAATTTAAATAATAATCACGTACATTCCGCATAATAATTAAATATGCCATAAACGCTTTAGAATTCGAGAAAGTTTAGAAATACTGTTAGATATATATTACACGTATGAATGGAAATCCATGTTAGGTTCGATACCCACGGTCTACACATCTTAATTAAATTACGCAAGTGCTAAACACCAATAACTATTAAACACTAATAAATTTATAAAACTATACCAAGTAAAACTTTATGTAACTTCTATAAATATAAGCTTAATTAACACACATAGGAAGCACGTTTGCACAGTCTAAGCTAATTTCTGAGGACACAAGAAAAATATTGCAACAGCGCTCTAACTTGGTGAACGTATTAAGAAGGACCTCCCATATGTTTAAGGGTCGAAAACCCTTATAATTGCTTACATGTGAGGAGGCGTTGTCAGAAGGGAAAGCTTTTGACGCCGCCTGGGATGCGATGGACGAGGCTACTATACTAACCGATAAGTGAAACACTCTCACGTAAAGTCTGTCTAGTCAACGCGAGTGCAGTTCGGCCGCCTCCTTTGACGAACCCTTATAACCGGTCCTCCTTCTCCCAGTCCTTTCCCGATACGTCATGGGTATCGTACGAGGTTTCGTCTAAATTATCTTATGTCCATTACTGCGAAACTTCCGTAGTTTTCACAAATACAATTCTACTGGATTCCATAATAACCCTTATCTTATTCAAAGTGGGATATTTGAAACCCAACTCCTCAGCGCCCATAAGAAAAATCACAAATTTCTTGCAAATGTGCAACCAATTCATCTAAGGTGGGCGCTCTCCCTTTTGCATAGAATTTATAAATTTCTCGGCGAATTAAATCGCGTGTGAAATTATCCACTTTAGAGAAACGTGTGCTTTTGTTTTCACACTTGATCGGCGTCTTTGGTATGCCTTTCGTCACAAATTGTCTAACTGTATTTCTGTGAATACCCAGAATTTATCAGGTTCATTGCATGACCCCTTACCAAGATTATTTTTCAGCACATATTTGTGTGTTCAAAACAAACGCTTGAATATGCTTAGAAAGAGTTTCCGTTATAACTTTGTTTTTTGGGGCTTCTCCAGCAACACTTTCCAATTCATTCACACTATTGTCTTCACTTTGATTATATTCACTTGACTAAAAGTTATCTATTACTTCAATTGCATTTCCCTCCCACGGTCTCCACATCGTGACACAACCAATTTCTGCACGTAATGAAACAGATCAACTGAGACTCCACGTGGAGTCAACATGCGACTGTCATTGCTATTGGTCCTCAACGATAGTGTTCCATTTCTGAAGTGTGGAGATAGATTTATGGCGGTCATTGGGGTCCGTTTCCTTTGTGACGCAACTGCACTCGTGTTGACTAGACAGACTTTACTCAAAGCTCAGTCGGTAGCGTTCATCTTGGTTGTTTGAGGATCCCTCGGAGGAGATGGACACGTACCCTAGTTCGTGGACCAGGCTTCCTCTAGCCAGGGACAACAAGCTATACTTACCTTAAACATAAACAGTAAAGTTATCACTCCCCAGACGTTCATTTTTGCCATGTTTCCTGAAAACAAAAATTAATATATTTAGAACATGTGCGCCTCTATTCTAAATGATTGGACCCATGTTATAAAATTCGTATTTATTAAAGCAGAAATCTAACAGAACAATCTGTATAACAATAAGAGGAAGGTTTTTTTTTTTTTTTTTTTCGGTGGGCAGTAATGGGTTTAAAAGTTGCCGGTGGAGTGCTCGCGGCAATAGGCCGTTATTGTGCAGTACGTACTGAGATGTGGTATATTAATATGTTGATTAATGTTTAAAATGATGAGTTTTTTTTAATTGGTATGAGTTATAGGTGGCCATGACCGAATAAAGGTCACAAACAGGTGAAGATGAATGCTAATATCCAATCTAGATGCATGATAAATATGATAAATTAAATAGAAAGATAAAATTATAAAAGGAAATTGTTTTTAGTATTTTATATTTGGAAAATTAGAAAATTATATAATTCAAAGTTAATGTATTGGTCACAGGAAAAAGTGATGTAGACTATAATAATTAGTTACCATGGTGATCAGGTGAAAATCAATAAGTGGAGAGGACAAGATAGCGTCTTTTGCATGGTTACGTCAAAGAGAATAGACGCGTGTGCTAACCATTGCATCAACTATACTTAATATTCATCCTCCATATAATGACGTTTCTATATAGAACTTATTTATTTTCAGAAATCGCGCGTGTGTAAAGACAACAGAAATCTAAGAAAATGATTGTATTAGGATTGTAATAATCAGAATTGTTTGAGAATATGTTTGATCATCGTAGACGTAGTGAATTGCAGTGAGTTTAAATTAAAGAAAAAGTTGCAACCGTTATTTCCTTAACATTGAGTACTACATTCGAAGTACATTCGAGATTACGATCAAGAGTAGATCTCATGCAAACCGGAGCTACAAAGTACCACAACGAGAACACCACCATGAGTAAATCTTCATCCCTCACCATCAACACATTAGTAGTAACTTCGAGAAAACCATCCCACCATCTTCCCATCGTCGGCCATAATTTCGGTTGCAGATGGCACATGCAAATTATAGTGCAGCGGACATTTCGTAGCAAATTCGGTATTGAACCACCAAATAGAAAAAAGCATAGACCGACCTTTTGTGTGTCACACGGATTGAAGAAGGTTTTGTTCGCAGTCCAGTAAGTCTACCCATAGAACTAGTAGAGAACTTGGAGTGTCCCAACCAACTGTACGGGAAGTTTTGCTGTACAAGTCCTACCGATTACAACTTGTGCAGGATCTTAAACCTAAAGACAAAGAGAAGCGTCTCGAAATTTGTGGTTATGTCTAAGAACGATGGAGGACGACGCGTTTCTACAGCGTATCATATTGTGACTGTGGATTCATGAAATTAAAAGTCCAATTGCACAACTCAACAATGCTCTTTATTTCCACCGAATTACAGTCGGAACACTTGCCGATTACACAGAATTACGTAATGAACACAATTACAATTCACCAGTTCGTCTGTCACCGGTTCACTCTGCACTCGCGATCACGTACACATCCTCCGGTGCACGTACGCAGTCTTCCGGTCCGTTACCTCACTGGGCACTCCTCACGGCTGCTCGCCAAGAACTGAACTCTCGACCATGACCATGACGTGCTGGCTGGCTGTATATAGCCAGAAGGTTTTTGCTGCGTGCCCACCTGTTAAGGGTTTTACCGCAGGTAAGGTATTCGATCGGGATTTTGTAGGATGGATATGGTGTAGGTTTTGAGATTTGAAGAATTTTGTGAGGTTACAAGTATTGTACCTTCGGGATGAAAGGACAGGATGCAATTCCCTGCACCCTGGTGTTTTTAATTTAGTTTTGGGTTGGGGAGAATTTTGTTGCCAAACAACTTAGGAGATTATGTGGAGCTCAGCTTTAGCTGCTGTAAGGATTAGCTCCTGGGTTATCTTGGGTGCCCGCATGCCATGCGGGGGACCCGATATTGTCTAGAACGTCGTCTAGTGGGGTCATAATCTCCCAGTGATCTAACAAGGGCGCTTCTGTGAGTTGGTAAAGTTGCGTAGAATTTTGATGCCCGGCGCCTAACTTCGTCCTCCACATATGGAAGTCCCGACGCTTCGTGAAGCAACCTGGTAGGAAAATAGCGACCCACAGAATAGATAGACCGTAGCGCTCTATTCTGTGCACGTTGAAGCCATGCCAACCAGCTGTCTGCGGCCATGCCCCAGATCTCGCAGGCATATAGCATCACGGGGATTACCAGCGCTCGGAAGAGGTATAACCTCAGGCCAAGCGGCATCGAGCTCGACCCCAGCATAGGATACAGTGAAGCGATAGCTCCCTGTACCCTTGCCGCTAGGTCTATCCAATGTTACTCCAAGGTATCGGACAGAGTTAGTCCACTCTATCCTTCGACCTCGGAAGCTGAAGTTGGGGCAGTCTGCGGGGGTGTGGCGCTTTGTGAAAAGTATGGCGTGACTTTTGTCCGAATTTACGGACATCCGCCAACGCCGACACCACTGCTGTGTGAGACGGAGGTGTCTCTGTATGGGGTTGAAGGCTCTGAGTCTTTGCAGAACAGAAGCACGTCGTCAGCGTATTGTGCCATTACGACTCGTGGTTCTGTGGGGAGATCTGCCATAAAGACGTTGAATAAGGTGGGAGATAGTACAGAGCCTTCGGGGACTCCGCCTCTCACTGGTCTGAGTGTTGATGTTTTCCCCGCGACTGTGACTTTAAAGGTGCGGTGTCGTAGGAAGCTCTGTAGCATGTTGATCATCTGTGTTGGGAGCCCCAGTTGGATCAACTTATACAGTAGCCCGGCATGCCATACCGTAGAGAAGGCCTTCTCGACATCCAGCGAAACCGCAGCCGTGAAGGGGCCTTCCTGGAAACCCAGGGCGGTGGTCTCCACAACACTCGCATCGTCCCTCTATTTATAGGTGGCTAAATGTTTCTAGAGAATTCTTTACCATGGAGGGGAAAAATATTCCGAAGATTTCGCGTTCTTTCAGGCGGCAGGAGGAGGGGGAAACGAAGATTGAGCCAACCCCGTGGTTTCCCCTCCCTCCACTCTGTCACGCCTCCGCAGGCGGCAGCTGACCGGCGAGGGGGTGGTACCGATGCCACACGCCCCCCTCCACCGGCCTTCCCCTCGCGTAGCCGAGCGCAAGTTTGCCGATTGAGTAACAATATTTAGCGATGAGGCTACTTTCCACCTTAATGGAAAATTCAACGGACACTATGTTCGTATATGGGGTTTGTAAAATTCAGGTTCAATATTGAAACACGAAAGAGACTCACCGAAGGTTAACGTGTTCTATGCTTTATCCAGTACAAAGGTTTGTGCACCTCTTTTTTTTTTTCGGAAAAAGACTGTAAATAGAATAACGCATCTGGACATGTTGAAACAATGGCTGTTCCCTCAAATTATGGAAAATTCAAAGTATCTCATTTTCCAACAGTATGGAGCTCCGCCGCATTGGCACAGCGATGTACGAATGAGGCCTTTTGAATGAATCCCTTCCTCAGCGCTGGATAGGTCGCAGGGTAAAAGGAGACCTGGCCACCGATATCTCCTTAGCTCAACCCATGTGACTATTTCTTACGGGTTATCTTAAGGAAGCTGTTTACGTCCCGCCTCTACCTACAACTCCTGCGGAACCGTTATTACTCAGTAACAAGAGATACGTTTGGTCGTGTGTGGGACGAGTTTGGCTGTCGAGTTGTTATTTGCCTTGCAGCAAACGGTGGACACATCGAACATTTATAATGTACTAAACAAAACTTTGAAAATGTTTCTGTTTATTGGTATAAAGATGGTTTATGTTGGATTTTTACTTTAATAAATTATAAAATGGGTCCATAATTAAGAATATCCTTGTATATCTGTTGTAAACTTTAAGCAGAAAACGAAAATGTACTGAACATAGCTCTTTAAAACACACAATTTGTTTCAAATAACATTTTCCTGACATAAACATTTTCCGAAGTATTCATAAGTTCAATACTTCGTCAATATGCTATCGATATTGAGTTGTTTGTTGCAATTGTTTGGAAGGAATGTGAAGACCGACATAGAGCGTTCAGTTTTTTAACATCTGACTATCGCAAATCCCTTTGTGTTTGTAACTAAACGTTCGTCTCGATAAAATACATAGAACAATAAACTAATTAAATGTAAATATAATAAACTATGTAGAAATAAGGCCCAATTGATGTGCGGCCGTACTTAAATGTTGCATATGTAAATAGCTTTTAATAAATAAAGGAACTTTCACTCAAAACACTGTTTTTTTTTTTTTTTTCTAAACTGAAAACTTGAAATTGCGTGTTTGACTGCCTTGGTTCTCAGTGCCTCATTTTATATTGGGCGAGAATTTGGCTTGATTTTGCTCAGAAGCCTCTTCATCGGGCGTATGACACGGGAACACTGACTTTACTTCACTTCTGAATGAAGCCATACTAAGGCTAACGCCCTCCTCCGGGTATATCGGAGGATGAATGAAATGGGTGAAATGATACTCAAATGAGCCCAGGGTCCATGGAGCTTAGTGTTACCGGACATTTGTCTTTTAGGATAAGGGAAAACCCTGGAAAAAACCTTATCCAGGTAACTCGTCCTGACCGAGATTCGAACTCGTGGCCTCTTGAACGTGAGGCAGACGTGCTACCGAGGCGGGCTTGACACTTTATAGGAGAGAAATATTCGACACTGAAACAATGTAGACTTAAAAAACCGTATATAAAGAAGGTTATATATAAACATGTTAAACATATATGTACAACAACAATAGTTTAAAACATAAATGCAATAGATAACGATTAATTACACAACGTTTAAATTATTAAGAGATCCGTGGTTCAAATCCCGGCCATGGCATTGAATTTTTCATGTTGACTATCAAAGATCTTAGCCTATATACGGCTAGTGTGAAGAAATGATTAATTTCCATAAAATAACTAAAATAATAAGAGTTAAATGATGAAGCCTGGGACTTAAGTACTTACGATAGTAACTCGCCACGAACGGTGTATCTCGGATGCGAGAGCCCCTAGTGGTCTACCGGGGAAATATATGAGTCAACTGGAGAATTTAATGTCAGGACGGCATGTTGGCCATGGTAGCTCAATGGGTTAGAGCGACTGGACGGAAACCAGGAGATCTGTGGTTCAAATCCCGGCCATGACATTGAAATTTTCATGTTGACTCTATTAAGAGCTACTTGTTCACAATAGCCCAGAATATCTCACATGCCGACTACATACACATTTAAGAATAAGAGTAGGAACGATTTTAATTGTTTATTAAACTGATCAATCTTGGTGATATCTTTAATATTCTGTGGCAGTATGTTAAATAATTAGATACACATGTCTTTTACGTTATTTTTCGCTATATTGTTTCTACAGAAGTAACTGTGCAAGACATTCTTTTGTCGAGTGTAGTGTTGATGGAGATTTTGATTTGTTTCAAGCTCGTTGTATGGGTTAATGTCTGATATGAGTTCTGTAGGAAGACCGACAGTCCTTGTCACTTATTCTTATTATCCTATTCTGCAGTTTAAATATTTGCGCACGTTCATAACAAGTTCCTCAAAATATTATACCAAAGCACATAAGGTTGCAGAAATTTTCATAATAAAACATTTCTTTGGAAATTCAAGTTCACATGTTTAGTAAGATCTTATTAACAAGCCGAAGTCAATTTAGAAACTAATTTTTCAATGTGGTTCTTCCATTTTATGTTCTCGTTCAGGATATTTCCCCAAAACGTTGTACTTTTTTATATTTTATGTTGAGAGTGTTATAATAAATTTGCGGTGTAAGATATGCTTTATTTTGTTGGGTATTGATGTTGTTAGGTTATTTTTAAGACGCCACTGCCAGCCTATTCAGACCGGTGTTAATGCCACTTGAAATAGAATTCTGAAATATAATGATAACGCCTTCCTTGTTAAATATGGCGTGTTAATAAATGTACGTAGGGCATTACTACCCTGCCCGGCTGAGCAGGTTGTATTTGTGTTATTGTATGCAATATTCCTCGCTGTCTGTTGGTGGTATGAGGTATTCGTTTGATACCGGTTTATTGATAGTGGCTTCCCGCACTGCCTCATCCACTCTTTCGTTTCCAAGAATTCCTACATGGCTCGGAATCCATGTAAGTTCGATCTCTGTCGTCGGTGGTAAAATTTCCAACAGGTTTCGTATAATTATCTCATATATGGGTCGTTTTACCCCCTTCACTGGTCTTTGTAGGGTCGTTAACAAGCTAAGGGAGTCGGAGTATGTAACTACGTTTGTTGATCCGTGACTTTGCACATATAGATGTATGTATGAGTTTGAAATGCCACTGTACAACGTGTCAGTGGACGGTGAAGATGTCCATTCTCTTCCCGTTCCTGTCTCATTAGTTCTGTTAGGCGAGTCAGTTTGGAGAGTAGTAGTTTCTGCGTGTGTGTAAGCAGATCTGCTGTAAAGCGACATCCGTTTTTCCACGACCTTTCTTGTATGTCATATGTTGGGAAATGCCTGGAAGTGAGGAGTTTCGCTATTCGTCCTGAGATACTGAAAACTATATTATACAATTGGTAGAAGAAGGACTCCAGTTGTCGGCGCACACCCTCGGTTGGTGCTGGTGCCATTAATAATCCATACTCAAGGCGGGAGTGTATTAAAGGTGGTATTAATTTAAGCATGAGTCGGGGGTGCATGCCCCAATGGTTTACTGCCATTGCTCGAAATAACAATTTCAACTTCGTCAATTTCGATAGCAATGTATGATAATGTGTTGTGATTTGCTGGTTCTGTTGTAAGTGCACCCCTAGAAATTTGATACTTCGCACTGGCCGGATTATATTATCTTGTATTGTCAGTGTGCATTGTGATGCACGCATTGATTTCTGGAAATGTACGCTGTGTGTGTGGTTTTTTTTTAAATTTATTTCCATGCCTATATCTCTTCCCGTACTCAATGGCTGGCAGCCGCGTGTGTTATCGACTGTTTACAAACCACGACTCAATTTGTTGGGTATGAAAGGATATAGTGGTAGTTTTACTTATGTTTATTACCAACTTGTTTTCTTAAAACCAAGAGTATAATTGTTAACAGAATGCAGGAGGCCATGAACAGTCAAAAACAAACCTAGTCTTTATTTGTGTAGAATATTACCAACCATGGAAAATATCGGTGGACAACAGTTGTGATTCGTAAAAGAATGAGAACTTGGTAATCTGTTCATATTTGTTATTGTCATTGACACAAGACAAATAGCAAGCATTTGGCATTCACTCTTATCTCCTTCATGTTAAATATTATCTTACTGTACGTACAGTAGACTTTAATTCCATTCACACAAAAAAACTATCGTAAACACAACGCTAGCACTAAACCTTGTTACCAGGTTAATAAGTAAAGCCATCCACACAAGAACATGAACATTATCGCCAAGCTTTGCAAACTCCAGACTTGCATGTCCGCGTTTGGTGATTAAACAAGAGAGAGAAAAAACACTATCGCACTGCACAAAAACAAGAAAAAAGATACGGAGTCATTTTACGAGAAATTGATTATTTTATTTCAAAATCATCGTTGTCTTGGTTTAAAAAAAAATCATAAATCGTACAGAGATAATTTACTGAAGGAAAATATTTGGAAGAAAATTGCGAATGAAATGAAATATGAAGTTAGGTATGAGTTGTTATATTATTTACTATGCCATCTGTCGAATTTGTGAGGTTAGGCAGGCTGTAAAATATTTTGCTTTCTTTTATAAGGAAATTATTATTATTATTATTATTATTATTATTATTATTATTATTATTATTATTATTATTATTATTATTATTATTATTATTATTATTATTATTATTATTATTATTATTATTATTATTATTATTATTATTATTATTATTATTATTATTATTATTATTATTATTATTATTATTATTTGCATCAACTCTCATTGCAGTTGGGAAAGTATTGTTATATATCAATATTTTTAAATGCTAAATTATTCTGCCGGTTTCGAAAAAGAGTAATTTTATGAAATGTTAATAGTGTAATACAAATTTGATTAAAAAAGAACCTACTACTGGTATTTTAAAATGTTTAATAAGAGTTATAAGGTTTTGATGTTGAATGTTATGTCATTCTGAATGACATGTTAATGTTAACGTTTTTATGTGAATGTGGCTAAGTGAAAGTCAACTGTTTTCGTCGCCATTTAATGACTTTTAATTTCTGTTCTCTTTGTATCGCCAAAATATAAACAATTGAGCAACGATTTCCATTTGAAAAAATAAGTGAAAGTGTTTGAACATTCAAACAATATAATATCTGGAAAAGTAGTTCACAAAGAAAATGTATTTGAAATAATTTATGTATATAACGCGATCTAAATGTTTGTTTAAGGTAAGCGCGGATGATTGGCGGATGACTCCGATTGGTTTTTCAAATGTGCTCCGTAGGGGACGGTAACTGTCTGAGACTTTTTTGTAATTTACGTTCTCCAACGTTAAGTCATATCGGACGATGAATGAAATGGATGAAATGATGCTCAAATGAGTATGGGGTCCATTCGTCTTACAGGATAAGAGAAAACCCCGGAAAACACCTTACCTAGGTAACTCACTCTGACCGAGATTCGAACTCGGAACCTCTTGAGCGTGAGGCAGACATGCTACCAAGCCTGTTGACTGTGTGATAAGATTGTTTCTTCGGTCTAAGTGACAAATCGAACTTCTTTTACGGAAACGAGGTATGTCATTACTGCATTTCTACATCATATGTATATTCTGTATATTGTGAACGCAGCTTCCGATGTTTTCCTAAACGAACTTTATTTCTGGTTGCTGCTTTTTTTTTTTTTTTTTTTTTTTTTTTTTTTTTTTTTTTTTTTTTTTTTTGCTAAGGCTGTATTTTGTCGGCTAAAATCAAATCGTCTGTTTAATACTAAACTTATTATTTAAACTCCACATCTTTCGAGAAAATTTCCTCATCCTAGACATAGAACATTTCCCTAACATTTAAATTTTTACAATGTTTTTCTAATGATTTTCGTTAAAGTACCATAAGTTATTTTCATGAGAAATAAAATATGTGTTCTGAATTTTATAAAAATATACTCAGAAGAACTGTACATTCGGAATGACTTTTGTATAATTGGTAAACTGTAACATATAGACAAAAGTGCAAATGTTGTTAAGGATATTTATGACTGAAATTTCATGAACATTTATATAAAAAAATACCTTTTCTATTTTAAAGCATAAAATAGTGTAGCATTCCTAAATTTGAAGAATGAACGGTAGCCTCCGCACGCCATTTTTGAATGTAATCGAGTTTGAAAGTGACACGAATGCACATGAATTCTAATTCTTTATCCTTGTTTTCTCTTATTGAAATTGTCAGCATTTTCCTTAATTTAAAATGCTCCATTCGTTGCAGTTTTGGTGTTAAGACTAATGAAACTTGGTACACACGTTTATTGTGAGATGCATTTAAGCGCACTTTATTTACTTCAAAACACAAAAACTTGAACATTTAGATTTAACAATTTCTAGAGCCTAATGGACGTATTGGCAACCTGTTGTTAAAATATTAGACCAATATTTAAGTTATTTTGTCGCAAGGGACTTTTTGGTGACGTAAGCAAAAAGAAAAATTTTTTGACAATAATTTTCAAACTATCAAAGTTAAATTGATAAAATTTGAGCTGTATCATATTTGCACTCTGTTACATCTATGTTATATATCGTAAAAAGCTAGCATTGATATTTTAGGATTTCAAAGTTCCAGTCATAGAGAAGAGGAGGGTATTATGGAATAGTCGGGAAATATGGAATGGCAAGATTTCGGCGTTGCTGCTACTGTCATGAAATAATCCAACGACAACTCCCATAATGCACTGCAGTGACAGTTGACAGCTTGTTGTTGTTTTACTCGCTACAGATAAAGTGTGTTTCGTGATATACAAAAGTTTCTGCAGACAAATTTTCAAGCATTTTAACCCACTAGTACGTATGTGACTTGAACATTTATGTTAAGTGTAAGGTACACTAAAAGAATTATATTGTGATTGTTTTTAGCTGACAATGTTTTGGCCATTACGGCAAACGTTCATTATACAAGACGCCGTGTCGGGTATTATGAAATACCAGGTATGTCTTAATACCCGACGTAATATTCCATATAACCATACAAAATATACCGAATAGAAATAAAATTAAAGATGAGTTTTGAGTGTAATATTAGTAGCGAAACAATATTATTATAAATTATAGAAATATAACCTAATTTAAATCCAAAGTACATTTAAAAAATTAAATTCATTTAAATGAAAAAAAAACTATTTTTTCTGTTAATCTAGACTTGTTCTGTAGTCAAAACATTTATTTATGTTTCGTCTATTTTAAACCAATGTTTCCAGTTTTGTGGAATCAAATTAGTTTTCAATGTTTTAAACCCTCTGTTCCATAATACCCGACTATTTCATAATAACCCACATATCTAATATTTTTCTAAATACATTCTTTTAGAACAAAAAGTGAATAGTAGCTTTTTACAAGTGACAGCTCATCACAGTTATGATATGTAATCATGATGATTTGCCGATTTTTATTTTTAGGAATGTAATTTATGTCGAATACATTTTTTGTGTTCCAAGTATCCGTCCGGCTGAAATTTTCCGGTCTAACAAAATAAGATTTTAGAACAAATATCGAGTTTTAAATATTTAGGATGTAACATAAGTTTTAGAAACAATGCTGATATAGAAGCAAAAGTAAACTAATTCCGAGCAATATTTGGGACAGTCCAAAGAACTTTTAGAAACAGAGTGAGAAAGGATACAAAAATGAAAATTTATAAGGTAATGGCTATTCTAACTTTACTATATGTAAGCGAAACCTGGGTGCCAACACATAAGGATTTAAATAAAATACAGACTGTAGAAGTGTTAAAGGTTGAACAACATTGGGCAAAATAAGAAATGAGGATATTAGAAAGGAATTAGAAATTGAACCAATCCATGACAAAATATCAGAACGAAGGCAACAATGGCATGAGCATATATTAAGCATGGGGGATTGGAGATATATGTAAATGCAGTATTAAACTATAATCCAAAAAGGAAGAAGAAACAGGGGACGACCCAGGAAAATGAATTACTTACTTCCAGAATATTCCTACTTATTGAACTCAACACTTGAAGTTTTCTTAGTTAGGAAGTCGTCAGTCATTTCTTTATCTCATGGTCATACAAAGACAATGTAATTACAAAGTAATGAGCTATCAGCGTAAGAAAGCATGCAATAAAGCAGTTAGAGTTACAAAGTTTGTCATTTGTTACTTACGTTTGAGTGGTTTACGAGGATTTGTGTGTCGCTTGTTTTTTTATAACAATAGTTATCTTTGTGTTGCGTAAAAAGCTGATTGTCCCCTGCGCGAAAACTGCACCTCGCCTATTAATCTTACTTATGGCACAGTTTATACCTGCCATGTAAAGTTTTGTAACCTAGTTATCTATAATTGCGGCGGCGTTCTAGAACTTTCTTAACTTACACGAACGTGTATTTGTGAGGAACCCAAATATTCTAAACTTGGATTCCGTCATAAGATCATGGCAGAGTCTGATGTGTCCCTCTCTCGACAACGTGGCGCTCTTGTGCTGGATATTAACATTTACAAAAGAAAAGAACAATTTACGCCCTCCAACGTCAAATAATTTTGGACGATACATGAAAATATGATGTTGAAATGTGCCCTGGGTCGTAAAACTTACAATTATTCAACATTGATGTTTCAGATTACAAAGTGACAGACCGCTGAGACGTGGCGTACAGAAACTACAGAGTACTTAGAAGCTGTGTGTCTGATGTGAAAGATTAGCCAATACACAAACGTAAATTAGCATTGCAGCCGCCCATTTGTCACTCGTCACGTTATATATACACGTTGCTGTGATTATATCTCAACAATGGACTCGCCGTGTATTGTTTAAACAATTGGCATTACTTCCGATAGATTTACACGCTTTGCTATATTTCGCTTTTGTATTATTATTATTATTATTATTATTATTATTATTATTATTATTATTATTATTATTATTATTATTATTATTATTATTATTATTATTATTATTATTATTATTATTATTATTATTATTATTATTATTATTATTATTATTATTATTATTATTATTATTATTATTATTATTATTATTATTATTATTATTATTATTATTATTATTATTATTATTATTATTATTATTATTATTATTATTATTATTATTATTATTATTATTATTATTATTATTATTATTATTATTATTATTATTATTATTATTATTATTATTATTATTATTATTATTATTATTATTATTAAACATAACGAACACTACTCCTTGTTAGTACAAAAGTCATATTTACACATGTTGTTGTACTAGATGAAGTGACAATTTGCATGGGCATGAGAAAATAAAGTTTGTGATAAGTTACACTCATATGTACAAACTATTGTTACAAACACATTCCATATATTATGTAACTTTAAGAATCGCATATTTTGTTTACAATTTTTTTTTTAATTTGTGACCTCCACATTGTCATACCGGACGGTGTATTTTCTTTATAGTAGTACACTTTGTATAGTTGGACGTTTATTGTACTAAAATATGTTAATCTTATAGCGACTGTATTTGTATACTTTATTTCTGTATATTTTCATAACTTAATGCCCGATTTCACCAACACATGTTAAGGCTTAACACGGCTGTTTGTCTCCTTAGTAATGTTATAACAAAAATTGCATTTCACTAACCAATGTTAGCCTAACACTCTTGTTAAATAGCTTGTTAAACTAATAAACCATATTTCTGTTGTTAAGTCGTTAACAATTGTAGAATTAGTACAAAATTGAATCGAGAATATATTGACACATTGCTTCGCTCACCTGTTTATTCACAGTATTCTGTGAATAAACAGGTGAGTGAAGCAATGTGTCAATATATTCTCGATTCAATTTTGTACTAGTTTGTGCTTCACTGTCCCTACGCTTCTTTCAAGTTTATACTTTGAATTGTAGAATTGTCTAAACGGTGGGTGTGAACGCAGATATTGATGGAAAGATAGTCAGACTGAAAAATTCAATGCCATAGCCGGGATTTGAACCACGGATCTTCTGGTTGCCGTCCAGCCGCTCTAACCATTGAGCTACATTGACATCAGTTGAAGAATTTAATGTCATATCGGCACGTTGGCCATAGTAGTTCAATGGTTAGAGCAGCTGGACGGCAACCAGAAGATCCGTGGTTTAAATCTCGGCTGTGACATTGAATTTTTCAGTCTGACTCTACAATTCCATACTTTAGCCTACACACGGCCATTGTAAAAGAACAATTAATTTGCAGCTATTGATAGATTTAGATCATCTAAATGGCATTCGTGATAGCGTACGGCCTATGAGGAGAAATGATTTTGAGGAGCTATCAGAAGAAGGTATAGACTGTCAAAACAAGTTGTTATGAAGGTTGCTGATGAATTACAAGAGAGATTAGAATATGCCGATCTCGCCTTTGCTTCAAGTATTAATAGATAACTCTGCGATGTTATAATTCGCTGAATTATGTGGATAATACATTGTCCACCTTCCATCTTGAAACGTTCAAGTCACTCGTCACTTCTGTCCTTCGCATCTCGTTCTAAATTTACGTAATATTGACGAAGTTGTTTCGTACTTCTGGTTGTGACATTTGCATTCGAATTAAACTCATTTCCAATATTTTCCCACATCTTTCTCTTTCACAGTTACCCCACCCATCCACTTATTTTCCACAATATCGTTATATTTAGTTACTGATTCAACTAACAATTCTTTCTCTATTGATGAGAAATTTGTCTGACGGCTTCTCTTCTGATTTATTCACCCATCATCTTTTCAGCTGTGTCTAAACGAAAGTAAAATCAAAAGCGTATCGCAGTACATTTAGAAAATAATACAGTTCTTCATCCACTGCCTTCTATATCTATAATATTTACACGTCTCTCGGCGTTAACACGTGTTTGTTAACATTCTGAGAAAGCAAGTTGGTGGAATGCAAGAATTTTAAAACTTTTGTTAAAGCTGTGACAGTTATTACGTTACATTTGCTAACGTCGATTTTAACATCTGCTGGTGTAAATGGGCATAAGAGTGTATTTTGACCTTTTTTGTTTGTAATGAAAACTTTAATTAAGGTTTTTGCCCCTGGCATTTTCATTATTTGTGTTATTGACTGTGAACCGTTGACAACATACCTGTAATATCGATTGGCTACTTTTGTTTCCGGTCCTCTGTATTACCGACCAAGACTGGTAGTGTCTCCCTAGGACCATTCGTCAGCCATGTGGCCACAGTTGAGCTCCGGTTGCCGCTGGAGGAAAACGTTCTCCAATCTAAGAGAGAAATTACTTGTTGACAGAATAGTGGATTTTAGTAAATGTATTATATTTGATGTGCGCCGTGGCTGGAGCGTTGTACTCTGCTTCCCTGCCACGTGATGCTCCTTGGTGTGGTGGGCTATACGACCACTGTCCACTCAGCATCGTGAGCTGCCAAATTCCCGGCTGGGGGATGCCGAGATGCTGACCACATTTCCTCCCCGTATCGGTTGGATGATTACCCACCTCTGCCCTGCGTATGTGAGCGTGAGGCCGGCAGGAAGACGGAGAGAAGTTCCTCTGGCTCTATAACTTCGTATCTGGTGTCGTATTTATTAAATTGTTTGTTTTTATAATAAAATGACATTTTATAAGAGATTAGAAGAAAGCACGTTAAATGCCCCATAGGTAGGTGCACCCGCCTCGGTAGCGTGGTGGTAGCATGTCTGCCTCACATTCAAGAGGTCCCGAGTTCGAATCTCGGTCAGGGTGAGTTACCTGGATAAGCGTTTCCCTTGTTCTGAAAGACGAATGTCAGGTAACTCTACGTTCTATGGGCCATGGGCTCATTTGAGCATCATTTTACCTATTCAATTCATCGTCTGATACGACTTAACGTTGGAGGACGTGAAATACAAAAAGTAGGTGCAAACTGCAGTCATGAATGAAACAGCAGATGTGCAACCTTCCCTACTGCTGGTTCTATAGTGCGATCCATTTCAATAGCTCACAGCTTTTGAACCAGTAACAGGACACTCGTACAATATAATACACAATTGGGAGATTACATTACACTATTTACATCTCAGAGAAGATGTTGCAAGTGTCCTCCACCAGCATCTATACATGTTTGTACTCGTCTTACCATATTCTCTGAAGTTTCACGGAGAGTATCCTCACCAGTGTTACTTATTGCAGTTCGAATGGATTCCTTGAGAGCATCAATTGTCCGTGGCCTATTCTGGTACATTCCATTTCTTAGATACCTTCACAAGAAAAAAATCCGGTGAGGTTAGGTCAGGGGATCTGGGGAGCCAAAGACCTTTTGAGATTATTCGATTATCAAAGAAACTGGTTACAAGTTCCATGGTGTCATTAGATGTATGGCACATTGCTACATCTTGCTCCACCTTCTCTCAATTCAATATCATCTCCGTAAAACTTCAGAGAATATGGTGAGACGAGTGCAAACATGTATAGATGCTGGTGGAGGACACTTGCAACATTTTCTCTGAGATGTAAATAGTGTAATGTAATCCCCCAATTGTGTATTATATTCTCCCAAAGTTGTACGTGTGTCCTATTATTGGTTCAATTGGCCTATTGAAATGGTTCAGGTTTATATGGATCACACTAACTTCCACGGAGTATATACAAAAAACATGCCTATACTACTCTCACATTAGTGTATCTATTCTTGTAAACACTTATTGCTCTATTTACTTCGGGATAAACATCTTTTTGTATGTACAAGGGAATATAGAATTTACACTGCATGCCTTCTTCTGTAAACTTTCTCCGCCATTGTCAATGTCTTCTTCATCTACATCGGAACATTCATCGATATCTTTAGAAATGACTAAAATTTTCTTCTTCAATTTTGTTTTGTTTCAAGTCATACACACCAAGCCGCAATTTTATCAAAGTTTATCTTCCAACCTGCTCCAAGCAGATGGGTTCAATGCCATAAATTTGCGCGCTGGCAAGAGAATTCGAGTTGTTTATTATTATTATTATTATTATTATTATTATTATTATTATTATTATTATTATTATTATTATTATTATTATTATTATTATTATTATTATTATTATTATTATTATTATTATTATTATTATTATTATTATTATTATTATTATTATTATTATTATTATTATTATTATTATTATTATTATTATTATTATTATTATTATTATTATTATTATTATTATTATTATTATTATTATTATTATTATTATTATTATTATTATTATTATTATTATTATTATTATTATTATTATTATTATTATTATTATTATTATTATTATTATTATTATTATTATTATTATTATTATTATTATTATTATTATTATTATTATTATTATTATTATTATTATTATTATTATTATTATTATTATTATTATTATTATTATTATTATTATTATTATTATTATTATTATTATTATTATTATTATTATTATTATCATCATCATCATTATTATTAATTACTATTATTTATTTATTTATTTTCAGTTCTATAGTATACACAAAAGCAGTGTTATATAGACCACGTCAGTTTATAATACAAAATAATTACAATATAAAATAACACAATGCACCTATAGACAATTGTTCCTGTACCTACTAAGAAAAGCAATTTATTGTCCATAAAACAAGTCTTTATTTACTACACTAAACAAAATAATCATTTTAAAAAACTGGTCCGGGTATTCCGAACGCCTGTGTTAACGAGGTTTTACTGTACAGGTCATTTAGAACGAAGAGAACTTTTAAAGATATTCCCATAAAATCCAAGATATGCATTTCATTTGTCATCAAAATATCTTAGATGTGATATTTTAACTAAAATTGCTACAGTCTTTTTGATAAAATCAATATTTGGAACAGGGGAGTGTTGAGTTGTGTCCTTGCAACACGCTTTAATTACCCGAGTAGTGATTTCTGAGTTGTCTGTTGAAACAGGTCAGTATGGCGGCCAGTTGGCGTTTATCAGCTGTTTTAAATGAGGTTATGTGATTTACTGTAAAATCTGGTTGCAACAGTGTATTGTACAATATTTAACCATTGCTTTAAAGTGGTTATCTGAGAGCTTCATGCTTAAAACCGCCACATAGCATACAAATATCAAATATATTAAATTTATAAATTCCACTTTTCTCTTAACGAAATACAAATTGTCCATAAACATTAATTCTTTAAATTTGCACTTCATAGTTATTGTAGGATATGTTTATGTTCTATTACGTATCTAACCAGAAATTCAATACCGAGATTTCACCGAAAATACACGTTTTGGGATCCCTGAGTAAAAATAAGCCATGGCAGTCTAACAAAAACCAAATCTCCATTAAATACTAAACGTGAAGTGGCAAAGTGCATAATGAAGTGCCGCTTTCCCAAAAATTTCAGGACAAAAAGAATAACACAAAATTCATGCCAAACAATATTTTATGTGATGTGGATACATTGCACAACATGAAGAACTCGCCTCCACACGGCAGGGTGCCGACGGATGCCATCCACAGCGTCTTGTTGTCCTAATATTCGAACTACTGCTGTAATTGCCTGTCTAGTTCTGAAGTGGTAATTTCATTTTCCCTTGCTACTTCAATACAAGTCTACTACCACAAACTTCCAATAATTCTGTATGACATTGTCGAGCATTGATATCTCTTGCTACCGGAATTTTAATGAAGCATCTTTGTTCATATTTACTAAACATATTTAGAGCACTAAAGATAACAGCTTACAAATAAACTTTGTCTTTAAACTCACAGATAACAAACATTAGATGCTCTTATTTTTCATTGTTATCATCTTGCATGATTTACCGCTGATAGCACCACATGCAGGCATTGTTACCACTAATTTTTGAATGACCCTTGCACATTGCACAGTTGACACAACTTTACATTTAATGTTAATGTAAAAGTGCTACTGCACATCAAAAACGGCAAAGTCAAACTTGGTTAGAAGTTTGTTGACGCGCACAAGTCTGACACGTGGGAATAAAATAATCCTCCAATCACAGTCGCCGACGGAGTAAAGGGCCATTCACAATAAAAACGCAGAAAAGCATTCATAAAGGAAAAACGGAAACGTAATTATAGCCAATCTGAAATTAGATCATTTAAATGGTTCCTAATTCATGAAGTAATATTCATGCATCTTCAAACATTAGCCAATTTACTTATTTTAATGAAAATTATTATTTGGAGCTTCCCTCACTTTGAAAGTCACGCCTCGTTACTGGGCCTATGTGTGACTGTACAATAGAAAGAGTACGGAAGAGTAGCCTTAGTTCTTTGTCATTATTAACTCTTATTTTAATGAAAATTATTATTTGGAACTTCCCTCGCTTTGAAAGTCACGCCTCGCTACTGGACCTACGTTGACTGTACAATAGAATGAGTACTAAAGAGTAACCTTAGTTCTTTGTCATTATTAACTCTTATTTTAATGAAAATTATTATTTGGAGCTTCCCTCACTTTGAAAGTCACGTCTCGCTACTGGACCTACATGTGACTGTACAATAGAAAGAGAACTAAAGAGTAGCCTTAGTTCCTTGAGTCATTATTCTCTCTTATTTTAATGAAAATTATTATTTGGAGCTTCCCTCACTTTGAAAGTCACGTCTCGCTACTGGACCTACGTGTGACTGTACAATAGAAAGAGTACTAAAGAGTAGCCTTAGTTCTTTGAGTCATTATTGTCTCTTATTTTAATGAAAATCATTATTTGGAGCTTCCCTCACTTTGAAATTCATTTTTCGCTACTGGACCTACGTGTGACAGTACAATAGAAAGAGTACTAAAGAGTAGCCTTAGTTCTTTGTCATTATTAACTCTTATTTTAATGAAAGTTATTATTTGGAGCTTCCCTCGCTTTGAAAGTCACGTCTCGCTACTGCACCTACGTGTGACAGTACAATATAAAGAGTACTAAAGAGTAGCCTTAGTTCTTTGTCATTATTAACTCTTATTTTAATGAAAGTTATTATTTGGAGCTTCCCTCGCTTTGAAAGTCACGTCTCGCTACTGCACCTACGTGTGACAGTACAATAGAAAGAGTACTAAAGAGAAGCCTTAGTTCTTTGTCATTATTAACTCTTATTTTAATGAAAGTTATTATTTGGAGCTTCCCTCGCTTTGAAAGTCACGTCTCGCTACTGGACCTACGTGTGACAGTACAATAGAAAGAGTACTAAAGAGTAGCCTTAGTTCTTTGTCATTATTAACTCTTATTTTAAGGAAAGTTATTATTTGCAGCTTCCCTCACTTTGAAAGTCTCGTCTCGCTACTGGACCTACGTGTGACAGTACAATAGAAAGAGTAGTAAAGAGTAGCCTTAGTTCTTTGTCATTATTAACTCTTATTTTAATGAAAGTTATTATTTGGAGCTTCCCTCGCTTTGAAAGTCACGTCTCGCTACTGGACCTACGTGTGACAGTACAATAGAAAGAGTACTAAAGAGTAGCCTTAGTTCTTTGTCATTATTAACTCTTATTTTAATGAAAGTTATTATTTGGAGCTTCCCTCGCTTTGAGTCACGTCTCGCTACTGGACCTACGTGTGACAGTACAATAGAAAGAGTACTAAAGAGAAGCCTTAGTTCTTTGTCATTATTAACTCTTATTTTAATGAAAGTTATTATTTGGAGCTTCCCTCGCTTTGAAAGTCACGTCTCGCTACTGCACCTACGTGTGACAGTACAATAGAAAGAGTACTAAAGAGAAGCCTTAGTTCTTTGTCATTATTAACTCTTATTTTAATGAAAGTTATTATTTGGAGCTTCCCTCGCTTTGAAAGTCACGTCTCGCTACTGGACCTACGTGTGACAGTACAATAGAAAGAGTACTAAAGAGTAGCCTTAGTTCTTTGTCATTATTAACTCTTATTTTAAGGAAAGTTATTATTTGCAGCTTCCCTCACTTTGAAAGTCTCGTCTCGCTACTGGACCTACGTGTGACAGTACAATAGAAAGAGTAGTAAAGAGTAGCCTTAGTTCTTTGCCATTATTAACCCTTATTTTAATGAAAGTTATTATTTGAAGCTTCCCTCGCTTTGAATGTCACATCTTACTGCTGGACCTACGTGTGACTAGAGATTCTTCGTGTTTGTATGGCGGAAGACTGCCGGTTTTATGAGACTCAGTTGTAGAAAAAGTGCCCTAAAATGAAATAATAATTTCTGGATATATGTTTATTTACATTTTTATTATCCTCTATCCGCTAGAAATGTTTTCTCAAATATCTTAGATACCTTTTAATCCTGTATAATCTTTGGTTAACCGATAAACCGGAAGAGCTTGGAAAGATGAAGATATATTCAAAATAGACCTTTTATTTCAAATGACGATTTTCGTGAGTTACTTACGAGATATTGTTATTGATTTGGCTTTTTCAGTACTTCTTTCTCGTGATTGCAAGAAAAGAACATGAATACCGACATTTAACTTGCAGTTGTTAAACATTTGACTATCGGCATTTCTTTTGAATGTTTAAAGAAGCATGTTATGTAGCCAAAGCAACGGAAAGGACACATCCCAGGGATCCAGCTCTGTTGGTCTGTAAACTTCTATCTCTATTAAAATGAAAGGATATAAAAAGAAACACTTTGTAGAATGTGTTCACCGTGACAACACACAGGCTGATATGTCACTGTCAAAGTTACCTTTATATCTTAACTCCAGATATACTAACGTCTGCACACATTTCTCAAATAATGCGTGACGTCATCTCATGTCCGCTAATGAGGTCCGGAACCTGATAATAATGTGTCACCTTGGAAAATTCGGGCTTGAATATTACCTTACCCTTTAACTATTTTGAATAATTATGTTTGGTTGTTAATTTGTTATTGTAACAAAACGCTGCGTTTCTATTCTTATTCGAAAATTTGTCATTGTTGAGTGTGTAATATTGGGCTCTACAATAAATGAACACTGAAAAGTGACGGCAACATCCGTTTCTCTATTCGCT